>ML213505.1:1675982-1720550 GCA_004369045.1 Heliocybe sulcata | reverse complement strand
TTACGAGTCCTGAGGTAACGAAGGAGGAGTCCTTACGCTCAAAAGTAGGGCGGGTTGCCGAACAGCAGCAGCGTGGGAATACCATGCCGAGAAGTCGTGAGAGTTATTTTGCGTTGTGCTCATTACAGAATTGAAGCTCCGTTTCAAAGTCCGCTTGTATTCGTGACTACAAAATGCCTACAAACCGCGTTTTGTAGTGTCCGTTCCGCTTCCGTTCGTCCCTCGTCACGCAGTTCTGCGCAGATCCACTTGTACTTTCTAATATAAGGTCTTATTACTCTAATGTGTGTTTATAAATATTTCTGTGAATTACCGTATGTATTGTGATTTTCTACGCGGTCGTCTTTGCCGGAGATCGTTCTTACCGTGGGAACCCACTACATGAAGTGATTTGTTTGGGTCCTAGTCGCGTCGTCGGGATTTCGATTGGCTCTGGTCTCTCCGTGGTGGCACCCAGTAGACTTACAGGAATTCATGTGTGTTTGTGTGCTCTCAGAATTTTAATTATGTGTCTAGTTGATGGTTTGATTCATTATCTCTGCACCATGTTATATAATTATTTAAGCAGAGGATATATTGTATAATTAAAATATTACTTGGACTCAGGACAGCTCAGGACTCGTAAAATGCCATGCAACGCAGTGGCCCGCTTCTCCAAGTTTGGCTTTATTGATGCATCAGTCCCCGCGACGTCATACGGAACCAAAAGTACTCGAATCTCCATCTCTCGGGAATCCAAAATCTCGAGAAATGTTCAGCGTCTCAGCGTGAATCTTTGCTTTACCGCATACTCTCGATGAATAATTAATTGCATAGGAGGTTTGACCGGATAATAACTGCAGTTTCCGAGTCGTCCAGCTCCAGGCAATTATTTCCGGATCTTGAGCACAAACTAACAGTAGAGTCAATCATCAGAGCTCCAAATGCCGTTACACTCAGCACGCTATGTGATCCCGTTGACCCCGTCATGGTGGCTCCCCTCGACTGTGATCTGATAAATGAAGTGTTATGCTCCCCATTACTCCCCAACCCTGTCCTTGCGTTCCTGCGTTCGGATGCACATAAGACCGAATTATTGAAGCCACAACTACATCCTCGTCGAAGAGTAATCGACTATGCTCTCTCAGTTAGTCTTTCTGACGCTCGCCCTCATCTCGTCCGCCTTCGCCCAGGACAACGCCACCTACGGGCCCTACCAACTGGCAGCAACCAGAGCTCACCTGTCTCAAGCCGGAATCATCCCTCCCCTCTTGCCAAATGGTACTTTCGAGCCTCTAGCGTATGTGAATGTGTCGTTCCCAGGAGTGGGTCAAATCGGCCTCGGACAGACGCTTAGTCCCGACCGTATGTAAAGTATTGGGAGTGGATAGGGTTCGGGACGCACTGATGCTGTGTCCATGCAGAGGTCCAGCAGCCGCCTAACATTACTGTCACATTCCTACCCTCTGAGTCCGGAAACGACTCTGTGGACTACAGAACCCTCAAGACCATGGTCGTACTCGAAGATGTAGGGACTGCTGGTTTCGATTTCCCTCTTGGGCAGACCAGGACGTGGCTTGTGTACGACGCCTCCTTGCAGGGCGCTGATGGTGGGCTTACGCTTCGTCTCTACTCATCTGTGCTCAGAGCTGACAATGACACTGGAAAGGCTGCTCGAATTGCTCATATAAAGACTACTTTACTCTAGCCACGGATTCGGGAACGACAGTGACAGACTTCCACCCGCTGGCACTGTCCGGGAACGGACCGAATCGGTAAGTAGCCTTGTATATAGTCATCGGTCGATGCTGATTGATGCCTTCCGTAGCTACGTCCTGCTGCTATTCGGTCAGACCACAGAGTTCCGTCCGCCAAACACATCAATCTCAGTACCCGTTGACTTTACGTTGCAATCCTTCATGAACGTGCGTCTTCCATTCATCTGAGTATCCCATACATATTCAATTTCACAAACACACTATTCATTCCGCGTTCACAGGAGACAGTATTGAGCCCACAAGACGTTTACGCCGTACGTACCTTCCTCTTCTTTCACATTCCAACCTAACTCCCGCCGATTGACTGCAGGCTTTCTACTTTGACCTACAGAACGGCACCGCAACAGCAAGCGCCTCCCCCACAAGCCCAGTTATCTCATCCACGCTTGCTGACCACGCCGCGTCCACGCTGTATCCGACGTTCTCCACCTACGCTGTCTCAGAAAGTGGTGCGAGTGCGAGTACCACGGCCTCTCGGACGAGCGGCGCGGAAACGATACTACTGCGGTGGGAAGGTATTGCGGGATTGATGGTAGGGGCAGTAGCTGTGGGATGGTTGATTCAGGGGTGAGCTGAGTGGACATTGCGCTGTTGTGGGACTTTTCTCGGACTTTACTATGGCCTTCATGCTCTGCATAATTGTATTCTGATATACTGGACCTCGATTCATCGACACTGTAGCTCTCTGACACCCATGAGCAGCAGACAGAGGCGTGCTCTCGAAATAACAAAACACGCATTTTGAGGTACTACTACTACTACTGCTCGGCAAGTGACGCGCTCTCAAGAGTAAAGCCTGCAGGCACTTCTCCTTTGTGGGCGGCCGCGGTGGCTGACAAGGCAAGGAGATTTGAGAGAAACTTCCTGTCGATTGCGGACAGCCACTGATCGTGACAGCTGCTTCTTCGATCGCATCGGCGGCGGCGGCGGTCAACATTTGTGGTCGAGACAGCTTATCCTAAGGAACGGAGATGCCTCCGAGAACGCCTTTTCCGTGGTGTTTTACAGTCGTAATCAGATTCATGGCAGCAGGAAGTCCTGTCATTCACGACAAAGTCCGCATAATTGTACGCTATACAAGACGTTGGATCCCAATAGCCCACCTATATCAACCCACAGAAAGCTAGTCCACCGAATACTGCACCCAGAAGACCCCACCCCAGCCCTACCCTCCCAGCCCCGCTCGTGTCATTGGTAGTATCACTCCCCGAGCCACTCGGCGAGCCAGCGTAAGTAGGGAACGTCGGATACAGCGTCGAGGCCGCATGTGCAGGAAGGGTGGACGATATGACTGGACTTGTCGGTAAAGCCGAGGTCGTGGCCGTGCCGTTCTGGATGTCGAAGTAGAATCCCTGTAAAGCCGTTGCGGTCAGGGATGTGCATAGAGATAGTAAAAGGAGAAGAGAATACGTACAGCGTAGATTTGACTGGGCTTGAGGTTGTGTTGCTATTGATAGTACGTCTGTTAGCAGCAGGTACGCGAGTAATGGAAGTGATGGAGACCCACGCTCATCCAGGAGGTAAGTATGAAATCGACAGGATTGGAGATTGGGGAGTCGGGAGGAGTGAAGGACTGGTCCTGTAAGAAGAGTAGCATGGCGTAGCTTGTAAAGGGGTTTTAAGTCACACTGACGAAAGAATATGCAGGGGAATGCATACCGATGCGGGCCATCACCATAACCTACGAGGGGCTCGAAGTTCGTGACGGTCGTACCTGCACTCGTATCGAGCGTGAAGTCGTCTTTTGATGTGCAGTCCGTGCAACCTTCCCAGCAGCGCGGAAGTGAACATCGCGAACGTCGTCGTATAGCGAGAAGGAGCCTCACCGTCAGCGCCCTTCAGGGTCGCATTGTACACCAGCCATGTCCTCGTCTGGTGCAGAGTAAAGTTGTGCCCTGCAGGACCTACATCCTCGAGAACGACCGTCGTCTGCATGGTACTGACGTTGGCGTTGAGAGGATAAGGGCTGCGGAAGGTAACAGTGATGTTTGGCGGCTGCTGAACCTCTGCGTGGCAGAAGCAACATGTCAGACTTTATAGGCACAATCATACTCTGGAGGAACGCATACGGTCAGGGCTGAGCGTTTGCCCAAAGCTGATTTGCCCTATTCCGGGGAAGGACACATTCAGATAGGCTTGAGGCATGAATGTCGTGTCGGGCCCCAGAAGCGGAGGGATTATCCGGGCTTGGGTAAAGTGGGCCGTGGCAGCTTCTGCTTGTAGGTCGCCATAGGTGTAGTTGTAGTTGGATTGCGCAATCGCGGAAGAGACGAATGCGAACGCTAAAACGCCTAAGCAAGACAACATGGCTGAAACGTAGAGGGGTTGTCTGAAGTACGAACGCTACTTGAACGAGAGCTGGTGGGCCATTTTATACGTAGCTTGATGCTATGTATATCGGTTCCCGGGAACGGACGCACCTCGTCCCTAAGGCGAGGTAATGTCCTGGTGAAGGCCCGGGAGGCTGTGCAATTGAGTGTATTGAAGTACGGCCAACTCATGCCGGAGCTGGATAATGGCCTGTGCAGCTAGACTTACGGCGTCGACTTTCCGAGTCTCTGAGTCCTGCGATATCCTAAGTCCTCCAGGGACCCAACATCCCGATGCGATCTCGAGAAGCACTCCGGCAAACGCCTTGATCGCCGAGAATCTCGATGATGGCAGTTTCGTCGATCGCGTCTGCCACCACCGACGGTGGCTGACTCGGGTGGTCTCGGCGCGCCTGCCAGTCCACGGTCAGCCACCACTGCCAGCCACCGCTCAGCAATGCATAAAAGACGCCTCTTCGCTCCCTACACTCTAAGGAACTTTCACAGTCGCCTTCTGCTGCATTTTGCGCAACCCCCCTCGAGCCTAACCAGCTTTCAAACACCCTACCCACCCATCGTTTACTAAACATGTCTTCTTCTTTTATGCAGTGCCCCCACCCCAACTGCGACCGTTGCTTGGCTATTCCTCGGATGATCCAGGCCGGTCCGCAGAACGCCCGCCCGGCGTTCGCCCCCAAGTCGAGCGTTTTCAAGAGCTTCTTCAAGCGCGGGAAGACGGCTTTCGACGAGGAGGATGAGATCATTGACGCTAAGTACACTATCGTTTCTGATGAGAAGGAGGAGTGCGAGTATGTGCGTGCGACGTTTGTTGTCGAGGGGGGCGAGAAGTTTGTGTGCAGGCGCGGTGCGATAAAGAGGCGCCAGGAGGTTGGCATTGCGTTGTGAGGGGCGTGTAGCGCTGTGATGTTCTGTGAGGTGGCCTTGGGGAGTGTTGTCGGAGTCGCGTCTTGTTGTTTCTGTCGCCCGTTATTGATCTTGGCTGACCGTCTTCTATCCTCGAGCCTCTAGATCTATCCAGGTATTGTCCCGCAATCCGAAGTTCGTGAAGCACGCCGTGGTGGAAGGACTATGGACTGCGGATTTATTTATGTGGTGTGTCTCCATGTATCTCATGTATCCGAAGGGGATTGCTTCTGCTGTGTCATACCCGCTTCCTCGAGGTGTAGTGGCTTCGCCGTCACTGCGTTGGGGCCCTCGGGGTTGGTGTGTGTGTTGGCTGATGCGAAGTGTCACCGGAGGACTGTTCTGTATGAAAGCGTGGATGAGGGAGAGATTGAGCGTTATGGACATGTGTGCTGCTGACTTTGCTTTCCTTTTCTCTGCAGGTGACGAGCAACAAGTCGAGCAAATGGAAACCGGATACCAAGTACGTCCCTCTCTTCTCTTATATCATGTCATCAGCTTACCTTCGTTCTAAACAGAGTACGCTATTGAACAGAGTAGAATGACGCTTATGGCTTGTCGAGGATCTCATAGTAACCTCTTTCTCATTTTCACGGCCTCCACTCAACTTACAACATTTGTTGACGTAGGTCGAGGAGGATAGGATGGGCATCATATAGTATACAGGTAAGTATCCTACCGCATTATCTCGTCTCCTCGGTTCTTACTTTCTCTCTTCCAGTAGTTTAGACAAGTCACGCAATAAATATTCGAGGATGGACGGGTTATGCATGTCGTAGATACAGGTACGCACGCTCCTACTCTTTGCTTACCAACATAACGTTGACTGATATGGCGCAGATCGTGTAGTAGGATTAGCGCTCTTTGGTTCGCTGACCCTTGCAGTTCTATCTAGACTATGGCCAACTGTCAAGTCCCTTCTCTCTGAACTGAAGGTGAGTATCCTAAATCTGTTCGCACACATGCGGTATGCTGAGAATGTCCCGCAGAATTCCTACCGGGATTGGACATTCGTAGGCGGTTGACACGGGGGCGAATACGATGCGACAATGATGCACCAAACGCAGGTGAGTATTCTTCAGCTTTTGCCTTGAATGTCGATGACTTATTCTTTTTATCCAGGATTCAATTTATTGGTGCTCCGGTCTCCGTTTGGTTTAACCCACCTACGCTAAAAGTTGACGCGATGCTGTTCTACAGGATATGGACTTCCTACGGTACCCAGAGTTGATGCAGCGGACAAAGGTGAGTGTTTCTTCCACAGTCGGCTGTTGGACCGCTTATTTATGACACCAATTCAGCGGTATTCACAGGCGGAGAGGACCAGGGCTAGATAGAGTAGATAGAGGTGAGTAAACGCGCTAATTTTCATACTCGCGACGACTGACGCCTTTGCCAGTAGCAGTAACTTCATACAGACATTCCTTGGTGTAGTCTTTCGCAGGTAGTGACCGGCTAATAGCCCTGACGTCCTCAAGTTGAATGTATGCGCATCTATATTCTACGTCTCTCTGGCTGACTCGGACTTCATAATGCAATAGTATCGACAACTGTAGGAATGTAGGAATTGGTTCGGAATCTGGGCAGGTGGGGCGGACAGGTGGTAGATCCAGCAGCTAGAGGTACGGATCCAGCTCTCTTTCCGCTCCTTCGAAGGCTGAGTCACACTCCTACAGAAGGGGCTTCGGGAAGAGGGTCGCGGCCGGCGGAGTGATCTAGTATATAGAGGTATGTGCCACCTATTCTTTCCATCTATCGAAACTGACCTGCTTTCAGTAGTACTCGTTCTCTTGATGTACCGATATTGGCTTCCCCTTCTTAGGTCCCCAAGGCGAGGCTGCGACGACGCATACACATAGGAAGGCGCAGGCTACCAAGGCAGACCGCTCCGCCCCAACCACACCTCCCTTCCCGCCGTTCTGTTCCATCGACCTGTCATGGGGCGCAGTGTCCGGGCCGGCGCGGCGAGCGGGGAGGTGTGGGGATGTCTGCCCAGCGGACTTCCCATCCGAGCTTGGTGAGTCTTTCTATTAATTCTCTGCGTCTGCTTTCGTGGGACTGACCATAGAATTTTGATTTAGCTGCAAGATGAAATGGGAGAAGATACGCGGGATGAAGATCATGAGAGAGACAAGGCGTTGTGAGTGAACAGTGGTCTTTTTCGTCCTTCTTAGCGAGTGCGAAAGCATCGCGAGGGGGGAATACGTCTCGGCATGTAGATGCACGTCGGGGCGTGTTCCCACCTGCCATGTTTTTGCTTTCCTCCTTGTTTTCACTCATCTTCAGCAGCATTGCGAGACGGTGGCAGCGACGGAACCATAGTATCCCAGGGGAGTCGGTCTCTGGATTCTTCTGGACTTTCCGCTTTCCGCTTCGAGCAACCACTTACATTCGGATTTATTGATATCGGCGTCAATGGCTGATAAATACCATGGTGAGATTCTCGTCGACTGTGGTTGCGGCCTCTCGTCTAATTTGGGGCCAGCTTCTAGGTTTACTGCTTCTTGGACGGTGCAGGACATCGGGCGCTTGTACGCGACTATGGATCAACGCCGAGTCTGGGGAGGGACGTCTGCCAGAATGCTCTTCCCCTTGTGACGGAAATTTGGACTCCCCATAACTTCCGTCTAATCAATCAGGGGTCTTACATTCCTCATGCCCTACTTCTTTCAACGGTCGAAGAATCGCTGATTCGAATTGCAATTTCTCCAAGCAGGTATGTACATGCAATACCACCCAAGGGCAAGTCAGAGAGAGGAGATGTCAGTTATTAACCGGTTCTGCCAAAGGCGGCAGCCAAGAAGCCAAGAAGAAGCACAGCCACCTCCGCGCCACCGGCAATATGCGAGCCGGCTGAGGACGCCACCGCGACGTTCCTGCCGTCAACCTCGTTCTCTTCATTCCCTCACGTCCTTCCCTTCGTTAAATACCAAACACCAGTCTTTAATCCCTTCGTTACACGACACCAGTTGCTACTAACAGTCATGTTCGCTTCTACCGCCCTCTTCTCTGTGGCTCTCGCCTCGCTGGCCGCTGCCGCCGAAAGCTACACCCAAGGGGACCTGCAGACTGAAGCGAGCGTAGCGCACCTCACGCAGAGCGGGATCGTGCCCTCGCTGTTGCCGACCTTCGACCCTCTTGGTTACCTGAATGTCTCTTTCCCTGCTGTGGGCGCCATCGGGCCCGGACAGGCTCTGACCCAAGACCGTACGTTCACCAGCTGATGCCGGAAGCCCCTCCTAATTTTGTTCGGACCTTCCTTGTTGGATTCGATGGTTATTGTTGGATGATTAGAGGTCCACGACCAGCCTACCGTCGTCTTTACCGCAGCCAACAGCTCTGTGTCCTACAGCGGTACCACCACGGTCATCATGGCCGACGCGGGACCAGTTGGTACGGATGAGAGCCAAGGCCAGACTCGGCACTGGCTGTCTTATGGCGCTTCTATCACTGGTGAGTCGCAAATCTTCATGGCGGGCAGGACAATGCCCAAGAGCATCGTCATTCCAGGGAATGGCCCGTACACGCTCGACACCAGCTCCGGCACCAATGTAACCGAATACGCTGGCCCAGGCCCCGCCCCCGGCAGCGGTGCTCATCGGTAGGTGCGGTTCGATCTTCTCTAGACATATATTGACGGGCTTTGTAGCTACGTCATCATGTTGTTTGAGCAGACGTCCAGCTTCAACGAGCCTGCTGACGCAGGCTCCGGCGTGCAGACCTTCAACCTTACCGGCTACATCCAAGTACGCCCTCCCATATGTTGTCTCCCTCGCACTGCTTGACCGCTCTATCTTGCATTATAGTCCAGCGGTCTCGGTCCCCTCTATGCCGTACGTATCTCCTATCCCATGTCTACTCGCGACCAGGGACTGACCCCTCCGCAGGCCACGTACTTCACTGTCGAGAACGGCACGGCTACCCAAGCGCCGTCATCCACTGCTCCTGTCGCCACGTCCACCCTCCCCGCCTTCCAAGGCCTCTCTGGCTCTGGGACCACCACGGGCGGGTCGAACTCTCCCAGTTCAACTGGCGGATCGAGCAGTGGTGCTATGAGCGTGAAGGTTGGCTTGGGTGCTTTGTTGGCAGCAGTGCCTCTCGTTGGAGCGGCGCTGTTGTAAGGCGACTAGTGAGAGGTGATAGGGCAATTGAAGTTTGCGGCCATCTTGATTATGGACTTAGCACCACAGTTCCTCTTAGCCTCCAACTGTAACACGCCCTCCCACATACCATAGCCTCTATTATCATATCGAACTGTCTGGATATCCTCAACGGCAGTCGGCTCCCGTTATGCCAGTCTTGAGGCGACGATCATGCATGCCCAAACCTAATCACATCCATGCAGTTCTCGTCCCGAGGATTAGAGAAGCCAGCCAGAAATGAAATCCTGAAGCCTGATCCGTTGAGATACAATGTCGTGAATGCACGAGGATACGATGCGCCGAGTCAATGTACCGAATGCGCGTTGTTGACGCTTGTTGTCGCGACGCCGCTGCTGGTGGCAACAACGAACAAGGAATGATCTAGCCTCCGTTTCTGTTCCCTCTCGCCGCTGTGCTGACTTCCTGTCCTTGGGCTATGTGTCTGGCTTTGTTCACCTGATTTCACTCTATCTTTACGACTTATTTACGGAGGCTCTTCTCGGGTTGCCCTGCTGGCCGCCAAGCCAGAACGAACTTGCCCGGATCCCATACGCACGCTCCTGAACATTGCGGATACTGGGCACGCTGCGGTTGACGCGCAATGATGGACAGTATTCTCGGTCGGAAGAAGGCGAGACCCAGAGGCTCATCGGTGTCTGGCCAGGACCTCAATGAGCGCTCTGTGCCGTATGATAAACTCGGTCCAGCAGCACCTCGCTCTCCGCTCCCAGTCGCAACTACGTCCCAGGGCAAGGGACAGGGCCCGTACATCTCCGCTCCTATCACCAATCCTACTCTCACGGCAACCGGCACACCACTTAATATAGCCAACCTGCACCAGAGAAAGGCAGATAGAGAACGGGCATATGCCCAGCCGAATCACCCGTATGCCCGCTCCGCATCCCCGAGCACCTCCACGTTCAGCACGGACTCGGGGACACTGTACAACGGCTCCGCACCGTCTGCTTCGTCCTCGTCGAACACCCTGGCCTCCGGCAAACAGACTCCGTCTGCCAACAGTCGTAGTGGGAACCTCAGGCGGAGCGAGGCATCCTCATCCTCATCGTCCTTGAGCCACAAGAGTCCTAATGGGCCCGAGTTCAACTCCTTTGCTCCCAGTTTGCCAGGCGCTTCCACCTCTAGCTCCACAGTCCGCCCTACCTCGGGTATGACTACGCGTTCGGACAGTAACCGCGGGTCGCGATACGCTCCCTCCCTCTCTTCCTTTGACTCACATGGCCATCTCTCACACTTATCTCACGCCTTACACCATCGGCATGGTGAGAGGGAGGATTTCAATTTTCCCCGGCCAGAGACGGACGAAGAAATCGAGGTGCTGTTTGACAATGTCGTTCAGGCCCGAGGCCTGGAGAACGTTCCGTCGGACATACCCATTGACAAGAAGTGGGCGATCGTGTTGAACCACGAGCAAGTGCGATGGAAGGAGGAGCAGAAACGGGAGGAACAAACTAGGAAGCTGGCAGAATCAGGGCAGGCCTCGGGTGTCGATCCATACACTCCTGAATATTACATCAAGAAGTTCATGGACCAGACGATTACTGTGAAGCAGATCTCGAGTTTGGAGGTGTCGTTGCGGAGCAACGAAGTCTCGTAAGTGCATTTCTTTCGTTGTGCGCACGTTTCCTGATGCCTGCACAACCCAGGTGGTTTGAGCATTTCATAGAGCTACGCGGGACGGCTGTGCTGGCACAGCAGCTCAATAACATTAGCAAGAAGGGTGCTCAACGGTGCGTTTCTGATCACATCATCGCCAATGCCTGACGCCGATGGTCGATGTAGGCGAGATACCGACATGCAGATGGAATACGAGATCGCCAAGTGTCTGAAGCGTATCTTCAACAACGCTGTCCGTGATATTGTCCCATTTGTCTTCCGCTCGCGCTCATTTCATGATGTAGACCGGGACTAAAGAAGCTATCAATCACAATGCCCTAGTCACACAGCTGGCGTCTTCCATGAACTCTCCGCATATCGGGACACGTAGGCTGATCCTGGATACTCTAACTTTCCTAGCGTATTACGAGGCGGGTAAAGCTACCACCATTGTCGTGCAAGCCCTGGAGGAACTCAGTAAAGCCAACAATGAGAATCCAACTCCATTTGCATACTGGTTCAAGTCCTGGGAAAAGACGATGCTTGGAAGAGGCAAGATGGGGACTCTCGTTGGCGCGAGTGAGGAAGTCAAGAAGTCGGGCGCGATCGACGGCAGTCTCAACGAATACGCGGTGGGCTGTTTAATGCTCCCCCTACCTCTGAATGCTCATGTTCTATGTACTAGACATCGAACCTGATTCTCCTGAACGGTATCTACGAGAACACCCCGGATGCTGACATCCGCCTTCACCTCCGGACGCAGATGGAGTCTGCAGGCCTGCAGCGCATCCTTGGTATCTGCAAGGACTTCGGCGTCCCTATGATTCAGATACAACTCGAGAAATTTGAGGAGGCACTGGAGGATGATACAGCCCTTCTACGCGAGCGCGAAGACCAGGCGATGCTGCAGGACCTTACGAACCCGGAGGAGGTTTTCAAGTACTTGATGACGAAGACGGAGAACAGCGCTGACAGCAGAGCTCACTTACTCTCTACGCTGACTCACTTGGCGATGGTTCGTGAGGAGGGACAGGGTTTGTCGAACTACTATTCGATCTTGGACACTATCGTCTCCGAGGTCGTGCTGGACCGAAAACTGGGCGGCGCTGAAGCCAGATTCGGGTATTCCGTTGACAAGCTCATATCTCACTTCAATGACGCCGACCAGGCGCGACAGCTGCAGGATCTGTACGAACAAACTCGTGCGCAGGCCATCCAGTTAAAACTCGAAAGGGATGCACTGGAAGAGCAGGTCGCCCAAGGAGAAGGGGGCATGGTTGGCAAGCTCAAGGACAGGGTAACCTATCTCGAAGGTAAACTCACAAGCGCACGGGATACGGTGCAGAAATTGCAAGGCCAACTGGAGACTCAGAAGAGCGACTACGAGGAGCAGATTGCGCAGTTGGAAGCGCAGATCATGGAACTCTTCAGGATGCTGAGGGAAGTAGGCAGAGGCGTCGACAAGATCCTTGACAATAGCAAGGAAGTGGATAGGAAGACATTGTTGGCGACTCTTGACAAACACTTCGAGCGCACTCGGACCATTAGCATCCTGGAAGGCAAGAAGCGCCGGAGGAAGAATGCTGACGGCGTCGAGGAGGATGGCTCGGACTTCACTGACGAGGAGGAAGCGGATGGCGCAACCGGCAACACCGGTGGTCTTACGCGCAGACCTCGCTCCAGTAAAGGTCGGTCCAAACTACCCAAGATGTCACGCATGTCGGAAGGCCAAGGCGGCCGGACATCGCAGTTCATGGATGCAGACGATGAGTCGGTACAGGAGGCGATACAGCAGCAGATCGCTGCTGGTGCGAAGATGGTAAGCGTACCGGTGTTTATACCTGCTTCTACTCATATCAACGAATTCGTAGGCTCAAGCACGAGACGATCTTTTATCCAGTCCGCGAAGTATAAGAGGTTCTCCGAGGCGCAGGATCTTGCCTACCCTTGGTCTTGGTACTCCAAGGCAAGGCGAACTGTTGACTCCTCCCACAGACGATCGCGCGGAACAGAGCGATGGTTCCATGATGCCGGAGGACCAAGACGCCGAGAGTGACTACGGCCGACAGTCTAGTCGAAGCGGGTACACTAATTTGACGGAAGAGACGCAGCCCACTTCCGTTAGTTCCACTATGTCTGTAGAGAGTTCCCGCGTGTCAGCACCTCCAGGCTCCTTCGCTGAACAGCTCCGGAAGCAGCTCGCCGTTAGAGGACGGCCACCGTCATCCGAAAGTAGCCCCCAGCATTCTCCAACTCTTCCGCCACTCCCAGAAGAAGGCGAGACAGGTGCGACAAACGCTCCTCCTCCCCCTCCTCCACCACCCCCTCCGCCCCCGCCGGGAGGATTCAATTCATTTGCTCCGCCGCCTCCGCCGCCCCCGCCGCCCCCACCTCCTCCCGGTGGTGTCAGATTGCCGATTGCAGGAGCACCTCCGCCGCCCCCGCCACCTCCAACTAAAGGTTTCAATTCCGCCTCTGCACCTGGTTCAGCTCGTGCGTCTATGCTTCTGGGTTCGAATCTCAATGCGATGCTTGCTGGTCGCAAAGATATGTCTATCGCGCCCAGCAAGAAGCTCAAGCAGTTGCAATGGGATAAACTTCCTCAACAGCAGGCCACTCATACTGTCTTCAGCGAGTCGGAGCCGAACAAGGAGAAAGAGTGGATAACGAAGCTGCGCATTGATGGCATCTGGAATGAGATTGAAGAGGACTTCAAAGCCAAGCAACTGGTCATTAACCTTATGGGCGAGTGTTCTTTCACGGAAGATGGATTCAAAAAGCTGATGGTCACTTAGCCAAACAGAAGCGTGCTGAACTGAAGAGCGTCCTTGATTCTCAGACCAAGAAGAGAGTTGGTGAGTATGCGTCTGTCTGATTGTTTCTACGCTGCCTAAGCTCTTCGCAGAGATTCTTATTCAGCGCGTCAAGCAACTCGAGCCGGAGGAAATCGCTCGCAGGATTCAACAATTCAATCAAGACCTATGCACGGAGGTATTCTTGAGCGAGTTGAAACCTGTCCTGCCTACACCGGAGCAGGTGCGCATGAACCACAATTGCGACGGGCTATGGGATGCTGATTATGATGGTAGGTGGGTAAACTTAATGTGTACCGAAACGCAGATGCAGAGGAACTGGGCGGTCTACATCCCTCTGATCGATTAATGGTCAAACTAATACAAATCGATCGGCTTGGACCGCGCGTGGAAGGAATGTTGTACAAAGTGCGGTTCCAGGAGCAATGGACGTTGCTAGACGACTCGACAAGGAAGCTCAGCGAGGCTGGAGATGCTCTTCTTCACGGCACGCATTTCAAAGATCTGCTCAGCGTGAGTGCTGTGATACTCCCATACCCTCATCCTACTCATTAATCAACTGTCGTAGTTGATCT
The DNA here is from genome assembly GCA_004369045.1 of Heliocybe sulcata. Taxonomy (NCBI): domain Eukaryota; kingdom Fungi; phylum Basidiomycota; class Agaricomycetes; order Gloeophyllales; family Gloeophyllaceae; genus Heliocybe; species Heliocybe sulcata. Next base: position 1,706,416 of record ML213505.1, on the reverse strand, counting down.
TGTTCATTGGTAATTATATGAACAGTACCGGTGTCAAGGGTGGAGCCTTCGGTTTCCGGGTCAGCAGCATCAACAAAGTGAGTCCTATGGCACCGAAATTAGGAGGTTAAGCTCACACTTCTTTATAGCTTGTCGATACCAAGTCCGTCAATAACACCACCTTGCTTCACTTCCTGGAACGGACCGTTGCAAACCACATGCCTGACATGGAAGACTTCCTCGACGAGTTGGCTAAGCCAGCAGAAGCATACCGAGGTACGTGAACAAGTGATCTGGGTAACTGTCGTAAGGTCCTGACGTGTCGTCACTATACAAGTCAACCTGCAAGACGTCAGGAAGGGCTTGTCAGATCTACGGACAGGTCTAGAACGGATCCGACACGAGCTTGCAGAACATTTCTCTGACCCAGATCTCGTCGATGAATATGCGAAGCAAATGTGGGGCTTCGTCGGGAAAGCGACTGGCTTGATCGATGACCTCACCGACGATGTGAATGCTGCAGACACCACGTTCACGGAGGTGATTCGGTATTACGGAGAAGATGAGAAAAACATGACTTCTTCAGAGTTCTATGGGATTTTCAAGACTTTCGTGACGTCTTATAAGGTAAGCATGTCGTACGGCCCTTTGTATTCCATCACACTGATGTCTCTCAACTGGTAGAAATGTAAATCCGAGAACCAATCCGTAGCCGAAGAGAAGGCAGCGCAGGAGAAGCGGAGGCAGGCTGCGGAAGAAACCCGCTTACGAAGACAGCAGGCACAGGAAGCGAACAGCGTTCAAAACGAAGAAGATAACGCTATCCTCGATACTCTGTTGGAGAAACTGAGGAATGGCGAGCACGTAGGAAGGCGTGCTCGGCGTGCTCGGCGGCCTACGAACAGCGCCGCTCCTAGGGCGGCCCCTGGTCCGCTTGAACTCACTCTTGACGGCGGACTTAAGTTCAGCTCCAACGACGGCGCCGACGCAGCCGCTATTGCCGCGAATATGTTGGCTACGCTCAAGTCTGATGGGTTTGCTCCAATTTCACCGTCACCTTCATCCGCCTCTATGCCTCGTCGGACACGTAGGCGACTACGCACGACATCAGGGAACGATGACTCGGAAGACCTCGGGAGCCCGCCTTCCCCTGATATTTCGGGGTGGCCGCAGGAGGATGACGATGCCAATGAAGGACAGGAACACGAAGTCATCGACGACGTTGAGGAGGTCGAGGAACAAGTCGAAGACGGATCGCCAGCGAACGAGCCGGATCTTGTGTCCACATCGCCTGGGGACGAGACAAGGACTTTGAACGATGATGACGCATGATGATAATAGGCCCGCACACTCGTTGTTTATTTCTTAATTCTGTTGCAGTACTGTCTATACCCCTCAACTGTATCCTTGTTCCCTAGTTTCTATCGCATTATCCACTTTCGCTGCTCCATATCAATCAGCAGATTCAGATGACTTCTGTCCCAGTACTAGTACTAGTCCCCTTCCTGCTCGTCTTAGACGTTTCCCGCGGATGACTTGCGTTCAGAGCACATCCTTTGAGACCAGCTGTCATAGAAGAGTCACTGTCTGTCGACAGTATCCCAACGTTTCCTGTCGTGTGAGCGGCTCGTTCCCATCCCCTAGCTGACGCGGATGCCTCAATTGCCTGGCTTGCGTCCTCTCAGACGCCCAGCCTACCAAAGTGATAATGGATGCACCCGCTCGTGAGCATGCGCGGAACGAAGACTATTCAGAGCCTCTAGAATCTATGTTTGTCCGCGATAGAATATTACTCTCATGGCGTCCCGACCATGAAATTTTGGAAGACAGCGAAAAGACGTTTAAAGGTCATGTATGTTGCCACAAAAGCGCGCATCAACGCAAGAGCCCAACATCACAGGCTTGCCTCTTACAAGGATAGGATCATTCCTATCAAGAGAGCAGAAACTCATGGATGATAGCATATGATGAAACAATAACAATAGTGAAAGAGAATCACGAGAAGAAGTCCATGGTAGATAGAGGGGCCAATGATACCATTCTTTAACTGCCGTATCTTTCCCGAGCCTATATGCGAAGAATCAACTTCAGTGAACGATACTTGCCTCAGTGAAGACTCACCGCATCCTTCGCCGCGTTGACATATCCGGCATATCCCTCAGTCATATGCGAGATATCCTTCCCTTTGCTAGCTCCCAATCCGACACCTTGTTCATACAAGGCAGTTTGTCTATGCATGAAGTCAGAGTACCATCCGACGCAGCCCAGAATCGAGTTCGAATGCTGATACTTACATGGGTTCGACTCGACCTTCTCCCTCTGCTCCTAAGCCAGTTCCCTCTGTCCATCCCATCATCTTCAGTAGCTTATTACCCACGTTGTTCTGGTCCTGGCCGGGGTTCAAAACTGGCGCCGGAGGGGTTACAGCCCTAGGTGGCGGAGGCCCTTCCGCGTATTTGGCTTTCTTCGTATGGGAACTGGCCGAATTCTCGGGGAGAGGGGCATCCGGCTGGTTGTGCATGATCCGACGTTCCGCAGCGCGATCGCGGTATCTGGGTTCCAAAGGCGCCGCAGACGAAGCACCGGCGGCAGCCTGCTTTGCTGCAACCGCCTTACCCCGAGCCACCTCTCGCAGAGAAGCATCCTTGTGATTTTTCTGGTAACGGATAGTATTGATACAGCTCAGACTGGCTAGTTCAGGACACGGAGACTCACCTTATGCAAGTCAGACTCCTTATTGTGCCGCTTGAGTTGTTCCAACGTCTTGAACTGCCTTGCGCACAGCAGACACGCCATCTTGGATGTATCCGCAAAATCGAACTCGCCTTCTGCAGGTGCAGGAGTGGCGGATTTCGCCTTGATGGTCTCAGCATTCGCCACCGGCTCCACGTCAGGTGCTGGTGTTACGACCTGGGAAGTCTCCATAAAGCAACAGAAACGTGTCGGACGATACGACATACCGAGGTTGAAGCTGCTGCAGATGCGGGGTTCAATTCCTCTTGTACTTGGTTCCACTTGCTGATGTTATTGGCAATCTGGACGGTGTCTCAGACTCGGAGGAAACCCCAAAGGGACATAATCAAACACCCACCTTCTTGCTAGCTATCATAGGCGCCACCTTTTTCGTAGCAGTCACTGCACATTACGAGCGTCAACGCGAATATTCAACCAATACCGCGTCGTATCTCGATATAGAAACAAACCCTTGAGATCTTGGTTAGCTGTAGCTTCGACTTCTCCTTCCTGGGCTTCGTCTTCATTCATCGAAAATCCAAGAGCCAGAGGAGCGGGAGCCTTGGCTATAGCAGAGGTCACGGTATGTTAAGCAGACGTACATAAGACAGCAGGAAGAACGCCGACGCACCACCCGCGCCAGATGCACCTTTGTTCAGTGATATACCAGCCTTATTGAAACTGAGCGTGACAGGCTTGTCAGAAACAGGAAGGGCGGAAGCTTCCGCCAGAGCAGCGGATGCCCCGGCCGTATCAGCCTCTGTAAATGCGCGTTTAGTGGTGTTTACCAGATCCAAGAATGGTGCAAACCTTTGGCCTTCTTCTTCTCTTTCTTCTTTTCGGTTGTGGTAACCGGCTTCGGTGGCTCTTCAACCTTGAAGTCCAAGACGGCCACAGTGGAAGCTTCGTCCCAGTATCTTACCCAGCCGCCTTCCGACCCTCCCAAGACTGAGGTTGAAGGGATAGCAGCCTCATCCCGCCTCATAGGATCAACAGGTTGGAACGAGTAAGGGTGTGCAAAGGAAGCTGCGACAGGTTTGTCCGATATTCGAAAACCATTGGGATGCAGCTGAGGGGACATGGTGGCCGCGAGCACGGCCGACGCCGACTATCACCAAGTATCGAGTAGCTGCATAATGGTACAAGATAGGATACGCACCTGGACGTCAACAAACTCTATGAAGGCAAAGCCCCAGCTCGCCAATGTAATACGATCCTTGATGAGAATAATGCGTTTCATGCCTTTCGCACCTTCTTTCCCCGGACCAGAAGATGTCTTCATCGCTATCGATATAGCCTGCGGTCCTGACAAAGGATCAAGGCCGCGGAAGAGCAGAAGGGGCGACTGAGTGTTGCCAATATCGCGAGTACCATCGTTGGACTGCATAGGACCGCGACGTCCTTTGTCCGCAGGGTTCGCGCTTTGAGAGTAGTCGATTTTCACCCGACGCCCTGTATGCGGCGCACCGGACTGCAAGGCTTTGTAGAAAGCAGCGGTTGCCGACGCACCATGGGATGCGGGTGGTGGCACTTGAATGAAGGGGAACGAGGGTCCTACGAAGGCCCGAGCATGTTCCACCGTCGCGAACTGGGCGAAACCGAAGCCCTTGGATGCACCTTTGAAAATCGAATGCCGAAAGAAACGTTAATGCATGCGCAGAAGCAAGTATACGAATGGGCAAGTGCCTGTTGATCTCTCTCGGATGATGGTGACCGACTCGACTGAAAAGCCTTGGTTGGTAAGATAGGCTTGCAGCTACAAGGGAGGTGCTTTTCAGTCACGGCTGGATCGCTAGAACGAGAGGAAGTCGACGGACATCCGCCTCGGTGAAATCTGTGTCCAGTCCGAGGAAAATAACGTGAGGGCTTGCTTCGCTAGGCAGGAGCCGCTTCCTGGCGTGACCCTTCTGCGCCCGGTCTTCATAGTACTCGTCGGACTGACCCCAGCCGTTGTCATATGCGCCCTCATCATACGACCGCGACGGATTGGCGTAACCCTGAGAGAATTGCATTATGACAGTGTCCGCCGGACAGAGAACCTCGCTCGTACCCCGTCGTTGTACTTCCGTCGTTTCCCCTCGCCCTGGTAGTCCTCTTCCCGACCCCTGATATTCCCTCGACCACTATTATCATTCCATGCGCCGCCGTCCCCCCATTGGTCTTTGCCTCTATCCCATTCGCGGTTGTATGCCATCGTGCAGGCTCGACGCAGTTACGAAGATGTGGAAGCACCGGAGGGAACCGAATATACGTGATCGCTGTAAATGCCGACCTAAATTGAGATGTGGGCTTTGATATATAATATTCACCGGAAATGGCAGGTTATTTTTTATATATGTTATATTGTGTATAGGAATTTATATATATGAAATACATACGAAGCTACACTATGTTGGAATATGTTGAAGTAAATTATAAATATTGTCCGATGTGTAGTTATAAGTATAGTTCTTATTTGTATTGAGGTTTTTCATCGACAACAATCTCGAATATTTCATTGCACTGGGATTATCGCCCATATCTGGTATATCTTCCGAGATATGCTTGATGTGTGGAATTTCAAATTTACTTCAGGATACCCCAACAGACCCGAATGGGAACCCATATATGGAATATATCGCCATGACAAATGTTGGTCCCCGGTTTCGTTTTGACATTTGTCCCACTGGTGCTGGAAGAAATATTAGCCATCATCATTTCGAAGCAGAAAATTTGAAATGTCCAACAAACTTCTGCTGTATATGGATATGTTTTACTATATATGTAATACAGACAGAACTACGTGAGAAGCTAATATTTAAAAGTTTTACTTTCTGCCGTAGCTTCGGCCAAATATGAGATCACCATTCACCTTAACCTTTGCACGTGAATAACAAATATGCCTTGCAAGTCATAGAATCACACAAATTGTAGATATATGTTCTCATTTTAACGATATGTGATATATCAAATAGATAATCATGTATCCAATTGCACGGATATTTCAACCGTGACTTCCCGATATTGGGCCACATTTACAGGGCAGTCATATATTCGGTTACTGGAAGTGAAGCAATGATGGTCGAGAGCTTCTGAGCGCTGTGGCAGCAGCGGTACTCGGACCAAACAAGATCCAACAACTCTGTCCCGCCACCAGCTTGCAGTTCGCCTGGACACAAACAATCATTGCAATTAGCTGAACGTACTCCGAATCTTGCTAACAATGGCGGGAGGTTCTCGTATGTACTGCTACGTCGGATCGTGCCAAGGTTCTCTGACCTAACTGCTGTGACTTGGCCCGCAGCGTTGGTCAAGGTCAGTAGGGCAGTGTCCCTAGATGAGTGCTGCCAGGTTCAAATAGTGTCGAGCTAGTACGACCCTGCTATCGAAAGATGGAATGCTATGGTACGTGACAACTGCGAAAGATTCCTCCAATTCTCAATGTAATCACTTTCCCAGCGCGAAAACGCGTACCAGCACTTCCGCTTCACGCCGCGCAACACGATCATCTCGCTTCTCGGTATGGTCATTGTGCCCGGTACAATACTATACGTTGCGTCCCAGACAGACGTGAGTTAACACCTTCTCTATTTTATGCTGGCTATTGACCTGTTTGTTCATGCTTCAGGAAAGGTGGAACTGGAATGGAAAGCGGAGAGGCGAATCATTACTCAGTCGTGCACCTGAACCAGAGTCCTCATAGGTCCGCCACATACTACATGACCGTTCATATGATATACTAGAATCGCTTGCAGAGTTCGATGGCTACCTGACAGCCCGCCCCGACCACCGTGCTCAACAGCGCATGTGCAGGTGCTCTCTGTGAATAATTCTCGACCGCAGTGTCTAGATGTTCAAGCTCGTCGTCCCTGAATTCCCGGATGACATCCTTCAGTAATGGAACACTTGGGTGTGACGTTGAGAAACTATCCATCTCCTTCAATTGACTGGACTAGGAGTCAGGAGGGTCGAAGACACCCAGTAAACACATGGCGTACTCATCGTAATGTTCACCGATTACTGTCTCGACTGCCTCCGTACAGGCCATGGCGGCCTCTTTCCCCATAAGAGCCGTCACAGCACCTAAGCCGAAACCCGCTACCTTCGCAACCTCCCATAGAATAGTCTGTCGGACCTGATGCTGGATTTGAAGCTTATTCATTACGGCTATGTGTTTCTTCTCTTGATCCCACATATCCTGTACAGGCTTGTTCAGAACATCCATCAAGCGGAGCGCAGTGATAGAGGCAGACTTGAATGATGGGACCAGTCTTGGGATCCCGTCCTAGAACAGACATCTGACCGCGGTAGATCCAGTTCGCGGCGACCTCTCCTGCTTGGTCGACCCTAAGTGCGCTATCCAGAACATGGCGCTGAGCAGGCGACAAGTCGTCGGGGGTCGCTGACACCGCTGGGTCACAGGCCTTTGAAGGATTTAGATACGGCGCAGAAGGGAAAGATGGAGTCGTAGACAGTGCACGTTGCAAACAGGATAGCGGGCGTATCATATGCACCATTTGGAGGCGTTGGATTCGTGGGCTTGCGATCATGGTATTAGCTGTGTGTGAAGTACTAGAGTATCAGTGCTAGGCGACAGTGCCAGTTGATGTGTGAGAAAAGGCCAGGAACAAAAGAAGAACTCTGTGGTAGCGGCGAGGTTCGAACTCGCGCGGGCTTTCGCCCATTGGGAATCAAATGACTTAAATCCAACGCCTTAGACCGCTCGGCCACGCTACCGACTTTCTTTGGCTGCTTGTAATATATATAATGACAAAAGCCGTAATTCCCGTGCTTTCCTACAAGTCCGCTCTGCCCCCGTTCTGCAGTGATTGTCAAATCTCCCCGTTCTCGAATCTCACCAACCAAGCAGTCACGGAGCCCTGCCACAGACCATTCACCGCTCGCTGGACATGCTCATGCGTTCTCCCATAATTTTGTCAAGCATTGCGGCGATTTCTTAATAATCGTAGTAATCCCCGTGCTTTCCTGCATGTCTGCTCCGCCTCCGGTTCTCGGATCTCATCAGCAATCACGGTTTCGGAACTCTACCATGACAGACCATTCAGGTTCCATCATTGTTGGGTATGTTCATGCGTTCTCCCATGTCAAGTCTTGTGGCGATTCCTCGCGTTCCGCTAGTGGCTGCCTGGTGTTGATCCCCCTCGGCGTCTAGATAGCAAGATCAAATGCTTGCAGTGTACTGCGCCCTAGCGTGGCTACAGCAGCGCTTCGTTTACTCAACATAGTCGCAGCAGCACACTGCCTCCGAAATGCAACTCCCCTTCCGCCCTCATCATGTCTATGGTGCCCACCCTTGCTGACTGGCTAGGCAACTGTTGTCCGGGCCTTGACCATGCGATACACGTGTGTAAGTGCTCATAATGCCGAGCTTCCTGAGAGTGTTGAATATTGACTAGTGATACGCGAACAGTGAATGAGATATACACCGTAGTGAAGAACGTGAAAGTATACAGAGTGTGTTGCGTCCCGGTATTTCCGTGCGCGTATATGCTAACAGCAGGAGCCTGTTAGCGACAATGTACGAGTCTCGCAGACAGATGCCGGGCCCTCCTATGGACGTTGGATGAGAGCCTGCGTCATACTGATATGGAGGGTACAGACGTACAGCACGCCGCTGACGTCGCGGAAGCGTAGGTGGCATGCTGTAGGGAGTGGGGAGAGCGAGAAGTCTGACATACTCCGTCTGTCCAGTACAATGCAGCACGTGTTGCACAGACTAGAAACCTGGGGGGCTTTAAGTCGGATCAAGAGTATTCTGCAGCAAAGTGATATTCACGAAGGTATCGAAGAAAGCAACCGCAAATTAGACTCGTGTGCGGACCAGTTACATGTCAGTATACGAATAGGGACGTTAGTGATTGTCGTACTGACTATCGTCCGGTACAGATCTCACTAGAGATTATTAATAATCGCTATCAGCGAGAACAACGTGATGTACTAGCCCGGGATCATGCTGAAATACGAGAACTGCTGCAGAGCATTCTCTCTGATCAGAATGATCGGAACACTATCATCGGCCTGGGTGAGAGCGCGGTTCAGAGTGTCATGCAGAGCGCCCAGGAGGTGGGTCTGAGCGTTATCCCCGTTGGACGCGGCTTATTTGGCCCTCAGGAACTGCTGCATTCTCCGACCAACTCCAGAAGCCAAAGCGAAGACTCATTGGCACGTGGATTATGGCATCTGCAAAGAGAAACGCACTTTATCCCGCCGTTGTCCAACTGTGAGCCGACCTCAGACTTGCTCGAGAGACCAACTAACTGAAGAGAGCCATACAGTGACAGGGCAAGTGACCGATATAAGTAGGTTCCCGGTTTCTTCGGGGGGATATAACGACATATACACGGGTGAGTCATGCAGCAACCGCGGTCGGCTCCGTTTCTGAAACTTAATGAGCAGGAAAGTGGCTGGGTGCAGAGAAGGTCTGTGTGGCATCGTGTTCATGACGCGGCATTGAGTTAATTCAAGCTCTTGTAGGTAGCACTTGCATTGCCGCGCCCAATTGTTTCTGCGACAGCGAGGCGGGTGGGTCGTTCTCTGTTGGTCATCTGTAGTCCTGATTCGTCGGGCTGATGTCCGTATAATAGAAATTTCTTAAAGAAGTAGAAATCTGGAGACATTTGCAGCATCCCAATGTTGCTAGGCTCTATGGCATTACCTACGTCGACGACCAGCACTTCACCGTAAGTCTCCTAGCGCAGACGGCGACCATCTGCTAACTGCGGATGCAGGTGTCCCCTTGGCAGGAGAACGGCACAGCAATGGAGTATGTGCTCGCGCACCCCGAGGTCGACAGACTTCGGCTGCTGACCGAAGTTGCTTCTGGTATGTCAGATCAATTGTGCAATTACAAGCCATGTTAACTATTGGTCAAGGTCTGGAATATCTTCATCTTAATAGGGTAGTTCATGGTGATCTGCGAGGTGTATGTTTGAGTTCATAATTGTCACCGGCATGAGGGCTAACCTGTGGATGCTCATAGGCAAATGTCTTGATATCTGACACTGGCAGAGCCTTGATCTCGGATTTCGGCCTGTCCAAAGTCATCGAGGAAGTCGCTGTCACTACCAGTACTGGCATTGCGCCTTCCCGGTGGACTGCGCCTGAGCTCCACCGAGAGCATGTATCAGTTTCTCCCCAAACGGATGCGTGGAGTTTCGGGATGCTCTGCCTGGAGCTGATGACGGGCCAACGTCCATTCCACTACATCTCCCGAGATATGGAGGCTGTTCTGCATATCATTCAAGGGGCTCTGCCCCATCGACCAGATTCCGGGGTCATCCAAGACGGGTTATGGGATTTAATGATTGCTTGTTGGCAGAGTGAACCAGGTCGACGACCACCGATGTCGGATGTCTCGGCCTACATGAGGAGGCTGGACGAAGATCCTCATAGCTTATTCCTTGGAACAAGTAGGTTTCTGGCTACCTTCGAGATGAAGTGATATTCTCATACAAATTCTCAGTCATTGGGCCCTCTCTTTCTGAGTCACCTGGCCGCATGGCGGACACTGAATTCGCCGCGCCGTCCGCTGGCCCACCGCAGCTAAGTAGACCAACTGAAGAGCATAGACATAGGGATAGCACGTCGCGGACATCCCAGGACGGCCGAGGGCTACCGGGTTTGAGTCCCAGTCAGCCAGTCAATATCCGCGCAGCTGGTTCTCACTCTCCGGTTCCTTCATCTCGTGGTCTAACTAGAGAGCCTTCCGACTCTTCCTCCATCTTCCTGGAAAGCGTGCCGTCGGATTCCCCGACGTCCCCTGTAGTATCGAGTTTATGGCAGTCAACCTCGCGCAAGAGCGAGGAAGGCAGGGCTCAATCAAGAAACCAACCCGGTTCGTTGAGCATGACTCGACCGTCTGCGGGAGAACCGTCGCTTTCAAATCCACCACTTCGCACGTCCACTTCCGAAAATGGATCTGCACGTCCCGGAAGGTCGACCGGACATGACTGGTCAGAACACGCCTCCCAAAACCTATCCACTACCCCTATAGATGCCAGCCCGACTAGACCAACGTACGCTGCGCCGCTGGACTCGCCTGGACAAGTCGCTTATCCTTCACCCAAATCCGACCTTGGAAGGCCCTCATTGTCGCATTCGCTTGAGTCCTCCTACATGGCACCTACGATAGAGAGCTCCATGTCTGGTCACTCCCCGCAGTTAGATCAAACTTCATTAAATGAAGATGTTCAAAATGCGGTCATGGACTCCGCACCTGAAGTGGTATTTGCTGATGGGGACGTTATTGCGGGAGGAACGGCAGAAGGCCTGGTCGAGCAGCTGCTCCGCCCGGATCGTGGTGAGCTAGCCATTTTCACCTGGTCCTACTGTAGAGCCTAACCACCGTACAAAATTGAGAGAGTTACCGGCGGGTGTTCCTGAGTACATATCGGCTTTTCTTGACGCCCATGGAATTGTATACCTGTCTGATTCGTCGTTTCGATGAAACGCACAGACTGAATGAGGGCGAGATTCCCTTACAGTATCGGAGCACAATACGTTATAAGTGGGTCGCGAGTTTCCATACTTCTTTGCGGATCCGACTTACAACCTTCATCATAGTGTCCTATCGGTGTTTACTGAGTGGCTCAGGACAAGGGATATTGACAAGGAATCTGCTGTGCTTTGTCACATGAAGCGATTCGCAGATTCTGTGGATAATAGTTGTGTCGACACTCGCCTCGCACGAGAGATCGTAGGAATGATCGATCCAAAGGTAAGCCTGTCCAGTGGGTTCATGATGCTGCAGGATTGAGTATCCCCTCCTAGCTGAAGGCGTTTGAGTCGGCACAGCAGACGTCCCTGCCATTAGACCGACTTAGCACCACCATGGTATCGGCAGAGCATGTTACGCACAGAAAGCTCGCTGCTGCGCTGACCGTGCTGGAGGGTTGCAACTATAGCAATATAACTCACACAGACTGGATTCTCCATTTTCGGACCCCCTCTGTGCGCAGCTGCATTGACGTCGCTCTCGAAACCGGGATACAGCTGCAGAACTGGGTTAAAAGATCCATTCTTCGTCTTGATGATGTGGAGAAGAGGGCTAAGCGATATAAGTTCTTCTTCGATACAGCAGAGGCAAGTCATTGATGTGATAGCACCTCGTCGGCTATATGCTTATTAGTTACATAGGCATGTGGCAAGCTACACAACTACGCCTCTCTGGCGGCCATCGCTCAAGCTATGCAATCCCCTGTTATAAACCAACTTCATGTGACGCAAGAACGAGCTCTGCGAAACCGGAATCATATCCAGAAACTCTATGACATGGTTGACGAGCAGGGAGACTATCAGAACTATCGCAGAGCTACCGAGGCCTGCAATAACATCTGTGTTCCTGTAATCTGTGAGTAGGCCTTACGGTTTTACGATTTAAAGGTACTTACTACTGTCAAGCTGTACATCTGAGCGACGTGAGACGACGTTGCACAGAAGCCTCCATGATAGAGTATAATGGGCGTTATCTTCTCAACTTTCAGCGCTGTACACAACTAGACCGGTACATAAAAGAGCTACCGCGGTACACGCAGCCCGACCTCGGGAAAGACAAGGATGCGGGCGTCTCCGCGTACCTGCAATATCACTTGAACCGATATCCGAAGGACAATCAACACGAACGCGAACTCGAGGCCATAAGCCAAGATATTTTACAGGTGGAGGCAGTGTTGAAGAGTACCAGATATGCCTCTATCTTCGCTGCTGGCTTCGACCCGATAGCCTCCTCATCGCGGCGTACATGAGATGGCTGGCCAACGGTTTCCTCATGCATGTCTGTCAATTATTACATTGTGATACATTACTCGCGCTATCATGTCCTAATACACGGTTACTGAATCAACGGATAGTGGCAATAATCATCCAGAGAAACTCCAAATCCTGATATCACCGTCGTCACTTCCCGAGACTATCTTATCTTCACCCAGAGCAAGACATGTCACAGCCCCACGGTGTCCGAACAGAGTAGCTGTGCACTTGCCCTCGTCGCGCATCCATATCTTGATCGTCCTGTCATGACTGCCGCTAACAAGTCGCAATTTATCACTTGCGACGGCCCAGACTCCTTCAACGTGTCCAAACAGCGTCCGGATCACTTTGCCCGTCTCGATATCCCACAGCTTGATCGTGTTGTCTAGACTGCCAGACACCAGGAGCGGCTTCGAGCGCTTTGGCATCGGCAGCGTGCTCATCTCCGCCATGGATGACGACGACGACGGTGCGGATGATGAAGCAAGTGATGCGCTGGGCAGGATGTCACAGGTCCTCGAGCTGGAGAGAGCGCCAGCGTGATCAACTGCCAAGGGGGATGAGACCGCCATGGACGCCATGGCCTGCTCGTACAGCGGAACACTCAGAGCAACAGGAGCCGTCTGCTCGCTGCTTGGTTCCGCATCCTCATCGCACTCATCCACCACGAGAAACTTCATACTCTGCACCTGTCCAACGTGACCCGTGAACTGCCGCACGCACGTACGCAGCGTCAGGTCCCACAACCGGATCGTTCCATCATCCGACGCAGAGAACAGCATCTTCCCAGGGTCGATGCACGGAGTCGACTCGGTCGTGCTGCATGTCGCGTCCGAAAAGGCCGCGTCGAAGGAGTGCGCGCTAGGCCCACTCGAAGCCTTGCCCTTGGACAGCCCTGGGGCGGAGTCCCAGATCTGCACCGAATTGACCCAGTCCTTGTGCCCGCGCAGCGTAAAGCATTCCTTGTTCCGGAAGTTCCATATCTTGATGGTCGAATCGACACTTCCGCTGGCCAGGAGGTTGTCGTCGTAATTTAGACACACGACGCCGTCCGAGTGACCTTCCAGTGTTCGCATGCACTTGCCCGTCCGCCAGTTCCACACCTTCAGCGTGTGGTCCATGCTTGCAGTGATCAACTTGGCTTCGTCGAATTGGAGCGCTCGGATTGCGCGGGTATGGCCCTTCAGACACCGCATCTCCGTGCCTGTCTCCAAATTCCACACACGGGCGGTGCGATCATAGGAGCCAGTGATCAGGATAGGAAAGCAAGGATGCGAAAACGTTTCGCTGAACTGCAGACACATAACGCCGTCTGTATGACCCTGCAGTGTGCGCACTTGACATCGCCCGCGCCGCCAGTTCCGTTCTATTGTTAGCCTCTCGCAATAGACGTCTTTCCAAGGGCGCGTGATACGGAGCGCCGGCGACGGGATCAGAGGCATAGCCAGAGGCGGTGTACATGGTCTGCATGGGGACATCCATGGTTGGGATGACGAAGACCGGGGATCAGCAGCAGGAGATAGAGACTTCTGTCTCTTTGGATGGGGCTGCAGTAGATCCGCGTCTTCCGCGAGTTGGCGTTTACTGGATGATAATGAAGGGTTAGAAGGCGAAGATGACGTTCGCACCATCCTGCGTTTCTCCAGTATAGGCAGTCCCCACCCGCACTTGTGACATTTCTGCCCTATGTGCTGCTCGCATATACCTCTCCACAGGATATCGTCATCTGCGAGACAGCGCCAAGATCGGCTGACCTGCGCGGCTCGACACAAGGAGGTGGCGTCGAGGTAGCCCAGGACTTTCAGGGATACCTCCCGTGGAAATACAGAGAAGGGGTCGATTCGTATCAGATGGTTGAGCTCTTCAGTTAGGAAAGAAAGTTGCGAGAAGCAGCACATCGTAAGGAGCCCTTGAAGCATAAGAGCCCTGCGAGGGTGAGAGGATGAAGAGAAGATAGACCAGACAGAATTGATAGCCTCTCTATCTTCTACGGGTAGCGCATCCAAAGCCTAAAAGTGGCGGCATCAGCACAATTACATAGACATGGGAACTGAGCAGAGACAAAACAATGCAGAACGCATAGACGCGTGCACAGCTCTGCACTATATAGCGTCGCACAATACGAGCCGAGGCGCTGGAGATAAGACATATGACTCACCCTCTGAAGCTTTAGCATGGTTCCCTCATCAGCTATCCTCTGATGCCTGACACATAGCTTGCGCGCGTGCGGTTGCGGCGGGGGTACGGGGGCACTGGCATCCTTTTCGGAGAAAGCCTCTTCTCTGTCTGTCAGGTCTATCCGAGACGGCTCTGCCCTGGGATCCTCGTCAATGGGGGGCAGCTCAAACATCGTGCTGAGTACGGGAGAACCGGCAGGCGATGGGGAGGATCTACTGTCGGCAGAAACAAGACGAGGCGCGGGGACGGGGTCGCAGACGTAGAGCGGCGTCTTCGACGACGAGGACGTCTCCATGATAGTAAGAAGGGAAAAGCAATGACCGATGACTGCTCTTGTAGAGGCTGTGGGTGCCAGCGTAGACTGTGAAGGTCGTCAGCGAGAACAACTTCTTGCGAACGACTCGCGCGACATGGCGCAAGTTCGCTTACGTAACGTATCCATTATGGTGGCGGTGCTGCAGTAACAAGCACCCACACGAACATCCGATCGACAGCCACATCCACAACGTCCAACGAAGAGCGGCGTATACAAAGCTGCATCGCCGAGAGTGCTGAGTGGGAAGTCGCCGGTAAGACGACTCCATTATTCTGGGAAATACACGGTACTCAAAAGTATCACCTTTACGGAATTCTTAGTGTCAAAGCTAATTATACTGGTCCGGCCACGTTCCTTCTGGGCGTGTCTATGGCGCAAGCTGGCACTCGATATGCTCACCATGAACAGTGCATAGCTATGTATTCTTGCGTATCCAGTCAAACCTGAAGACGTGACTTCGCGCAATGCCTTGTCTGTTTCTTCTACGTAGCCTGTCATCAACGCGTTGGCCTAGATGGAACAACACGATGGCTTCGTCAAATGAACTGTGAGTTCCATTCCATTGTCTGGAATCCAACCGCCTAGTGCATACTCAAAGAGTGGGCCAATCGAATGCGTTCGTTAAGGTACTGCGTAACTTCTGTTCATCACACAAGAACGTGAAGACGTCGCGTCAGAATCCCCGTGCAATGCCAGGTGATGTCAGAAGGTGACTTCTATCTGCTATCTGATAGTGCATATGCCGACGTTCACATAGCTCTGTCGGTCTTGTGAACGTTCTCAATACCGATGCATGCTCACCACTCAAGTATTAATATTCAGGCCCAGTAGAGGTCTCTGACGCCAGACCGCATGTCCGAACGCATACTTTTCTAAAGTCTCATTAAGCTCTGTGGCTTTCCAACGAAAATCTCCGGCTCGTGAGGCGGCGTATTCAAATTTATACCCCTCCTGCGTGGAGCATGTCTTTATTCTGCGCGAAAGACTTCATTCTATACCTGGTAGTCCCTCCCGGTCGTTGTAGTACAACTTGCATTATGAAGTAAAGAAAGCGACCTGGCACCCTCATCTCCAGTGACTGCATATTATTTATATGCCGTCAAATTGGTCCCAAAACAAGGAGCCGTGCACTTGGAAGTTTATACAGTTAAATACTGGATTCAGGATTATCCCTAGCTATGTATGAGGAGTGGACGGATCAACCCGGACAAGTCCGTGCCATGTCTCCGTCGCTGATTTGATTGGCTGCGACGGTGAGCAACATTGAGAGCAAACCGTCCCGTGTTGGAGGTTGTATGCTGGCGTACAGCACTGTACAGTATGAATCAACTCTTATATCATGGAGAGGGTCGAACTGACTCCAGATTTTTGCTGATGGTCGACTCTACACGGCAGTAGTTACTGTGTGGCTATATGCCACACTGGTTCTCTCCTTAACGTGCACTTTCCTCCGGAAGTCAAGGCATCATCGCATACTAGGCTAGGATGATCAGTTACAGGTCAGAGAGTGGTAGGGGAGGGGATCTCGTACTGCGCGGACAAAGTCTGATCGCTCAGATAGGGATCAGTCCACAATTGTGCTACCATCACCGCGAGCGACGCTCCTCTGTAGATTATGCAGGACATACCATAACCGTACAGGCTCGCCTACCGCGTTCATCGTCATCGATAGAGTCTTGAGACAAGAAGACATAAGTTTTCCTGGGCAATCGTCCTGTACAGCACCGCCTGACACCCCATAATGAGGAGACGACCCATGTGAGCAGCAATGACATATTCGATAGATAAGGATTGTATCATGGGTTGCATTGATCATGATTGTTGCCAGGGTTCTCGTCCATGTCGGTCCTGCATGGCTTCTCCATGGGCCGCCTCGAAACCAGACTGGAGGAAGGGGTCACTGGGCATCCTCGGCGCCCGTAGTTACGATAGCCAAAGCCTCGTCTATTCAGAGCCAAACCACAGAAGCTTTGGCTCCTGGTAGACGGGGATCTGCCAATCGCGGATAGTCGGGATGAATGTACTGATATTTAGGCATCCGTGGCCTGACTAGACTGCAATAGAAGATGGTCATTTAATTATACCCTGACCTTATGCTTAAACTCTAGCTCTGACACTTACCTACAAACCATAACACAACCTGAACCCAACAGGCCGCGACCGTTTCAGACAATCGTATTGCCTTCCGAGTTGCGGTATAGAGTACGCAGTCAAGAACTAGGAAAGCGTACCTGGATTGGGTAGTGCAATGGCCGATGATGCCCTTCATTCCCAATAGACACAGTGCTCGTGGCATGCACCACGGGTTCCCGATACTCACGAGTGGGTCTTCTCCTCGTTTCCGATATTGCCCGGTACAGAACCGCATATATCTGAATGCTGTGTAGTAAGTTCGCAACAGAGTCTAGCATCTGGACCCTGCGAAAAGTGTCCAGTACCTATGTCTAGGGAAGTCGGACCTCGCCGGTCTTGCTATCGGAGTTCCAGAAAAGCTGACTATTGCACCGAGTAGAAGACTAGGGGGAACAAGTCGCGGTTCTCATCAATTGAATTGACTGTACGTTCTGGACCTCTGGTCGAGGCGGCACGCTACTGTGCCTCGATGCGGTGTATGTAGAATAGCGCAGGCCCGAGTATAACGGAGAGCAGATAGAGGAGTCCAAACGCCGATGCTGTAGTTCGAATAGGTGCTGGTATAAGACAGGTATTGTGGCGAATAGCAATGATCGAACTGGCATGCTACACAGGTAGGCTGCGCGACGTGACATGGGGGGTAATCATGTGACTGAGGCATTATACGGATACACTTACTACATGTATTGGAAGATATGAGGCTGAGCGACGTACGAGCTGCCGCCATTCAAAGACCGCGAAGCTGAGTCATCCGGAGGAAGCGGTATCTCGCGCCGCGCAGGCGCGGGGAGAGTAGGTGCAAGAAGGCGTAATAGAAGAATGGCGGCACCACGGATTGATCCATTAATCTCCTTGGGCGCTACCGCCAAACGGACGGCTCGGCGCATCCACTATGTTCCCTCGCTGACAAGTTTGCGTAGGATCAGATTCAAATTGCGGTGTCGCCGCCGAGAATTCCCAGGACACAGTCAGAGTCCTGTGACAGTCCGAGGTAATTGGTGTGCATTTTACACTAGCGGTGAACCCGCTGATGCCTGTCAGCACGCAGAGTCACCCACATGACACCAGATTCTGCGGGCCCAGAGGAGAGGACGTGAGAGCCCGTCTTCAGTAGTACATCTGGAGGTCTCTGGAATTCCGTACTCTCAGAAAATACCAAATGAGATAGAAAATAAGAGCATATCGTACCCGTGTAAGGAGCCACCGTCCCGGATGTATCATCGACTGCGGGCAATCTGCGGGAAAGACGTCACGCAGAGAGGCAAAGAACAGACGCGGGACGGTTCGAGGGCAGTCAGCTGGCCCAGCGGTCATTTTAGGTAACGTGATAGGGTTCAGAGAAGAGCAAGGCACCGCTCAAGACGGAAGGTTCGGAGGCAGTAGGACAGTTTTCTAGGCCAAAGGGGCCGATGATAGATGGCGAGGGTTGCTTGGAAGGCCACCTCTACTCCGGATGTCATTGGTGGCGCATCTGATTCGGGAGTGAGCACGGCGACCAGAGCCTGTCTTGCTCACGTTACTGACCCTAGTCGAGGTGGCCAGCATCAAGCGTTCCCAGGCCAGAGCGCTAGCTGAAAGGGGCGCGACGCGGCGCGGCCTCGGGTTGGAACCGTTCCGAGGGGCGGCTCAAGCTCCGTCGGAGGAGTAGGCGGTTCTGAAAGACAGAGAAAGACGTCAGGAAACAACAATAGGGCAAAGGCATCAGAAAAATTGTGCAAAGGGCCGGTGGGCGCCCAGGACTACGCATCAGGCGCGACTCTCGTGGCCGTTTCCGCAGCGGCCAGAATGAATGGGGCGTATTTGGCCGTGTTTGTGCGTTGGCGTAGTGGTCACAGGACGTGTTTTGCCCACTGCCTTCTCTAGTCCTCTCCCTTGGCTTCTCCTTTGCCCATCCCCCAGCATCCGCTTTATATCCCTGCTTTACTCTCTATCCCACAGCATATACGCATAGTCAGACGCCTGCACCGATACACTCAGTCACATCCGTTTAGCTTTCGCCCAATTACCGCCCTTCCGCTAGCCAAATCTCCGCTTCTTTAGCTTCTGGAGATTAATATCTGCTGGCTCCGAGTTTTGCTCTGATATGGCAACGCACGGCCCCATAAACGGTGTAAAGATCTCTCGTGCGTCCCACGTCTTTTCTCTCACTTCATGTCGGCGTCCCGTTCTAATTTTGCTCCCAATCGTTGCCTCCGTCCACCATCTTTTCTGTGCGCTTCCTTCGTCTGTCGCGTCTAAACCCTCATCCGATCCTCCATGCCTCCGCCGGCTGCTTCCTCTTATTTAGCGATCGATGACCCCCACAAGGTCGTCGAGGTTGATGCGTCAGACGGCAAGTCCGGAGAACGTCGCAAGATATCATATTCAGACTGCAAAGTCATCGGGAATGGCTCCTTTGGCGTCGTGTTCCAGGCGAGATTAGTGGGGGCGCCCAAGGAGACGGAGAATATCGCGATCAAGAAGGTTCTTCAGGACAAGAGGTTCAAGGTACGGTTTGGTTCTATCTTACATGCCTAATCAAGTCCTATGGTTTGATTTGTGGCCCACACAAAGCCCTTATGCTGATTAGCTGTACCTTTTCGTTTCGCTTTTGCGAAACAGAACCGTGAACTACAGATCATGCGGCTGGTGTCACACCCGAATGTTGTAGACCTTCGTGCCTTCTTCTACTCTCCTGGTGACAAGGCGAGTTCAGATGATGTTAGATTCAGCGGTATCTCACCGATATTTAGAAGGACGAACTGTACCTCAACCTTGTCTTAGAATATGTTCCGGAGACTGTCTATCGGGCCAGTCGTCACTACGCCAAGCTCAAGCAACCCATGCCAACCCTACAAATCAAACTGTACATGTACCAGCTTCTCCGTTCCCTCGCCTACATCCACTCTGTGGGCATTTGCCATCGTGACATCAAGCCCCAGAACTTGCTCCTCAACCCTTCGACAGGAGTTCTCAAGTTGTGCGACTTTGGGTCTGCGAAGATTCTCGTCGCGGGAGAGCCAAATGTCAGCTACATCTGCTCACGATACTACCGAGCACCTGAGCTCATCTTCGGTGCCACGAATTACACAACCAATATCGGTGCGTACTAGTATCGCTCTCTTTTGCCTTGGTCCTCATGTAGGCTCGTTGTCAGACATCTGGTCGACTGGTTGCGTGATGGCGGAGCTGATGTTGGGGCAGCCACTCTTCCCGGGAGAGAGTGGGATCGACCAGCTGGTTGAGATCATAAAGGTTCTCGGGACCCCGTCACGCGAGCAGATTAAGACCATGAACCCTAACTACATGGAGCACAAGTTCCCTCAGATCAAGCCTCACCCCTTCTCGAAGGTAAATTGGATGCTGCCAGTGGTGATTATCAAACCTAATCCTCGTCATATCGCAGGTCTTCCGTCCGCGGACGCCTCAGGAGGCCATCGATCTGGTCTCGAAGTTGTTGGAGTACACGCCGGAGGCTCGGTTGAGCGCCGTCGAGGCGATGTGCCATCAATTCTTCGATGAGCTCCGAGTCGAGGGGGCGCGGATGCCGAACGGGAAGGACTTCCCTCCGTTGTTCAACTTCACACGGGAAGGTATGCGAGTTCAGCAGATCCGTGTCGCAGAGACTGACTGAATTGTGGCGTAGAACTCTCCATCTGGCCAGAGCTGAATCGCAAGTTAGTACCACCGCACGCGGAGGCCGAGCTGAGCTCACGAGGCATCACACTGGACGGTTTCGTTCCTATACCTGCTGAGCAGCTCAAGATACACTTGGATTAAGTCCATCTTCTCTTTCTTGTTCACCACGCCTGGGAAAGCGGTTTGTTGTGTTCTTCCCCCGCGTTTTCTTCCTCTTCTTTGCCCTTTATTATTTTTGAATCCGTACACCGAACGTCTCCTCACTCAATACATGTCTGTATACATCAGTTTGCGGCTGCTCTGCATGGCGTATGTTCAAATGCATGTGTGTCAATTGTGCTTAATAGTCAGTATGAAAGAAGTAGTATTCAATGCAATTGTATCGCCTTTGCGAGTGGTTCACGATCCCCATGAAACGGCTTAATTCCAAGGCATGAGGACGCGGGCGTCGGCACGTGAATAGGCGTTGAGTAAGATGTGGCCCTCCTTGCCGCCATTGGCCAGTTTCGTACGGCATCCGAAGGGTATACAATCTTCGGCACTCTCAATGCCGAGCTCCCACCTGCCGAACCCGAAGATTGTGCTGCCGCACGGATGTTAAATAGAGAATGGCGTGGAGGTTGCTCTGCGGCGCGTAGCAATCGTCGCAGAGCAACAGCTAAGGTAAAGGAGCAGTCCCATTTCTACTCTAGTTGGATTTGGCTAACAGGTGGGTGTGGCAGACGATATCATGACCAACACAGGATCTAATGGTCGCGCGGCGGCTGCCAACGTTTCTGAGACTAGTGGGGTATCCGCCTTGGCAGAGTCCCCGTATGAAGGCGAGGGGACCCGTACGGATCCATACATTGTCGATTGGGACCGTAATGACCCCGAGAACCCGTATAACTGGTCGAAGCCGCGAAAGTGGCTTATAACCTCGCAGGTAAGCCATCTCGTCTATTCGAAAAGTTATTGGCGGAGGTGCTGATAAGTGGCTCTAGTTGGCAGTCTCGACATGGACCGTGTCCTTCGGGAGCAGTGCTTACAGCGGAGGCCTCAAATTCACAGAAAACATGTTCCATGTATCGGAGGAGGTGGCTGTCTTGGGCATCTCTCTATACGTCCTAGGATTTGGGCTTGGGTATGCTGCTTTGTCTTCGATTTGTGGGTAAACTCTGACAAATTCTAGACCGCTCGTTTTTGCTCCCATGGGTGAAGTAAGCCGCGTCCGTCCTCCTCATGAACATCTGACTAACCCCGGCTACTCTGCCAGATGTACGGAAGAGTAGGCAACTTCCCCTGATGCGACGGATTCTGCTGACTCTGCCTAGCGACGTATCTTCATCATAACCATGTCTGTATACACACTGCTTCACTTGGGCGGCGCCCTTGGACACAACATCGCAACGTTGCTTGCCACGCGTTTCTTGGCAGGCGTCTTCGGCTCTTCGCGTGAGTGGCTGATACATTATCTGACTCTGCCTTGCAAAGTCACAGTGCTCCGTCACAGCCCTCACAAACGCCGGCGGCGCCATATCGGATATATGGAACCCCAGGGAACGAGGCGTAGCAACTTCCTTGTATGCTACTGCGCCGTGGCTTGGGCCAGGTAGTGATTTGGCTGGGTTACAGATGGTCCTGTGGTTGATCACTTGTCAGTCATCGGGCCCATCGTTGGTGGATTTGTGTCGCAAACCCCCCGCCTGGGATGGCGATTTAGCTTCTGGATCATGATGATTGTGTCTGGAATTTCTTTGATTTTTGGAGTCTTGGTAACGCCAGAGACAGTGAGTGATTCGGCCCAAACCACCGGACAGCCCTAAAGTCCTTGTGGTTCATAGTATGCACCGGTGCTTCTGCGTAGACGCGCGCGAGCGCTGCAGAAGAAGGCTGGTGGCGATGTATACTACGTCTCCAAGTACGAGGTCAATCACACGGCGTCTCTGCTGGAGAAACTGCAAATTAATCTCAGTCGGCCATTCCGTACGCCCCACTTTATTCGTGTCAAACCAATTTTCTGACGTGAAATTCCCAGTGTTCCTCCTCACTGAACCCATCGTAACACTCCTCTCTATATACGTCTGCATTGCGTACTCCATATTGTACGCATTCTTTGCGGCGTACCCCATCGTCTTCCAGCAACATAGACATTTTACGCCGGGCAACGGAGGGCTAGCGTTTCTCGGCGTTGGCGTCGGTAATATCATTGGAACCTGCTTGACACCTATCCAGAACCGGATGTACTGGCGCGCGATGGACCGCAGTCCCAGCGGTCGAGCGCCACCAGAAGCGTATGTGGATATGATGTCAAGAGAGACGATTGCTGATCCCGAGATCAATACAGACGACTCTATCTGATGATGGGTGTCGCTGCCTTTCTACCGATCAGTCTCTTCTGGTTTGCATGGTGAGCGCTATTTCGACGGGTACCTTCCTTTCCTGATTTTCCCCGCGTCTGTTATTTAGGACAAGCGAGCCGCCAGTACCATGGATCGTTCCGGTCCTTGCAGGAGTGCCATTCGGCTGTGGAGCAGCGCAGATCATGCTCGGTGTTACGGCCTACCTGATGGACACTTATCACATCTACTTTGCGAGTGCCATTGCTGCTACCGTTGTTCTGCGTTCCGTCGGTGCCTTTGCATTCCCATTGTTCTGCCCGATCATGTACAGAAATCTGGGAGATCAGTGGGCATGCAGCATATTCGCGTTCTTGGCAGCGGCATGTACACCCTTACCTTACTTGTTCTACGTAAGTTTCCGCATTGTACGTCCCGTTTATCTGCTCACACCTCTATTAGAAATATGGGCCATGGATTCGCAGCAAGTCTGCCTATGCATACAAGGATGATGTCTTGTCCGACCAAGACAAGTCTATCAGCCGCAATGGTACCTTTGTTGAGAAAGACGTGAAGGCAAAGGAAGAAGCTTAGACAATATTTGATTCCGGATGTGGCACGACTCCTCTTCACGTATTATATAGACATGTACCCTCACGAGATTTCATGACTGCATACTAGTAATGGATTTCCAAAACCTTAGAGCCAAATATCTGGGACGCTACTCACTGTGGTGTGAGAATGAGCGGAGTTACGTAAGACATTTCAAAACCCGAAAGTGGCGTCGTCTGTGGCTGCAGCATGAAAGGCTCTTTGTGGTTGGTTCCTGGTGACAGAGATTTCTCAAGCTCATTAAGAACAGGGGGTTAATAATGGTGCTCTAGCAGTAAATATAGTTGGCAAGTAAATGTGAGTGCTGTACCTCTAGAGCTCACTAGGATGGCCGGGACCTGTATCAGCATTTGGATTCAAGAATCACCTATATATCCAGACCTCTCTATGGAAGTGTTTTCCGTACTGTTAGGCTCAAATTTAAGCTATATCAGATGGCAAACAGCACTTGTCAGTAGATTGCCTAAGCCTTCTAGACCCTGCTTGGTGACACCCAGAGGTCGGAGATTAAATCGGACGCTCGACGGCAAATCCCGTACATGTGGCGGGAGATAGAAATGCAGCCTTGTAGCGGACCCGGCTGTATTGCATGCTATATATGTACCTATAAATCTTCTAAAATGCAGTTTATGAGATGGTGCAAGTTTTGATGCCACTTGATGCTGAGCGTATCTCTGCAACAGAGCGCTCGGATAATGAGCGGGGTTTAAACCTGGCCAGATACTGAGCGGGGTTTGAACTGAGCCACCACATGAAATATCCGGCCGTAGGCCGGGAAAAAAAATCGAATAAATCACCGGATGGTACATAGTGCATCATACGGTTGCTAGACTTCGGATTGGATTGTCAAAAGGGCTCTTAGAGCCAACCCCGATCCTTCTTTTCCTTTTTCTTTTTCTTTTTCTTTTCTTTTCTTTTTTCACATCTTAGTCATTATCGTGCCAAATATCTGCCCCGTCTGACAGCATCAAGAATTCGCAGCATCAAAAGCTTATGACGATCCCGGCGGAGGCATTAGCTGACTAAGCGACTAAGCGGTTGGTTCATTACGATCATAGAAGCGCCCAAGCGTTTCAACCATCCTGCTTGGCTGACAAGGCCAGCGCGTCGTCTCCTCTCTTTCTGTCCTCAAAATCTGCCCTCTCGCGCCTTCGACGTTCTTTCTTTCATTTCTGTATTTCTCTCCACGATGGTCCTTGTTCTTCCGCCAAATTCTGATATTATTCCTCGCCGACCATCCTCTCCGACACTCGATTCGCGGCCAGTTCTTCAAGTCCCAAATGTGTTCGTTATTCCTCCGGAGGAAGAACAGGAATACTCGGCTCCGTACTGCTGTTTTGATGCTGCAGCGCCCATGGAAGATGAACTGGCGGATATAGAAAGTCTGGACGCTGCTCTTAATTTGGTTCACCAAAGTTCCAATTCACCCATGTCCTACCAACCGTACCAGACCAACTGGGACTTTCGCTTGCAAATGCCTATATGCGCCGATGTACCTCGTCCTCAGTCTCAGTTGGCACAGGAATGGGAGCACGCCGTACGAGAGGCTAGGAGGCACTACGAAGACGACTCGGAGATCATAGAGGTCATCAAGGTTAGGCGGAATGAGGGCCTGAACGAAAGATTCAACGAGGGCCTGGGTGATGGTGCTATTAAGAAGAATAGGACCCTGAAGTCCCGCGCTTCTCGAGCCTTCATGTCAATCAGGAACATGAGCAAGGGGAATCGCAAGACCAGCGCAATAAGTACTTTCGCACAGAGAGAGGAGTATCGCGATAGCTTGGACTCCACTGCAACTTCAGCTCGCTCTACAAGCGAGAGTGGGCCAGACCAAGTCGATCGTTCTCGAGCACAGTCTCCCGATGAACCCCCCAGGAAACTCTCTAGGCGCAAGTCTCTTACTCTTTCCAGCATCTTCGCCATGTCCCACGGCAACCGCTCCTCTTCCAGCGTCAACGTAGACCGTGCTGTGTCTCAACGAGGCCCCTCCTCTGCCGACCAGGAACCGGACCGCACCATCTCACCCAGCTCTTCCATGGGGTCTTCTATCACGTCTACCTCAGAGTCATCAGCATCAGCAGAAGACACTGAACTCTTCATGCCCGTCGCACCTCCCGAAGACCTCCCTCCCCGCCCCACCTCTTCCCTTTCCGTCAAACGCTCCTTCCGCAAGCGGCTCTCCACCCTCAACCTCAGCCGTATATTCACTTCCTCCGCAGAGACAGACTCTCCAAGCGAGGCCTCTACAACCCGTCCAGTACCGGCGCCGTATTCCATACCAATGCCCATGTCCCCCGACTCTCGTGTTTCTGTCCAGTTCTCTTCATGCCCCACTGAACCCTCATCAGAAGCGCTGGCTACGCCCACCGACGATGTACACCGTTCTCCGACACTGCAATCACTACCACGCTTCACAGGATCTTCCAGTCTGGAGTTGAATCCGCTTGGGATCGTCACCCAGAACGACTCACAAGGCACCATACCGCCCTCCAAATCAGGAGAGAGCCTATCAGCGTCCGAGTCGCGCGAGAGCATGTCGCCCTCCGAGTCGACGGGGAGCATGACCCCATCCGAATCCACTACCACGGAAATATCAGAGCCCTTGTCCGACACAGAGCCTGACGACGAAGACGAGACGGGCCAGATGACGCTGGACTCTCTGCATTTCGATACTCTGCAATTTGACGCGGAGGACTTCACTATTCCACATCCTTGACGAGCATGATCTATCATCTGTACAAGTACGTCCGACATTTCAACTGTTCCTTTGCCAACGTCAATCCTTACGGATTCTAGAGCATTCATACCATTTCTTCGTATACCACGAGCCCCCCATATTCCCCATGTATATCTATGTTGCACGGACATACGGCCACGCTTCCAGCCGAGGACTCTCATTTCTTTGCATGATACCAGCACACATGTACTTGCTTTCTTGTCTTGACGACACTCCTGCCTTGACGGCCAACACACGTATCAATAACCTTGGATGTGTAGGAATCCTTCTGCTTCTGCGAACTTTTGAACCCAGTGCCGTTCGAACAAGTACAGTCCACAGTAAAAACTAGCGATACCTCCTTCCTAGTAATATTTCTCCGCCAATACTGTTGGATAGGGTACCATTAATCATTATTATGCTCATTCGACTGCGAGATCGACTTACTGAGGGTGACCATAGACGTCCAACCAGTGAATGGGTGGCTTGAGATGCAACAGGTCAGCCCACATACCAATACGATTCATGAAGATGCCCTACCTTCTTCTACCTTCCCCTGTTATTGAGTCGTATTGCTCCCATACATAGCCAGTGCGCTTGTACTCCTGAATCATTCTTCAGATCATGCCATCCTGCTGTATATCCACGAAAGACCCACCTTGTAGACATTATCAACGACATTCTTGCGCAACTCGGCGTAGATCTCCTGAGCCTGCTTCTGGTAGGGCCCGTCCTGCGCCGCATACGTCTAGACCAAAGCCAATCAACTTGTTACTCCAAGCTGCCCAGGACATGACGTACTTTGTACAGGGCTCTTAGCGCCATATAGTTCATCTGAATCCAGATAGGACCCTTCCAATAATTCTCGCCTTGCCCAAACTCGGGATGGGAGGCAGACAAACTCCGTAAGCCGTAAGGCGACCAGAGTTCCTTGGGGTCGCGGACCATGTCCAGGATAGCACCAAGCTGGGGAGCTTCAGGCGAGAGAAGCGACAGGAGGAAGGGGAAGATGGAGAGATAGCCTTTATGGCAGACATGGTATGATTCGTCTGTATAAAAATATATCCAGGTGAGCGGAATATATCCAGGTGAGCGGAATATATCCAGGTGAGCGGAGTTTGCTGGAGAGAGAAGTGACATTACCTTCGTCATTCACCCCGACATCACAGTACATTTTGTTCTCCTCACTCCAGTGAAGGTCTGCAATGGTCAAGTAATCTTGAACACTCGTCAGACCAAGAAATGAGACACAGACCAACCATCTATATTATTCAAGATCGCGACCTCAATCTCCCTAAAACTAGCTTCATCGTCCACCTCCCCCACAAACCCCGCAATCTCCCTCATAGTCCTCGTGAAAAACGCCATCCAGCTAATCAGATCCAGATGCAACTCCCCCGCACTCGGTGGAGCCCTCGGATAGTCATCCATCCCGCTCGTCAACACATGCTTCTCACTCCTCCCGCGCCACCTGTATGCCTCGCTCCTTGACCTCGCTTTCCTCCCGTACTGCTTGATCTGCCCGCGTTGCGTCCGGCGGAACCACTCGTAATGGCGCTTAAGAGGCGCGTAGATGGATTTGAGGAAGGACATGGCGAGTTCCGGGGATTCTAGGTATCTGCTGCCTGGACCGGTAGGGGTGGTGGAGCCGGGGGTCATTTCCTCCACCGCGGCGAGAGGGACCTGCATACCCATATCCATGCCCAACTCGGCATCAGAGGGACCTGATGGTGACGACTGTAAACGCGCAATGAATGCTGTGACTGCCATAGCTAGCGTCGGAGGGTTGGCATTGGTCGGGACTTGGGTCTGGAACTCGGCTGGCACCTGTACGCGAACGGTAAATCCCCCGATCAAGAGAAGGTGAAGCTGAGCATACCTTGCTACGAGCTTCTTCGCCGAGGATCTGCTCTCGCGCAACCCATCCATCTTCATCAATGAGGTCAATCCAGTCTTTCAGGATTTCCAAGCTGGAAACGGGTGAGTGTGACGTCCGAACTCTCATGTCACAGTTCAAATCCACCTTAAGTCGTTATCCCAGGCTCCGATATGTAGGAGATGGAAGCCTTCATCCCTGCACAACGTCAAGAATGAGATAGTTCAACACATGACCATGAATGAAACGTACCAATAGAACCCTCTCGGGAAAAAGCTCCTACTAGGAGTAGCCGTCAACAGGGCGCGGGGCTCTGTAAGCCTCGCACCCTTCGCCTTAGCGCCCTCATCCTCCTCATCACTATCCTGATCATCTTCCTGGTCCCACTCGTACGCGAACCCCCGGTCCACAATCGACGTCCCGTAAAAATACCCGATGCCGCCCATCAAGTTGGATGTGATAGCTTTGGAGAAGGCTTGCAGGCCCTCAGGGTCGGAAGAGGAAGCAAGATCGGCAGCTGGAGGAAGAGGGAAGACGGAGCCGAACCTCTGGTTGAAGGACTGGAGCAGAGCGGGGATGCCTTCATTCAACGTGGTGGCTGATCAAGGTAATCAGTCACAATCAGAGGAAGACAGAGGAACAGAGGGATACAGACGGCCTAAGGGATGGTTGGCACTCGCACTCTCATAGAACACGTCGAACTGGAATTCCCCGTCGAAGCTCTTCTGCACAGCGTAGAGGTTGCTTCCCGAGAGCCCCTCGTCCGAGAGCTGTAAGACGAAGGACGGGTCTGGAGCGCCCTTCTGCGGGTCTTTGTACGCTTCCAGGATATTCTGCGCTCGACCAATGATATTCTGCATTATGAAATCTGAGGAATACGTGCGAAGTCAGCAGGAGGAACGACTGGAAAGCGGTACGACGCGCCTCTGGCTTGCCATATCTGTCCGGGAGCAAGACGGAGGCCGACGAAATGGGTTTTGCCGATACGGTCTGCGAAGAGATGGGAGTAGGCACCGTTGGTGACGGGAGTGTTGTCAGGACCTGTACGAATACCATACTGAACCTGCTCCAAAGACAGACTAAAGCCAGACCGTACCATCGACTATGCGGATAGTAAAATCATCCAAGTCCGGCGAGGAGCCGGATAACTTGACTGGACCCTCTAAACCCTAACCAGGGCATGAGCAGATATACGTGTGTTATACATGTACCCACCGTACATTCTCATCTTCGTCGCTCTCCATGTCCAATCCACCGAGTCCCTCCAGACCAGTATAGAAGATGAAAGAAGTGCGGGATGGCCGAGCTAATGATTTGAATTGAATTTGCACGAGCCAAACATGATTTTATCACAACGTACTGGGGTCCATAGGCACTCCCCGTACACGGGCAGCCCAACTGCCCCCATTACTACCACCGGGTACTTTTATCAATTCGGTTGTAATCTGCACGTTGTTCGGTCGGTCGTTCAATACTTGCACGCCACCCTTTCGTGGATCATACTCCGTCCAAGTATAGCCCTCCAGTCCGTCGCCTTGGTCGCATCCGTGCCGCGGCCCTGCATAGCAGTATACCGTGTGAGTCACAAGGTCAATCGCGTAGTATATTATCAGACGAACGGCTGACAGACATGAAGTCTTGCGTGCCAAACCATATAAGGCCAGTCATGAGCGACTGCGGGAGCCTAGGACGCAGGCCGAAGTACAGGTTCGGGCGGTAAGCACCCCATAGCAGAGACTCTGATTCGTTAGAGGGCTGGGATACAGCGAGCTGAGCGAGTCCTAAGGGTAGAAGCAGCCAGAGGGGCAACATATTCCGAAAGCTGTCGAGGTGACGTTGAGCCTAGAGACCTGAGGCCTGAGCGCCAGACAACAGCTCCAGGTCAGCTGCTCAGCAGACCGACGAGGAGAACCAGAATCCTTTTCTTTCCTGCAGAACCAAGTAAAACAAGCTCCAGCAGAAACTCGGTACTTAAGCTTCAAGCGCAAAGTCGATACTATCAAACGGTGTGGCAAAGACGTGGCGCGGGTCACTTAACCCAAACTTGGAGAAGCGGGCCACTGCGTTGCATGGCATTTTACGAGTCCTGAGGCCCAAGTAATATTTTAATTATACAATATATCCTTTGCTTAAATAATTATATAACATGGTGCAGAGATAATGAATCAAACCATCAACTAGACACATAATTAAAATTCTGAGAGCACA
>ML213505.1:1175848-1675812 GCA_004369045.1 Heliocybe sulcata | reverse complement strand
ATCACAATTTATACGGTAATTCACAGAAATATTGATAAACACACATGCAAGTAATAAGACCTTATATTAGAAAGTACAAGTGGATCTGCGCAGAACTGCGTGACGAGGGACAAACGGAAGCGGAACGGACACTACAAAACGCGGTTTGTAGGCATTTTGTAGTCACGAATACAAGCGGACTTTGAAGCGGAACTTAAATCCTGTAATGAGCACTACGCAAAATAACTCTCACGACTTCTCGGCATTGGCTTCCCACGCTGCTGCTGTTCGGCAACCCGCCCTACTTTTGAGCGTAAGGACTCCTCCTTCGTTACCTCAGGACTCGTAACTTAACCGCAAGTTGCCGCAGCCACAAGCGCGTCGAACTCCCGCAACTCCGACTTGACGCGTCGATCCAATATTTATTTCGCATCTCGCCTGGCTTTTCCTTCCTGAGAACTTGCTTGGGCGACGATACAGATAATTCACGAGGACAATGAATCTTTCAGGAGTGCCTGGTCTGACCACAGCCCAAAGGGCAATGTTGAAGAGAGGTAGATCACACCACCTCCTTGCGAGAGATCAGAAGACTTACAAAATCCATTGTCGGTTTACGTATTAGCAAACATTCTGAGTGCGTCCGACATACTATTGCTCTCGAACGCCGAACTTATGAAGAGATGCAAGATGACGCCTGCGGATGCCGATAGCATAAGAGACCACGTCTGCAAGGCATATCGCAAGCCTGCACCTCTTCTCGCGGAACTCGCTGATAAGGGCATAGAAACCTTTACCACTGGGGATGCTGTCTTAGATCAGGTCCTCGGCGGCGGATACAGGACCGGCATGATATGGGAGCTTACTGGCGAAAGGTGCAGGCCCGCGGTCGCTACTGAGGGTCTTTCCCGTCTGACATCATATTGAAGCGCGGCGGGCAAGACACAGTTTGCTTTACAGGCTTCCCTTTTCGTTCAACTACCCATGGAACTACGGGGGCTATGCGCCTCGGCCTGTTACCTGACGACTTCGTCAAAGCTGCGTACGAACAGACTTCTTCAAATACGGGACACGCACTCTGCGCTATCGTCCAAGAACTGCGGCCTCTCTGGCATCCATACTATGGCGACTCCCACCCTGCCAATGCTTATACTTGCCCTAACCGTGAAATTCCGCGATCTAATCAAACAGCTACGGGAACAGAACCAAAGACCCGTTAAACTGCTGGTCATAGACGCCCTGACGGAACTCTTCCACTCCGACAAGAGGACTACCACAAACACACTAGTGCAGCGTTCCAAGGACCTCGCGCAGATCTCGGCCCTCCTCCACAGCATCGCCAGCGAACACCAAATCGCCGTCCTGGTTCTGAACGAGGTGGTCGACGTCGTCGACCAGGGTCCTTCAGCTGGCCCAGCCGACCAAAACGACTTGATCTACCGAGAACAAGCACGCTGGTTCAACCGCGCTGACAGCATCCCAGGCGAAGACAGGAAAGAAGCGGGACTGGCCCTGGTATGGGCAAACCAGGTCAACGCGAGGATAATGTGCACGAGGACCAACAGATACCGCAACTTGTATGACTTCGCGGACAAGCGGTCGAGAGGCGACGCTTCCGCTTCTGTGTCGCACAGAGAGCCCGCCAGCGATTCGTCCACCCTGATCAGGCGCTTAAGCGTCATCTTCAGTTCCGTGTCGTCCCCTGCGTCGGTGGATTACATCGTGACAGCCGCTGGCATAGCCACGGTAGATGAGATCGTATCCATGTCCTCGAACATCTGTATATCCAAGAAGCGACCAGCGGTGCTCATGGAGGAGACTGCAGTCCCTGAGGCTCCATCGCAGGGCTTAACAACGCAAGAGCTCCCAGAAGAGCTCGGAGAACCTGACGCCCAGTCGGACGGAGGGGCAAACTCAGATGATCTATATGCTGAGCTGGACCTTGCGTTGCTGGACGCCGCCGATGCTGAGGATTCAGTGCTGTCCTAATATCCCTAAACCCTATATGCAATACGTCTGTACTGGTACGGGCGCAGCGCAGTCGGAATCTGGAAATTCGGTTATATATCCTACCAGTGCAGGAAGGTACCACCTGATAGGACCGGTCTACTCTACATGCAACCCCCCAGCTCAACAGCAAATGCAACTGCGACCTTCGAGAACTCCAGGGCGTGCTCGAAGCTGAACTCGCCGTCGGGAAGATACATGGTATCGTTAACACTAGTATGAACATAGGGATCGAACTCAGTGTAAGGATCTCCTTCCGTGGCGAATCCAGCCTTGTAGCCGGCGTCATGCCACGACATATGGTCCGAGCCCGCACGAGGGAACAGCTTCGCAACTACAAATGGGACATTCACAGATGTCAAGACGCGATAACAGTCGGAAGGAGAGATGCTCACGTTGAACAGGGTAGTCAGCATACTCCTTACTCAAGGAGACCGCGTATTCCGTAAGCGGGGTGTTTACATCCGTCGTAATGAACGCAACAGTCGGCGTATGATTCGTCTTCGTATACGCGGTCATGTCGAACTGGAGCATGCCCCTGACATCCCTTCCGAGCATCTCATACTCAGCTGCAATAGGACGCGACCCAAGCAGGCCGCCCTCCTCACCGGCATACCAGTGGAACTCCACCGGATACTCGGGTGTGAGATTGCGCTCGACGAGCACCCTGAACGCCTCCAAGATGGTGACAGTGCCGCTGCCATCGTCATCTGCACCTGGGGCGGGGAGGAGCGGGTGCAAGTAGTTGGCGGAGTCCTGGTGGGCGCCTATGATGACGGCTGCGGTCTTGTTCGATGAAGGATATCTCGGCTCGAAGCGCGCAATGATGGAAGATTGAGGGAAGCTGTGTGTGAATTTTCGGATGGACAGGGGGATGGTAGGGTCTGCTTTTGCAATGATCTGTGGACAGTGATGTAGGTCAACTCATTGATGCAAGACATCCTACTGGGAGGGGCACGTACGTCAGAACCTGCAAATACAACCAGTGGCTGCTAGCACCCCCGTTCTCGCTCTTGTAGAAGCGGTTGAAGAAGCTCGTCAGCTTCTCGAGGTTGTCTCGCATATCATGCGCGGACAGATGCGAGATAACATCCCGAATTTTCGTGCCATATGAGATCTCAGGGAATTCTTCGATCACTGAAGAGTCAGTCCCGTTCGGCCACTCCATGAACTCCTTACTGCTCACCGGTGGCTGCCTGAACCTTCACCTTGTTCTTCTGCCCCAAATTTCTCGTCTCCGTGATATCCGTGAACTTCAGTCCCTGCCTGTGCAGCCTCAACTTGTCGCCCTCCGTCAACCACTCCGCCTCCTGTTCTCCCCAGATTTTTAGCAGGCGCGGTTCATTGAGGTCGGCTGCACCATCGGGGTCGACCAACTTGTATAATTCAACTGGATCGGCAGTAACATGAGAGAACTGCTGTATGCGATGCTCCAAAGGGGCATTCTTGAGACCAAATGCGTGATGAGGCGGGTGCGAGTCGTCGAGAACTACTTGCAAGGCATTCGCGGTGTTGAGAACCGCAAAGAGAGCAGAAACAACGAAGGACACGCTCAGCTTCATCCTAGAACACGGGAATATTCATAGGCACTGACTCACTATCTTATATATCCCAAGACAAGGTCAATACGCAGCACAGAACATGATAAGCGCTCTGTCGACATCTGGTGGGAGCACATGAGTATCAGGGAGGGATTACACCATAGTGGGCCGGCGGCTCAGGCGTAGTACCCAAGATATCAAGCTTCAAGTGGAAGATTCAATCGAGTATGTTCTCATCGCCAAAGCTCCTCTATACAGTGTTCATACATGAGTATCATCCTCTTACGATGTCGTGAGTCAAAGAAATGAAGAGTGGATATAAGAGCTAGAACTACACAAGAAGAAACCAGGAAGGAGGGATACGTGCCGGTGAAGGGAAAGTACGGCGCAGCAACTGCGAACCGCAGTAGAACAAGCGACAAAACGGAACTCATTATGATGTTCGTTATATATCTGGCTCCGTAAACCCTCTCGTGCAGCTCAAGCCCAAAGCGCAGGCAAGACTGCGGACTCGAGACGATCATGCGCTCCGTGATGACTCCTCGCTCCCGAATGTGTTCTCGCCAGAGTAGCTGACATACAAGAAGCCGTCCTCGTCCCTAGGGAAGCAGATAATTAGCATGGAGCAGTCAGAGTAAGGAGGGTCCGCGCACTTGTGCTCCTCATAGATCGCGGACATGAGTGCTGCTGTTGGCGGTAAGACCTCGTCGACGAATATGAAGATAGCCTTCTCCGGCGCGAGCTTGATACGCTTCCGGATTACGTAGACGAACTGGCCGACGGTCAAGTCCTAACAACGAACTCGTTAGCGAATACATCTCTCGTCGCATCGTTCTGTGAACGCACCGATGGCACCAAGTACTTCTTCTTGTCAATGGTGGGAATGTCTGTCCTATCCGCCTTCTCGCAAATGACCTATAGTTAGGTGGAGTCAGTACTCGGACGTGAAAGAGCGCGCTCCACGCGACGCACTGGGATACGATCCGGGTACTTCTGGCGGATACGCTCAGCCTCAGCCTTGCGCTTCTCTGTAGGACCGGGGTGCACGACGGCGTAAGCCTGACCGCTCCGAGCTGTGCACGGGCTAGGGCGCACGTACCGAAGGGGTGCTCGTCCTTGAACTTTGAACGCATTGTTATCTGACGGTAGTGGGCGAGAAGACGACTTTATATCAGACGAACTAGTGGTCGAAGATGGAAGCAGGAGACAAGGGGGTGTCAATGAGTGCACCAGACAACGCGGCAGCCTCGCCCCGGAACCAAGTATGGCTGCGGTAAAACAAACGTAAACACCGCCAGCCACTACTCTGACCGAAGCCCTCAAATTAGTCGAGCTCTGTTCTGATATTCTGTGTATATTCAACGGCCCTGGGCTCTCCGACAGCACTGGTGCCTTTCTGACTTCGAGTCAGAATCAGATATAGCGCTTAGAGCCGCGGTTGATGCGGTCGGACATCCTGCTTCGGGGCAGTCGCCCTGAAAGGGCTATCTCAGCTGTCTATCGCTTTCCGCCCTGCTGTTACTCGGTGAACGGTGGGACCGCTCAGGCCAGCCTTGGAGATATAGGCGGCAACCCCGAATATGCCTAATGGATCACTCCCCGCTGGGCAATGCTGCGGATACAGAGACCGTGCTCAAGGGCTGAGCTTGAAGCTTCACATTTCGGGCATGCCTGCATAGCCGTCTGAACTTGAAAATATCCAGGGTGATGATGAGGTACAACACGATATGGCAATAAACTACTACATAGCTCTCTCTCACGCTGCAGGACGCTGGCGAGGAGAACCTTCTCCGGACGCCGTTCGCCCAAGCAGACCTCCTACGACACTGGAGACAGCATCCTTGATCTGCAGTTGTTGTGTCTGAGTGTGCTTGACGTAGAAGAGGCGGACGTTCGTGGAGTTCCAGACTCCTAGGGGCGTCATGCCTCTTACATAGATCTCACCCCATATCAAGGATGTTAACCAGACGATAGACGCCTCTGACCACTAGATCATCATTAGAGATACTGAATGCATCGGGTATGGGGCTATCAGCTCACCATAAATCGTCGGGGTGTAACCGGAGGTGGTGGCGGTAACGTGTCCTTCAGCGTGACATTCGATAAGAAATCAACAATCGCAGTCGTAGAGTTGGACTTGTGGCGCCCATTTTGTATATCTTGGACTTTCGGAAAGAGCTCCGAAATAGTCAGCATGATAGGGTCCAGGGGAAGACTGAGGGAAGGTAAGAGTTTATCCCCATGACCAGTGTACGCACTTACCCTTGTTGCCACGAAGTGACCCACTCCTGCGTAGGCACAAAACCGTTGCGACCTATACCAGCAGCAGCGATTCGCTCCAGACTTTGATCCATGGACACGGACCGTCGCTCCTTCATCTTGCCGCGTGCCTTTTCGGATACCGAGGGCGGTGAGTTGGGTCGTGTGGGGGTCTCGCCGGCGGTGGGGGACATCAGAGGCTGCGTCGATGGAGAGTCGTCCTCCGACGTACTCGTAGCTTCGGCCGCCCCACCAGCAGCTGGCTCTTCTGAGATAGTCGCCCTTGAAAGCCCGAGGGCGTTGTCGCTGTCCCTTTGGACCAATCTCGCCTTTTCGATTCGACTCTCGCGAGACGCCTCGGAGTCTGCCCTACCACTCCCGCTATTCTCGACCCTTTGCGCTTGTTCTTCCTTAGCCAACTGTGCGCGTCTGACATCCCGAAGACCTCTTGCCAGAGTGAAGGTACCGAGATCCTCGAATGCCTTGTGTGAACCGAGGATTGCATAAATAAGATGAGGGTTGTCGCTCAGATTATGCAAGATCACGGCATTGAAAACCTCCAGCCTGTGAAAACTGAATAGACAGCCGTAGGCGAGAGTAGCACAACTCACATGAAATAGAGTAATCTTGGATGCCCTTCGTCCGAGAGCAGGAACAAGGAATTGGAGAAAGAAGTGAACAATTGTACCAAGCGCGTGGAAGCCGTGACGCTCAAGTTCTTGAAGTACGGCGCACAGTTGGACAAGGCGATGATCAGTGCCGGGTACAATGAGCTGAGGTTACCCGAGGTTGTTGCAACGATCGCGTATATGGACTAGTGAAGCGACGGTATTGAACCATGCTACCCAGGAATGACAGGCAACTCACGTTTATCATGAAGTCGCCAGCCGTTCCGACAGGTTGCCATTTCGCGGGGAGTTGAGCTTTGACCGGTGATGATAGTTTCATGCCAAAGCTATGTTCAGCCGAGAGTGTTTGTACGATATATGAAATGGCTCTACACAGGCCATGTTGCTCTGACATGACAAGTACCGTAAGATACGCATGAAAGGTGAGGGCAGTAAACTTGCTCACGTGGCTTGTCCTTGATTTCCAGGCAATAGCATAGGAGATACGCGGTGATATTCACTCCTTTATCGGTCTCCAAAATATAAGCACGGAATTTCTAGAAACAGAGGCTTGAGCCACCGTTACAATTTCGCTGTGCATCCGATGCTTGCCTTGTTCAATTCAATCATCTTCCAGAAGAATATAACTGAAAGAAGAACTCGAGTCAGGTTTAGTTCTTGCTACGAGGCACCCAGACGTACTGGTGTCGGTGACATAAGGCACTGGCTTTCGAGATCCTGGAAGGAGATTATTCAAGGAGGCCATCTGCCCCTCGAGGATCGAGGCTGACCCATCCACAATGAACGCCAAGTCTTGCGTCCGGTGCTACAAACGCACTCGTTATAATCCGAGAGCTCCTCTGAAGAACTCGGCCTACCAGCTTAGCTAAGAAGTACCTGAAGGCATTCGTCTTCGAAGTGGGTGCAGACGACTGCGTATCACCGCTTCCCACATCCGCGTCCCGAGTACTCCCACTCTGAAAGTCCAAGAGCACGCACAACAATTGGAAGCACGTGCTAACCAACGTCGTTCTCGGGTCCTCTCCTTTGAAAACCAAATGATTGTACGGGAGTCTTGTCGTCATACCGCCTATGCTGTTACTTGCCGCATTTTGCGAGTTCATTGCAGTGTTGAGAAGAGAGCACAGCACGGTCAGTACGTCCCGTCTCGGCGTACGTTGCACAAAATGCAATGTGTATGCCGACGGCGTCGATAGCAACGCAGAGGGAGAAACGTAGATCTGCTTAGAGAACAGAACCAGCAAGAGCCTTAATACCTCAGTCTTGTTCGAGTCGTAGATATGACTGGGTCCGGGATCTACCGTCGATCCAACACCTTTCTCCCTGTACGGCGGTATCCTCAGAACGAGTAAACCACATGCTCAAAGGATACGACGCGCACCAGATTACATAGTTGATCTTGTAATGGTCCGCCTGGAGCTTCGTCGGCAGAGTAAATCCGCAACAGAACATCAAGTCGATCAAGCAGCTGAACAGCCTCTCCGCTAGTGACGGCAGTGTCTTCAAAGGCTTCGTCTCACTGGCTTTGGGACTCGTAGGACGGGAAGCTTGGGTGTCGTCATCCTCCTCTTCATCCTCGATAACGAACTGTGCGCTCGAGTCGTTCGCGGTCGTATCCTCGTCCGGTACTTCCTCCTTCTTCCACAGTACCTCCTGCTCGAATCTGCTGGTCTCGCCTTCCAGTTCAAAGATGACAGGGAGCACGCGTTGAAGTACCCGGATGCAGTTGAGCACTTCTTTTGTCGTGTTGCGTTCCCCAGATCCAGTCCTTATAAGGGAAGTCATTGATGTTGCCAGTGAGGCAACCGACGGATTACTGCTCGAGGGGAACGTGTGATCGGAGACTAGATTGAATAGTCGAGTGGATATCACACGGAGGAGGGTTGCGACGTTCTCCGGTGCTTCCAGCAAGGCTCGGCGAACTATGATCCATCAGAGTAGTATCAAGAATAGGTTGAGGTGCCATATGGATACGTACTATCGTTCGGTGATATCAAGGAGAACACATCGGACGCAGAGTCGAATAACTCGACATACTAGGATTGCCTATCGTCACAGCTTTGAAGCGTATGCATATAAGCAAACTCACTTGATTCCAATATGTATCCGTATCCGAGATATTCTTTCGAAAGAATAGCTGTAAGAGACTTGGTCCACCCCGTTTCTCTCATGCACTCACGCGCGTCGAAGCTAGCTTCGCTATCCCTCCCGGCTGACTTCGGAACGAAAGCTTGGCTTCGTCTCCTAGCAGTCCAAAAGGTGCAGAAAGGTTTGACGGTAGTTTGAACATGATCGGAAAAGGACTCAGAGAGAGGGAATGGAGGAGTAGCTGCCCGCAGCCGTGGTGCTGGTCGGTGTGGCGGGTAAAGCGGTAAGGCCCAGTGCACAGCCACAAATTACACTTTCTTCGGCAGCCTCGCTTGGTTTTTATCTGCTCGCTCAAGCGGATCCGAATGGCTGGAGGACCATATGCATCCTTACGGTATACTTGCCAACTATTTTTCTCATTTTGTCCTGCGCCTGGCCTCTCTTCTCTGTTTCATTGCCTTTTGACGGACAGTGTACAACTGCCCGTCTGGTGCGTTTCGTTCTATCCGTACATGCCCTACTACAGCTGCTATCTGTCCAAACACATCCCAGGTTCTCAGGAGATATTGATGTGATGAATTAGGCTCACTCGAGGTACTTCAGACGTTGGCGGGTTCTTTGAAGCAATACGCAGATACAGATTATCTGATCACACCTTCCCTGGCCCGGTATCGAACAACGTGCAACGTTTCCAAACTGCTGAGGACCCGCTTGACCACTCCAGAGCAAGCTTCTCATGACCGTACAGCTAGTGCGAGAGAAGCCAGAAATACGAGATTTATAGGAGATGGAAGCTAGGAAATACAACGGTATGCTACCGGACGGGAATATGGACGGGAAGGGGGAGCTTGAAAGCATCAGAGGATGGGGAGAGGATGGTAAAGATGCAGTAAGGACATATAACCTCATAAGACAAAATGAAGCAAACACATGGTGTTCAATACGATCTCGCTCAAACAGTCTCAATCATAACCCATCCTTCTTTCTTCTGTCCATTACCGCTGGCACTCTTCGGGGACGCACCCGGACTCGCGCTCGACCTCCGGTCCACGGAATCCCGTCTCGGTGTCGACGTCTCCCTGAGCTCAGAGGCAAAGTTGAGGAAAGACTGGTCGGTCGTGAGCGCTGGCGATGGCAGAGGCACGGTCTCGCAGAAGCCGAGGCCGACGGCGGAGAACCTGAGGCTTGAGCGCGGGCTGGCGGCGTGGGCGTCGGCGGTGGTGCGGCCGGAGAAGGCGTAGGATGCGGGGTCGTGGATGCTCTTGCGCGAGGAAGGGTGGTAGGTCGGGGGTGGAGTGGTGGGAGGCCGTGTGGGCGCGATGAGGGAGTCGGAGAGACGGCGGGGGACGACCATGTATGGGTCTACTGGACCGGGTACTCCGCCTGTCCAGGTTAGTATTACAACGAGGGTGTACGGAGGAAATAGAGGTGAGACGTACCTTGTGGTTTCTCTCGACGGAGTTCCGTGCCTGCTCGCAAAGGCTTGAGCTTGGGCATACCATTGGATTTGCTCTTCCGACGCATGCACAGGCAGGGCAAGGAGACGCCTTTGGCACGGTAGTAGGCTTTCAGACGCTTGTACCCGGAGAACCAGAACCAGACTAGGAGCACAATCCAGAGAGTTATGCTGACTAGAGAATGATGGAGCTCAGTGGAGAGCCTAAGGGTTACGATCAACTCGGGACTCACCCATGGCTATGAGATCTCCCTTGCACATCTTGACGACGGAGGGATCAATAAGGGAACGACAATTTTGGTTTTCTGGATCATCGTCGGCGTAGTGCTGCTCGGGGAGGTCGCGAGCGAGGAGCCTGACGAAGGTGGCGGAGGCAGTAGAGCTGGGAGTGGAGAGGGAGACCATCGTGTAGGGAACGTGGGTTGGAGAAAGGAATGGAGATGCCGACACCGCGCACTGAGGAGGAGGAGAGGATTTACGACCATGATATACGATCTGAGGGTGGCTGACTCGAGAGTTGGGTGGCTGGCAGAGCGAATCTTGTTTGGCCAAACAGACCAGAGTGTCAGCCACAGCTCAGCCACCGCGCGAGGTATGACATCATCGTCTAATTTTAGCAAGTGCCTCCCTTCGGGGCCGTGAGTGCATCTCATCCATCGTGTTCTGGATTGATACTCAAGAGACTATTTTCGCGTTGGAATGAAATATATCAGCTCAAATGACCTGCAACGAGGCAGACACGCAGCTCAATAACAGCTCCATCTCAGGAACTAACTGTACAAGTCTATTTGGATCTATGCACAATGAACGTTATTTATAGCACTGACGCATCTAAAGTTATCGTCATAGGTGAACTCCCCAGTGTCATTGATCCCATCCGCAGGCTGCCCACTCAGAGTATAAAAGGGCCTCCTCCTTCAGTGCTTTCCCTACATTCCCTGCCTCCCTCCTGATCATCCAACATGGTCCTCTCAAAGGTATGCCCCGCTTTCCGTCACTCTGTCAGGCAGCTCCTCATCCGCCGCCTCTCCAAGCACATCAATCCTGACAAGATCCTCCAAGACTCGCAGGACAAACATTTCAAGCACCACGCCCTCACTGGTACCAATGCTAATACTATCAGTCATGCGTACGGCGCCCGCTATGGCACCGAACCCATTCCAAAATATAAGATCCCTTCGAAGGTACGGTCCACTCTCCAGGCACTTCACCCACTCGTCTAATGTTGCCGTTGTAGGGAACCGATGCCGAGGCCGCCTATCAGCTCATTCATGACGAGCTCGAGCTCGATGGCTCGCCCATCCTGAACTTGGCGTCCTTCGTGCACACCTGGATGCCCGAGCCCGCCGACAAACTCATGCGGGAGAACATGTCCAAGAACCTGATTGACCAGGATGAATATCCCATGACACGTGAGTGGGGATTACTGACAACAACAGGCTGAGAAGCTGACTCCTCCAATCGGTAATCCATGCTCATAGAGGTTCTTCATGAGCGCTGCGTCTCCATCCTCGCGGACCTCTGGCATGCACCCAACTCGCACCAGGCCATCGGCACCGCCACCACTGGCTCTTCAGAAGCCATTCAGCTCGGTGGGCTCGCCATGAAGCGCATCTGGCAGGAGAAGCGCAAGGCAGCCGGCAAGTCCATCCACGAGCCTGGTCCCAACATCGTCATGGGCGCCAACGCCCAAGTCGCGCTTGAGAAGTTCGCGCGGTACTTCGAGGTCGAGTGCCGGCTCGTTCCAGTCAACGCGGAGAGCAAGTACCGCATGGACCCCAGGCGTGCCATGGAGTACGTGGACGAGAATACTATTGGCGTCTACGTTATTCTTGGGAGTACCTACACGGGTCACTACGAACCTGTGAAGGAAATGTCCGACTTACTGGACGAGTATGAGAAGAAGACTGGCCATTATGTCCCGATCCACGTCGATGCCGCGTCTGGAGGCTTCATCGCACCTTTCGCGACTCCCAAGCTCGAGTGGGACTTCAAGCTTCCTAGGGTCGTCTCGATTAACACCTCGTAGGTGACAGTAACCTCCATATATGCGCATGCCTGATGCTCCTTCCTAATAGTGGCCACAAGTTCGGTCTCGCGTACGTCGGCGTCGGCTGGGTCGTGTGGCGCGACAAGGCCCACCTCCCCAAGGACCTGATCTTCGAGTTGCACTACCTTGGATCTGTCGAGTACTCATTCTCGCTCAACTTTTCCCGGCCAGCTGCGCCCATCATCGCACAGTACTTCAACTTGGTGCACCTCGGTTTCGAGGGGTACCGCCGCGTCGCCCTCGATGACCTCAAGAACTCGCGGATCCTGAGCCGCGCTCTCGAGCGTACCGGGTACTACACGGTGCTTAGCGACATCCATCGCCAGCTGGGTGACACGGGGATTGGTGGTGCAGTGACGAAAATGGTGGACGAGGAGAATGTGGAGATTTACGAGCCTGGTCTTCCGGTGGTGTCCTTTAGGTTTACGGATGAGTTTAAGCAGAAGTATCCGGACCTTCAGCAGAAGTGGATCCAGATTCTGTTGAGAAGTCGGGGATGGTGAGTGCCATGCGATGTTGATCTCAGGGCGAGGGAGTACTGATCAGTGATCTTGTAGGATCGTGCCGAACTACGAGCTCCCGCCCAACATGGAGTCCGTGGAGATCCTTCGCGTTGTCGTGCGGGAGAGCATGTCGGCTGTGCTGATCGAGCGGCTCGTCGCTGATATTGTGAGCCTCACTACCTCCAGCTTTATATGACATTTAAACTGTTGCGTGCTCTTCTAGGTTGAAATCACCGAGGACTTGATGAAGCAGGACTCGCCGTCGCATGCCTTGAGTGCGCTGAGCTCCCATACGCCGCAGCAGCACAAGGGGAAGCAGCACCAGGGGAAGCTTGAGGAGGGGTCCGGGAGCAAGCCGAGTGGGACGTATGCGAAGACGTGTTAAGCGCGTACGTGGAGATGGACGTAAAATTTGGGAGGACCTGAGACATGCAACGAAGTCGAGAGAGATTGTATGATAGGGAAGGAAAAGAATGCGAAGTTCGCGATGTATACCATAAGACCTGTTGTATGTTTGAACCTGGACCAATGTCATGAGACGTTCGGCTTTCGCTCTCTCTTCCATCATGGCCATTCTCTCCAGCGAAGTCGCTGTTTTACCTGGCTGTTTTACCTGGTATGGTGGACTGGTCACGAGCCTAGCGAAGGTCTGACGCCTAGGTAGAAGCCATATTCGGTATTGTGCCGTAGGATTTAGAAGGGGCAAGAAAGCAGATGTATGAGAGAACATGGAGGATGTTGTCTTCGCGATATCTAGCACAACAACATTATTCCATGCTCGGATCCGAAAGAGCCAGGAAGAAACAAAGAAAGCGTCGCACTAATGCGAGTGTTGATGGATACTCGCCCATTCGGCCGCGGTACTTGTCTGGAGCTCCGATAGGGTAGTTGCAGTAGGAAGCCCGTCGAGGAGGAACAAGGGCCGCGACGGTGGTTGTATCAGGAGACAAGTCTCCCTCTGAGTGGGAGACACGTTGTTCGGTTACGCAGTCTCGTTGAGCAGACGCGTCTGCAACGCCGTGTCACACCAGCGGATTGGACGTATTTTGTATTCGCGCCCAGGAAAGTGCCGGCCGCAGGTAGACGACGCAGGGAATGACCTGTTACTAGTCCCATCCGTCGGACTTGGTTTCTGGACCTTCCAACGAGGTAGTTGGAGGTATGGCGTTGCGACTGTACGCCTGTAACCTACTTCCGTCTAGTCTAGGAAAAGATGAAGGAACGGCGGGAAGTCGATAAAGTCGAGCAGCATTTGTGCGGTATATTCTTGCCTTTGATTGCATCCCCGGACGCTCAGCGCTCAACAGAGACAGGCAGAGTGCGCTTGGAGTTATTGGGCGGTTCGCTGGCGCTGGAGGAAGCCTGCTATGGATATATGTCGATAGCGAGTAGGCCCAGGGTATAAGTCAGTCGCTCTCCATACCGCAATCGTGTCTGCAGGACGAGCGGGCCTTC
This sequence comes from Heliocybe sulcata, assembly GCA_004369045.1. Classification (NCBI taxonomy): domain Eukaryota; kingdom Fungi; phylum Basidiomycota; class Agaricomycetes; order Gloeophyllales; family Gloeophyllaceae; genus Heliocybe; species Heliocybe sulcata. The sequence continues at coordinate 1,661,848 of ML213505.1, read as the reverse complement.
TGTAGTAGCGGGCGTGGATGGTGTAAAACAAGGAGAAAGGAGACAGGCCACCCGGCGTCTGCTAGCAATATCCATTGCGGTGATTGTAAGCATCGTTCACAGTCACCGCGAGGCAGGGCGAGTCTAGAGAACTTGGATAAGCGTCGCCTGGGCGGACAGCGACTGCATGTTCGGCCGCACGGAGGCAGACGGAGGCCCGTCGCGTCGTATTCGCTTGAGACGGGAATGCCAAGTGACTGCGGAGTAGCAGCGATTTGCCTGAGACATATTTCAAGATAACGCCATGGCCATAGTTACGCTGATAGCGCTGAAGAAAGCATGGAGACTTGCCCTGCGCAGTCAAGCAATAAAACAGCCCTGTTCTTCCTCACCGGAATAGTTTGCAATGTCATGTCTGTTCGAACATTCCACGAAAGACGAAAAGGTGGCGCCGGGATTGTTGTCTCTTTTGATACTACGCATTAAGAGTTACACTGTCCGGGAGCGATCTTCGTCCGTGTAGTGAGCAGCTTGAGGGATAACACATATCCCTCCCTACTGGACCAATCAACAAGGAATTAAACAAGGAATTCCTCGGCATGGTCCGGATGACGACCGGGTCCGCAGCCAATGGTTGATCCCCAGTCAAAAGCCACACGAATTAGATCGAACTCACTCGATAACAGTCGAGTTACAGCGTTTCCTGTCACGATGTCGATGGTATTCGAGAAATCGACGCTTTACTCGATCCGAAGTCGACACCATCGAATATCATTGTTCTCGACCCCGCCGCTTAGATGCCCATGTATCTACGCTATTCGATAATATTCGATTCAATACAATCATCATGTATCTTATAATCTGTCCATTTCGAGCATGCCATCCCAGTACCCCTCGAATGCCATTGGATATAATATTATACCATCGAATATCATAGATTTGTATGCTACCACTAATGCCAGTCGAATACCATGGTGATATATCAAAAGCTATCGAACTCCATTGACCCCTCCCTGCTCCCACTCCTGCTTCCCCTCTCAATACCGTACAATCCCGCCATTGCGCCGTTCCCTCCAGCCCTCTCGCCAGCCCTCTCGCCAACCCTCCACTGCGCGCACCCACCGCCCTGCCACTTGCACCCACCGCAACGTGTATGCTCGTAGACCCTTTGCAGAGGTATCAGCACACAGACACACATGAAATGGAATGGATGAATACCTGCTTGGCCTTGTCGGACAATGTAATCCAAAATGATTCGACAGTGCTGGCTATATGCATGTCTTCTGTTAGCTCTGGGCAGATAATACTGTAGTTACTCACATTCCTTTCTTGATAGTCTTGGGGATGTCCATTGGCTTGGAGGCCCCTTGCCCGAGTTTGCCTGGTGGGAGGAGGCATCGGCAGCAGTGGGCATCCCGATGCTCGTATTCACCAGCCCGCTGCTCATACTTGTTGTCCTGCTGCTTGCACCTGTCATCTCACCACGCATACTCGCCGTCTCCCCGCTGCCACCTGCCACCCCACCACTTCCACCTGCCGTTGCACCGCCCGAGCCTCCGCCCCTCGCGTCCACTGTCCCACCACTCGCACCCGACATTGCACTGCGCCCTCCAGCTTCCTCGCCGCTCATATGCCCTCATTACTCGCATCCCCCGCTGAACCATTACAGTGTCATCATGCGCTCGTACCTGTTGCCGCCGGACCGCTCTCATTTGGCATCATGTTGTCTGGATCTTCTGCACGAGCTGCCGGTTTACTTGAATTCGATGTCGGTGCTACCAAGAGGAGTCACCAGGTCAGGAGGTTGTCGGAGCAAGGGGTTCCTGTAGAGCCAGTGGACTTGTGTCGTCTTGGAGGAAGTGACGCGTCGGACTTTGAATTGGTAGCACGAAACGTAGTACTGTCGCCATCTGATATCCAAAGGCAAGTTGGAACGACCGTGTCTTGCGCGAGAGTCCGAGACCAGCCCTCTGGCTTCCCAATCTGGAAGTGTCACCAGATAATTGCACACGAACTTTGTGTTTATTCGATGAATCGCACCCAGTACGTGATCTATTTCGATTGAACTCTATCTACATCAAGCTTATTCGATTTAAATATTGTCGGTTTTGACTGGGGTTGATCACTGGATTGCGGCAATCTCCAGATCTAAAGAACGTCTCCCTCCCCGCTGGACAATCAGGGCGGAGCTCATAGTACGTAGTACGCAAGCTCTCTCTAGCATCCACTACGAGGTAACAAGTTTATGGTATCAAACATAATTGCAAGACACTATCATTATAGTTCTACATCGTACGTGTCCACTCTGGTGCAAACTCTGAGGTGAAGCTGACGATGAATGCGGTTCAGGAGTGCATCGTTAACCTTGTTGCTTAAAGTTGCTTCCGGTTTTCACATTTGTCCTCCCCGCAGTCGTCGCTATTAGCCGAGCCTTTTGATTCCCCCGGTATTGAGGCAAACATCACGACTCTTGCAAGGTTAGTTGCGCCATGCCCATGCTGCCCGTGACGGACGACGTTCGGTAAATCCGAAGAAGTCTTGGCTTGTCTTTTGCATGAGAAGGAGACACGGATTTCCTCGGACACATCTCGAAACTGTCCAAGTTGCCCTGTTCTCCAATTCTTGAGAATGATACAGATAGAAACCAAGGTCACTCGATTGGCCAAGGAATGAGAACGGTACGATTGGCTCGCCTATTCACATGCCAAATCCTGACCGACACAACGCCTCAGATCCAGATCGCGATCACACTTCTCCACGTCCTCGAATCCTTGCGCAGCAGCACCAGGCCAGACAGCCATCATCATATGTGCCGAGCGCAGCATGGAGGTTGGTTCTAAGTGCTTGGCACGGCCGCCGCTCCTCTCTTCTTGCACTCGTTGTTATGGCTTTCCGAAAGAAAACAGCATGTTCATTATCCATTCGATGACACTGTCCGCGGGCATCCTGTCGTACGCCACCGATTGGTAGCTTACAGCCTCGGCAAATCATCAGAAATGCAGCCGAAATGGTGATCCACTGTTACCAGGACGTTCATCACGGGACACTGGACGCACCCCACAAAATCCTGCGAAAGACCGCCGCTGCAATATAGAAGAGGCCAAATCGTAGAGTGTCAAACCACCCCGGTCCAGTGCTATCAGAGCCTACACTACATTCCCATCATGAAATTTCTGTCTCTTGTCCAATTGATCGCTCTTGCTGGCATCGTCGCCGGTAACATACCTCTTGACGTTACTTATAGCCCTTTTCTAACCGTTCATTATATAGCTCACCCTGACCCAGAGGGCCGCATGAGCAGGCGCGAGCTCGTCGCCCGCCGCGTAAGTGAAGCACTGTTCTATTGGGACAATCTTTCAATCGCCCTCTTTTGCAGAGCGCGGCTCAAGCGCGGTCTGTCGAGGCCAGCAAGTGCGCATCTGCTGTCGCAGAATTCCAGGCTAGGCGCAAGGCCAAGCGTTCTCTCCACATGAAGAGGGATGTCATTGCGTCTACCACTCTGAGCACCGAGACCCCTCATTATACGACGATTCAGAACGTAAGCGCTCGACTATCTTTCCCGTGCGCCTGAGATTGACAGTGACTTGCAGAACACCTGTGTGACTGCTCCCGAGGTCACTGAGGGGCCGTACTACATCAATAATGAGCTTGTCAGGACCAATCTGACCGAAGATCAGAGGTAAGCCATGCCTTTCCTCTAAGGGACTCGCTTGCTAACTGTCAAACACAGCGGAGTTCCCTTCATCATGGACATCGGTGTCCTAGACGTAACGACATGCACGCCTCTGTCGAACGCCTTCGTCGAGCTCTGGCATGGTCTGTCACAGCGCCTTTTCCACGGCCGTCATATTTAGCTTACCTGTTTTGGTTTCAGCCAATGCGACCGGCGTGTACGGCGGCTACCCTGCTACACTTGGCGGTCCTCCCGCTTCGGACAGTGACGCCGCAAGCGACAGTAGCTCTGGCTCGGCCTCGTCGTCTGCCTCCGCTGCTCCTACTGGCGGCGCAGGTGGGCCGGGGGGAGGTAGGGGCGGCAGTCCGGCGTACTTGAGGAACGAGACCTTCTTGCGCGGTGGTTACACCACCAACGAGAACGGCGTCGTCGAGATTGCGTCCATCTGGCCTGGGTTCTACGAGGGTCGCACGCCCCATGTCCACACTTTTGTCCATCTGAACTGGGAAATGTCTGACAACGGGTGCGTTGCTCGTCGTCCGCTCATAATATTTATTCTAATCGTTCTCTTCAGGACCCTCGTCTCGGACGCTGGCAACCTCGCGCATATCGGGCAGTTCTTCATGGACGACAGCTGGAGCGACCAGGTCTTTGCAGTTGCCCCGTACACGGAGAACACGAATAACAGGACGTATAACACGGAGGACGGCATCCTGAGCGAAGAGAATGCTGACGGGAACAACGCCTTCTTCGAGTATGTGCACCAGCCTTTCGCCTCTCAGTTTCTGGTTGTTGACAACGCATCTTTAGCCTTGAAATGCTCGGCGACGATATCTCCGAGGGTATTCTCGGCTACATCAGTACGTATCCTCAGTTGTGTGGGAGAACATACAACCTGACGATTGTTGCAGCTATGGGAGTCAACTCCTCGGCGTTGTACACCATCATGAACACCAACTACTACAACTCCTCCGATGCTACCACCACGGCTGTCGCCAAGCGCGCCCTGCATGGCGATATTTTGGAAGAGTTGTGATTTCGGGCAATAAGCACTGGAAATCGGTGATATCAGTTTGGACTCCTCATGTCTGGGACATGCAGATCATGTCATTTGATGAACCATACGTGAATATTATTGAGCAGACTCTGGCCTTCTTACTTTACCTTCATTTTATATCGGACTGGGGGCTCGATTGCGGTATTCGCGGCGGCACGGCTGCGTATTGGGTTCCGGGGTCGGTCTGAAACTCAATAACTATCTGGTCACCAACAGCCAGCTTGCAGGGTCCTTGCCATACCCCCAGCCTTGCGGATCACAACATCCTCTTGAACCGTCCAGCTACATGTGCATGCTGCAAAATCCATCCAAAAGTCAACATATGTCAAGAAACGACCAACTCGATCGGAGACGTAAGTTGTGAGGTCTCGTTTCGCCTGGCTTGACCACTCATTCAGACGAGAACTCAGGAAACTGGTCGGGCGATCCTTGGCTACAAGTCCGCCCGTGTTTAGACGAGTCCTTGTTGCTCTCTGCCGGACTTTGTCCAACGCCTCCTGCAATACGACCATCGTACCATCCGTACGACTCGCAGCCTGTGACCTTACCGGACGTACGGTGGAATCCACTCTCATTTATGGCAGTCGCGGAGGACGAGAATTACGAAGGACCATCAAGTAGAAGAACGTCGCTGACGGGAGGGACAAGGATTCCTGAGCAGAGGCGGTTGTGCCGTCCCATTGGCTCCCTAGCCGGAACGTCTAGGAAGCCATCCGGAAGAGTGGTATCACCACCACAGGACGTTCATACTAGTTGGATGGGCCAGGGAAAGGATAGGAGAGACCCTAGATGTTGTATTAGCGGAGGCTAGCCGGATGGTCAACGCCAAATATGCATTGCAATACAATACTTTAGAGCCTGTGGCAAGACATCGCACGTGCTTGGAGTTAGGCTCCAGGCCCCCATAGAGCTCCCCGTATCTTGAAGTATAAGAATATTACTGAACATAATACGCAGGATGCCCGACATCCACTCGTGATCATATTCTCCGCAATTCTAGTCCAAAGGCAATCTGTAATGTGACGAGCGGGGTCGCAAGGTTGCGTCCGTCGGACTACAGCAGTGGCATACTCGCCTTGGTTTGATCATGGCAAGCTACACTATGCCCACTGCCAACAAGAAGATAATTCTCTCGGCCTCGAGGGACCTGGCATGAGTTGGGACGGAAAGGTGATCAGGCAAGTAAAGCTGCGCAAGAGGAGTCGATAGAGGCTCGATGAACATGAGAGTCTGAGACAGAAATGACTGCCGCGGTGGCTGAAGCGCTGATGTATGTATCAATAGAAGCAAATAACGCGTCGTCCGGATGTGGCGGCATGTGCGGATTTGGTTTCGTATACTAGCACGATGTACTTGTGTGCCATGTAAGTAATTTGAAGGTTAAACGTTAATTATGTCTTTAAAGTCAAGCTCAGTTCAAGTACCGAGAGCCCCCAGCCTAGATGCCATCCGGACAGCCGAGTGGCGCAAAGCGTGTCGCGTCTGTTTGCTCATATTTGGACCCCGTGCAATTATCTCGCAAGACGCGTCAGAACGCGTTGTGGCTGAATCGCGTAGTCAAAATACACTCCTCAAATTTCTTCAACTCGAAATGGACCAATCCGTGTTCGCACATCTTGTTGCATCTCTTACTATCTGCTGAAATCCAGTCAGGTCTGCTGATGCTGACCAGTCTGCGCGAGCCTCAACGTCTGTTCTCCCACCCATAGACAGTACTCCGTCTTTCTCGCTAGGCGGACTCAACAGGTCGTACAAGCACCAATACGCGAACATATACTTTGTTAGGCTACGGTTATTACGAGGCGCGGTGGAGAAGAGGGCTCACGCACGCTGGAAGGACGTGCAAGGTTCGTCTGGCAATGCATACTCGGGATCGTTCCAATGTCTCATGAAAGCGGTACTCAGGCTCGCCTATACTTGTGCCACGAGTGCTCGACGTTTTGAAGTCACGCCTATGTTATATTGTCGGGACAGTGTACATGGACATGCCTCAGAAGCCGAACGTGCTGGCAGATATTGGTCGAGACGTGCGTTTCATGCATTTGGCCTTCATGGAGCATTACCGGCTCATTTACTTTCCAGCGATCAATCCCACCTCCACCTCCTAGAGACAAAATATACTCTGCAGATGATATTGTCTCATTGGAAGACGAGTCAGGTCGAATACGCTTAATCGGCGAACCCGTGGAGAAGGCCAGACTGGTGACCGGCGTGATCATTGCTGCTCTAGGAATGGAGACTCCCAATGGAGAGTTTCAAGTCGTGGATATCTGCCCTGCTGGTCTGGCTCCTCAACCCGAGGCAGAGCCAAGTGAGGACAATGAGATGGAGGTAGACGGTACGTGTCCGCCATCATGCCGCCAGCCGCAGGCTAATTCAGGATATGCAATAGATGTGCCGAGCGGTGACGACGTGTGGATAGGCGTGATATCTGGCTTGGACATCGGCTCCTCGTCTGCAGCAGATGCTGAAATGCAACTGCTCGCCGAATATCTAGTGGGTGAAGTTGGCGGGCCAGACGACCATCTGTCCTCTCGCAGGATTTCGCGCCTCCTAATTGCTGGAAACTCCCTCTCTTCAACCGTAACATCAAACGCGGTAAATGGCGAGAGCGATGGCGTCGACAAGAAATCAGTCAGTTGTGCTTCATTTTCCATGTAGCAGGGTAGTGTCCTGAAATACCCTTCATTCACAGAAGCGATACGGCCATGACTCTGCGTCCTTCTCACCCCATTTCACTCTCAGCCTCTCCTCTTTGCTACTAGATATCGGCTCCAGCATGCCGGTACACGTATTGCCAGGAGAATCAGACCCGACAGGGACAATCCTACCACAACAGCCACTCCCGCGAGCAATGCTCGGCGGTGTCTCATCATATGCTACCTTCTCATGCGAGACAAACCCCACCTATCTACGCATAGCATCCGGATCGGATTCCCAAAACACTAACTCGACGTCCTCGGGTTCACAAAGATCATATACTCGCACTCTCCTAATTAATTCTGGCCAACCGCTGAACGATATGTTCAAATATCTGCCGACCCCGCCCGCCACTCGACTCTCTATCGCGGAATCGACGCTTCGATGGCGGCATATAGCTCCGACAGCCCCTGACACACTGTGGTGCCACCCATACTTCACAACCGATCCATTTGTCGTATCGCGGACGCCCGACGTATACATCGTCGGGTGCCAACCAAGATTCGAGACGAGGCTGGTCTCGGAGAAGGGTGTCCCTGGGCTAGACGGAGAGGAGGCGGACAAGCGGTGCCGGATAGTTCTGGTACCAAAGTTTTCTGAGAGCGGAGTTCTAGTGTTGATTAACCTGCGGACATTGGAAGTCGAGACTGTCGGCTTTTCCACGGAGGGCATCGACTCCGGCGGCGTTGAAGAGGAGTGAGGTGATTCATGTTTTACGCTGTATGTTTGATGGTAATTGTATGCGTAGACGACAAGGACGAGTATGAGCGGTGTGCATATATGTGCGAGCGGAGGATAAGCATCACCATGAGCCATTCTAACATAGAGACGAGTCTGAGTATCCACAAGCATCCAACAACTCCTATCAATGCGTCATGGCTCGAGCATGGGCGGGGCAGATGAGCTTTCGGGCATTGACCTCCCTCTCTCCATGGCTCGCACTCTCTGAAAAGCTTCCACAAGCTTGCTAACTTCCACCCAGTTCTCATCGCTCCCACCCACGAATACCTTGAAACAAGGGAACATATAGAAGAGCAACTCCGCCACCGGGGCAAGATTTGAGATGGGCGACACTCCAAAGCCTGCAGTTTCCATTCCATGGTTCGGGGAATCGAGTATTGCTCTGGGAAAGGGATACCGAACGTCTACGCGTGCGTCGACGGCGATACGTAGCTTACGCAGTCGGGGTGTATGCTCCAGAAGGGCGCACAGCCCCAGGATAGTAATTTTAGAAGTCCCCAGCCGCGGCGGATATCCGAAAATCATAACTTCAAGGCGAGGCCGCCTTAGAAAGGTCTTCCAGATCGCTATCATTGAAGTTGAGCCAGCATGGGAAGTGAAAGCTCAGTTCACGAAGGTTCCCAAAACCCGCAAGAGACTGAATGATGTCCAAGTTCAGTTCCACCGTACGTCCACCACCAGTCATAGTATTGCACGAAATTTCAAGTTGATGCAGTTTGTTGGAGCAACAATGTTTCTGAACGGTGCCCAAGATCGCGGTAACGCCTGCCAGAGTGGGCCACTCACAGGTAACGTTCAAAGACTCCAAATGAGGGAATGACGTCGAATTAACGATAGTGGCGCAGCCACGGAAATCGAAGTCATCCGCTAGATGCAGTTTCTTGAGTGCCGGGAATGACGACTCTGGCAGACGGCGAAGGTGAATGGCCACATCCCCGGTAATATAGAGCCATGCCTCTTCAAGAGTAGGTATTCCTGCTAGCGATATGAGTGTAGCTTTGTCGATTGGGAGGCAGTCAGACCGGAAAACAGCAAGGTTGAGGGGCGTCAGAGAGTCGCCTTTTGCGAGACGGAGCGTCGGCTGATCGTTTTCCTGGTCAACCACGAGGTCTAGACATCGCAGCGAGCTGCAGGCTGCCGCGAGGAAGTCTAGAAAAAGCGAGAAGGTGTCCTCCGCTGCACGACCTTCCAGAGACAGCGTCAAGCTGTGCAGTGACGGCGCCAGAAAGGCGTGGATGTATGGAAAGATTTCACTCCGGCGAGAGTCGACCATCGTCCAGTAGAGCTCCTCAAGATTCGGAAGCACATAGGTAGTGCGGCGGAGAAACGTCAAAGCTGGAATGGCGTCGTATCCGAGGCTTGCGGGCTCGATGACAACGCTCTTCACCAGAGGGGCATAATATTCAAATCGAGTCAAATCCAGCGATTGTGTAGGCTTGGTCAGATCCTGTTCGCAGTGAATATGAATATGCCTCTGATCAAGGCCAGCTCCTTTGCACATCGAAGGCCCGCGGTACTCACGAACCAGGTCTTCGTATAGCGTTTTACCCATATGTCGGGCGGCAAGCAGTTAATGAGAGGCTGCAAGCTGCCCAGGTCCTTCCATAACTCTCGCAGAAAGGGGTCTCGAAAAGTTTTACAAGTTTGTGCCATTGCAGACAGTGTGCCGCAGTAAGGTCTGGAGGACTCGGTGTCCGATTCGATATCCTCGTCAAGAGAGAGTGCACCCGCGATGATGCGCAGGACTTCCGAGATTGCAAGACATCTGTGCATCGCTGGATTACAGGCGCAGTGGTAGTTTGAAGCTGGGAGACAGCGCTGTTGAAGTCGCTGAAAAGTCTTCCACTTAGTGGCAAGACAATATTTGCGATCAGTACAACAATAATTATTGCCGACCCAAGTATTACAGTGCGCGAACGGCCTTTTCGACGCCTCGGCTAAGCCCGATACGGATTTTTTATATCACCTCATTTTCTCACTCTTTCGGCGTAGAAAAGATAGGAAACACAGTGTATTTAGATGTACTGCAACATGACACAGTCGATTTTACCGTAGCTGATAATATTTCTTGGCTCACCCGAAAATTTGAAACAAATAATGAAAAAATTGATTTTCTGGTCCTGGAGTCCCGGAAAAAGGCATAAAATGTCAGAATTGGCATCTACAAGCCTCTACGCACTTCTCCTGAGCCTTGAGGGCAGCCAAAATTTCAGTGGTAGTCCTGACACACCGACACGATTTGTACTCCTTGACGGTGAATGCGGACTACTGTGCATATCCCGATGCTGTGCCTTGAAGTTGAACTCGCGATAACTGTGCAAATATCTTTAACTGTTGAGCCACAGCAAAATGTAACGAAACAATACTACTATCCTTGTCTACTGACTCAGCCACATTGGAATTTTCTGCCCAAAATTTGAAACAAAATAACTTTTTTTCTGAAAATGCAGGAACATGCATATTTTGCCTGGTTTCCTTCCTAAAATCAAAGGGCGGCCCGCGGCTATGCCGCGGGATGGCTGTGCGGAGGCGCCGTCACGGTCCTTCGCGCACTGTAGCACAGAATCATTCCCACGCTTTAATACGGACTATCCTCGCATCCGGGCCTTGAGCTTGACACCCGCCACATTCTCCGTCAATATGGGAGGCCCGAACTTAGAGGTCTTCAAGTTCGCGATATACATGTTCGTCCCAGTAGCTGCACTGATGCACTATGGCGATCCCGACTGGTACAACCGCAATGTTCTTCCCGTAAGCATGTTATAAGCTAATGTCAATTCTGTGCAGTAGCTAAATAACGGTGCTCTCTGCGCCGGCAGTACAAGGAACGGCTCTTTCCAGAGGACAAGGGCAGGGTGGTATGTCAAGCCTACTGGCTTCGTGGGCATAGACTCAATCACATGTGTTGGATAGCATATACCGACGGATCAGACCGCAGTACGAGAGGAGTTGGCACGGATCCGTGCTCAGAAGCTAGCGAGGAAGCTGGAAAGGGAGCAAGCGGAAGCTGCGGCCCAGAGCAATTCCTCAGGAGGCTGGCTTGGGAGCTGGTCCAAGTAACGCGCCCCTTGGGAATAGCATGTGTTTGCTTCCTTAGTTGAGTTGCGTTCTACTACGAATATATTGCTCCCCCACGTGACATGTTCTTCTAACTCACAGCTACATAACATCACCAAGTCTACCATACTCTATCTGCAAGATGCATTCGGAACCCTGCTCATTGTATCTATACTCCTTATGTTCTGCTATATGTAACATCGCTCTCATCATATTACCTGCAATTTCCGGCCCTAAGGCATCTCCGCTGGAATGCCCCATCTTCCATCCTCATGGAACACGGACCATGATCCTTCCTTCGCTGGTCCCCACCAAGCCTCCTTGTCAACCTCGCCAGTAGCCGGTTCTTTTAACGTTTGCTTGTAGAGCTGCATGTCATCAAGAGACACGTTGAAGCCTCCGCAAACAAGGAAAACTACATTCTTGGGTCGCGATGTCCTGAATATGTTGGAAAACAAAGAAGACGAATACGCCGGTGCGAGTGTCGTCGAGCACGCCAGTTCGACGAGGAGTTTATGATCGTCTGTCAATTTTTCAGCAGGACGCACCCGGAACACCTCCTGTAATGGACGCACCCGCAAACTTGCAGCAGGCATCCATGCTCATCTCGTCCGGTATGCTGAGAGGCCGTACTGGGCCTTGTCTCTCCAACGCCAACTTTAGCGCTCCTGCAGACGGCGTTGAAGCCGCCAGGCACGAAACCTTTGACAGCGGCAGTGTGGGAGCCACATTGGCCAACAGCAAGTCGGAATGTTCTTCTGAAAGCATGTACTCCCGGCTTCGCAGGTACGAGGGAACGGGCCTTCCGGAATTCCGCAGCATGCTCTGATAGAAGCAGCTTGTGCCGTGCGTCTCCAGTCCTACGATGGGTACTGTGCGATGTTAAGGCATGACGCGATTCGGGGATGACTTTCGACCTACCATCATCCCAACCGACTCTCTTGCATCCAACAATAATGCCAGCGAGGAGACCGCCACCTCCTACGCTGCAAAATATTGCGTCTGGCTTGGTGCCAGACAGTTGGGCGGCAATCTCGTCCACCATTGACGCATGTCCTTCCCAAAGGACGGGATCATCGTAGGCGGGCACCATCACCCTGTAAGCAGGCGGTCAGCCAGCATTCAATTATTACTGATGCTTCGTACGCTTTCGCATCAAGATCAGCTGCCTCCTTCGCTTTGCTCAGAGCTTCAGCATAAATCTTGCCGTGGGCCACGACCTCCGCTTCTTCCTTTTTCAGGTAATCCAGGACACGCTGACTCGCGGTCACCGGAATGTACACCGTGCATTTCACGCCGATCCTGCGCGCGGCGCAGGCAGCCGCGAGACCGGCATTCCCACCTGAAGCGATGATGCAGTGGACATCAGGACCGTGCTTGCTCTTGCACTCCTGAATGAAGTGAGTTACGCCACGATATTTAAAGGAATGGGATGGCTGCAAGTTCTATGCGAGAGACAGGTGAATACCATGCTTATAGACCAGTGAGAACTCTTTACTTCGAGCTTCAAATACGCTGAACATCCTATGATGGAAGAGATGTGGCTGGAGTAGAGGAGAGGCGTTTCGATCCACAAGGGCTGAGTAGGCTCGCTCACGGTTGTCATGGCGGGTCAGTCGGTCTTCGTGCTCCTGGTAGACCTTAAATGGCACGGCAGGAATATCTGGTTCCTCAGCACTAGAGGGCGCACGAATGACTCAGCCTCGGGCTGGCGGTCAAGAGGAAGGAGATATCTATATTTAAATATTTAAAGCACGACCACGTGGCCCGACGCGTTTCGATCGTGATAATTAAGACGCGTCCCCCGACGCGACTTCGAACCTCATGGGCGAGCCTGCCGCTTCCTGCAGTATTGGAAGCCTTTACGCAACATATGCCCGCCGTCGAAAGTCTTTTGGATTCTGTCAGCCATGGCTCTGGTCAGATGAATAGTGACGGCCCGTATGCCGGACCGCATTCAGACTTCAATCAGATGGCCCTACCACGACAGAATATATAAGACGCGCGGAAGTTCCTAGGTGTACCTGGTCGATAGCGCCTACTCAACTGCCGCGGTTATGAAGTTCAACGACGGTTTCTGGCTGTTGAAGGATGGCGTCAGGGCCTACCATGGCCTGCAGGCCACCGACGTCAAGCAGGATAAGGCCGGGTATGCGCTGCAAGTCGCGACGAAACCCATTCGCCACAGAGGCGATACGCTTGGTGGTAGGTGCATATTGCTAGCATACCCTGCTAGAACTCACTACATCGACGTCACTGTAGGTCCCTTACTGAGCATCAGGATCCATTCACCCACGGAAGGCGTAATAGGAGTGAAGATCGAACACTTCAAGGACCCGAAACCATACCCCGCAATCCCGCTTTTTCCTGATGAGATGGCAGCACCAAATGTCAGGCACGGAAAACCGAACTCGCCTTATACTCTGAGCACAGGAGGGCTGACCGCCGAGATCGCGGAAAATCCCTATACCATCACATTTAAGTCTCCCGCACGTACCTTGACATCAGCAGGTTATAAGCACCAGGCCATATACGACATACCCTACAAATGGACCGCTGGTACGGCGGCAAATAGCTCTTGTCTTGCTCAGGACTTCAGCTCCAACCCCCATCCGGAGGCTCCTCCGCAGAGTATACGCTATATCCATTCTGAACTGAACATATCCCCCGGAGAACTTGTCTATGGCCTTGGAGAACAGTTTGGGACATTCTTAAAGAACGGCGCGTTCATTATTCGGCTCCTAGTCTCCAAGTCTGATTGCAATCCAGGTCAATCAGTAAGCATATGGAACCGCGACGGCGGAACATCAAGCGAGCAAGCGTATAAATGTGTTCCGTTCTACATCACAAACCGAGGATATGGCCTCTTCATTAACCACGCTGGTGAAGTCGAGGTGGAAGTGGGTAGCGAAAAGGTTAGCAAGGTCGGCGTGAGCGTGGCTGGGGAGAGCCTGGAGTATTTCTTGATCTATGGTGAAACACCCCTCGAGGTAATCCTCTTTCCTCGTCCAAGTATTGCACACCATCACTTATATGAGGACAGATCCTGGAGCGGTACACTCGTATAACAGGTAGACCGGCGTAAGTGTGATGGACTCCATTTCAGACAGCACCCCGAAGCTGACAGGCATGAAGACTGCTGCCGACGTGGACATTCGGCTTGTGGCTCTCCACGTCGTTCTTGACGAACTACGATACACAGACCGTCTCCGGCTTTCTACAGGGAATGCAGGATCGCAAATGCCCAGTCCGTGTATTCCATCTAGACTGCTTCTGGATGAAGCAATATGAATGGTAGGGTTCTAGCACAAAACCCTCCTAGTAACTCACTGAAGACGTGTAGGTGCTCCTTCACGTTCGACCCGGACAACTTCCCAGACCCCAAAGCTTACCTCTCGGACATCAAGGAGAAGTACGGCGTGAAGATTTGCGTCTGGAGTATGTCAGTGCGCGGTCTCTAATGCACACTAAGCTGACGTCCAAGTCTCCAGTTAACCCGTACATTTCCCAGTTATCTCCCATTTTCCTGGAAGGTGCGGAAAGCGGCTATTTCATCAAGAGGAAAGACGGCTCTCCATGGCAGTAAGTCCCGCTTGTGGCATCCTAGATAGTACCACCAAAAGCGTTCGTGCCAGATGGGATCTGTGGCAACCTGGTCTTGCCGTCGTCGACTTCACCAATCCCGCGGCGCAGAAGTGGTACCTCGATAAATTGGAGGCATTGATCGACCTAGGTGTCGATACATTCAAGGTAAGCCCAGGCCGACTTCAGGTTCTTAGCCTGATATCGTGAATGCATCGCAGACAGACTTTGGCGAACGTATCCCGCACGCAGGCATCGTCTACCATGACGGTTCCGATCCTATGAAGATGCACAACTACTACGCCGTGCTGTACAACGAGCTCGTATTCAACCTACTCAAAAGGCGCTTCGGTGCCGGTGAGGCTGTCGTATTCGCAAGATCAGCGCATGCGGGCGGTCAAAGGTGAAAAATAGTGAGACTATATACTCGAAGGGCAGTGCTGATCATCCAGCTCGCGAGCAGGTTCCCTGTGGTAAGTAAATGACATTATATGGGTCTGGTACGGTCGTTGAACCTTGTGTCATCAGCACTGGGGAGGAGACTGCGAGTCCACTTTCGAGGCCATGGCTGAGACTCTTCGCGGCGGTCTGAGCCTAACACTATCCGGGTTTGCCTTCTCCTCCCATGATATCGGGGGCTTCGAGGTACGTCAGGGCTGACCATCTGAAGGGATTTGATCGTTCAGCTAGAGCTGTAGGGTCACCCTCCTCCAGAAGTGTATCGTCGATGGGTAGCTTTCGGCCTCTTCTCGTCCCATTCTAGGCTTCACGGTTCGAACTCATATCGCGTTCCATGGGAGTACGGAGAAGAAGCTGCGCAAGACATGGCCAAGTTCGTCGAGACCAAACATCAGCTCATGCCCTATCTCTACAACCTAGTAGGTGCTCCTCTCTGGACTTCGTCACATTATCAGCGCTGATCGCCGAGGGAAGGCAATCCAAGCGAACCAGCGGGGTTCCCCAGTCATGCGCGCTATGTTCGTCGAGTTCCTCTCAGACAGGACGACGCATTATCTCGACAGGCAATATATGTTCGGGCCCTCGCTGCTCGTTGCGCCCGTCTTCGTCCCGCTCGACGAGGAATCGGAGTACTATCTCCCAGCGGGGCGCTGGACGTCCTTCTTTCACCCTGAACGGACTATCCAGGGGCCAGTATGGATCAAGGAAAAGGTTCCAATCGATGAGATTCCTGTCTGGGTGCGACCAAATACGATCTTGTGCCTTGGTCCGGAGGGCGTAGGCCGCCCTGATTACGACCTGGACAAGGGCGTCGAAGTACGTTTATATGAGCTGGATGACGGCCAGAAAGTGGGAACTCAGATACCCACTGGTAAAGGCGGGGAGATAGCTGGAACAGTAACTGCTATTAGGAAAGGAGAGGAGGTAAAGGTGAATGTTACTGGATCACCGGGGGTCGCCAGGTTGAGTCTATTCTTCACGGGAAAGTATATGGTCGCGAAGAGCGGAGGCGGGTTGAATAGTGCGAGAGACATTTTGACGACGAAAGTAACGGGAAACGAGATCATTCTGAAGGTCAGAAAGCCACACGAGTATGGTAATTAGAAGGGAGCGGAATATCTGCATAACTGTACCATTTAGCTCATTACATAAGTATGTGGTATGGTGCGAGCAAATGAGATACTGGATTCAGGATGAATTGGATGCGCCTTTATCGGCCAGGAGCAACCTCGAGTTGACGACGATGGCGCATCTAATCATCCTGGTGCAGCTCTTTCCATGCCTGTTTGGTCTTCTCGCGATTATGCTTAGCTTCGTCACGGTTCTTTGCCGCTCGATCGGTACGCTGGGTTCAACATCGGTGAAAGGGGTTCGCTCTGAGCTCCGATGCTCACCTCCTTCCGGAGACACATATTTAGTTTGTGTTTAGGTTCATTGCATCCGCCAGTCCACTTCCGCCAACTGCTTTGGTGACAAGCTTGAAGCGCCTGAAAGAATTCTTTGCACGCTAGAGACCATGAGCAAGCACAGGTTTATTTGGTGCTGACAGTCGAAATCATGCAAAATGACAAAGCGGACCAATTTGTTTGTCAGAGGCCTGAGTGTGCATCTGAGAAACGTATTCGCAGCGTCAATGCAGATAGATGTCTGTTGCCAACCCCTCGAGATTCAAGCACAGGGACCCGACACGCACGGACCAGGATGAGACGAAACGATGAGCAGAGGCACCGGCAAATTCGAGGACGACTCGGACCGTGGGTGCCGTGAGAGTGTGCGGGGACGGGCCGTGGGAGAATGCTGCCACATACTTCCCCGATATGTGTGACATCACGTGGCTCATCAGTGGATAATCGTCCCCGCAGGTCCGCCGTTAGTAACGCAGCCCGGCATATAAGACGCGTCCTGCTCTCGCCCTCTTGTATTTTCTCATCCGCAAACATGTCCAAGTTCGCGCCCGAGCCCACCGACGAGATCTGCATCAACACCATTCGTGCATTGGCGGCGGATGTCGTTGGAAAGGCCAACTCTGGTCACCCAGGTGTGCAAGATGTGGGATGAGAGGTCAGATAGAAGAGACTAATGAAAACCAGGGGCTCCTATGGGCATGGCGCCGGCCGCTCATGTTCTGTTTTCACGGTGCGTAAAGTCGCTGTCAAGATCAACGACTGACCTCCTTACGTCCTTCCAGATTCTTCAACGCCAACCCCAAAAACTCGAAGTGGTATAACCGGGATCGCTTCGTCCTCTCTAACGGGTACGCATACATCCGAGTCTGGTATCGTTGTCTAAACTTACCAACGTTGGTGCTATAGCCATGCGTGAGCCCCGATCCTGGAACGAGGCGTTCTCGGACCTAACTTTGCGATGTAGATGCGCGCTGCAATACATTCTCCTGCACTTTTTGGGATACAAGCTTAGCATGGATGATCTGAAACAATTTCGTCAAATGGGCTCGTTGACCCCTGGTCACCCGGAAGCGAGCCACACTGATGGTGAGTATATGCTCGAGAGTGGAAGAGACCCGCGGATCCTGACGCGTCGTGCTCTGATCAGGTATTGAGGTCACCACCGGCCCTCTTGGACAAGGCTTCTCGAGCGCTGTGGGTTTGGCTATTGCACAGACGCACATGGCTGCTACCTACAACAAGGAAGAGTTCGAGCTGATCAATAACTACACATATGGTAATTCCCCTTCTTGGGCTAGAGGACCTTGTTGAGGTACTCATTGGGCGACTTTAGTGTTCACCGGTGATGGCTGTCTCATGGAAGGTGTTGCGAGCGAAGCAGCGAGCTTGGCAGGCCACCTGCAGCTCGGCAACTTGATTGTCGTATGTAGCATTCGGTCCTTCATGCAGAACACAGCCACTAACCTGATTTCGGCAGATCTACGACGACAACCGTCAGTGTACTTGTAAAGTGTAGATGGTTCCGTGACACTCACACCCGGACAGACATTTCCATCGACGGTGATACTGCTGTCGCCTTCACTGAGAATGTTGGTATGCGCTTCGAGGCGTATGGCTGGCAAGTTCTGCATGTCGACAACGGTGACAGGTACGGTTCTCCTGCCTCAGAAAGAGTCATGTCGCTCATTGCCCCTTAAGCGACCTCGAGGGCATTTACAAGGCCATCGCTGAGGGCAGGAAGGAGAAGAACAAGCCAACAATTATCAGACTGAGGACGACCATCGGCTACGGTTCAAAGCAGCAAGGCACCCACGGTGTCCACGGTTCTCGTATGTGCCATCGAACGAGTGCCCGGGTATACCATTGCTGATATTGCCACCCTGATAGCTTTAAAGGCAGATGATATCCAGGCCCTCAAGACTAAGTTCGGCCTCCCTGCAGACCAGACTTTCTACGTGCCTAAGGAGACTTACGACACGTACGGACTGATTGCCAAGCGTGGTGCGGTTCTCGAGGAGAAGTGGAACAAGCTGCTCTCGGAGTATGGTCAGAAATACTCCAAGGAGCATGCCGAGCTTACCCGGCGCATTGCTGGCAAGCTCCCCGATGGCTGGGAGAAGTCCCTCCCCGTTTACAAGCCCGCAGACGCTGCACAAGCTTCCCGGAAGTTGTCCGAGATTGTCTTGTCCGCAGTTGTCCCTGTCCTGCCTGAGCTGGTAGGCGGGTCCGCGGATCTGACGGGAAGTAACTTGACCAGGACGAAAACGATGGTAGACTTCCAGCCTCCCAGCACTGGTCTCGGTGACTACAAGGGCACGTACATCCGCTTCGGTGTCCGTGAGCATGGTATGGGTGCCATTGGCAATGGTCTTGCTGCCTACGGTGGTATCATTCCTTTCGTCGCCACCTTCATGGTGAGTCCAGCTTCGCCTAGGTTCATCCCGGCACCGCTAACTTCGGATAGAACTTCGTTTCGTACGCTGCTGGCGCTGTAAGGATCTCTGCCTTGAGTAAGCACCAGGTTATCTGGGTTGCTACGCACGACTCCATCGGTCTCGGCGAGGACGGTCCTACCCACCAGCCTATCGAGACCGCCATCCACCTTCGTGCCATCCCCAACCTTGCCTTGTGGCGCCCTGCTGACGGTAACGAGACCTCGGCCGCGTACTACTGGGCAATCAACGCCAAGCAGACTCCCTCCGTCCTCTCGCTGTCTCGGCAGAACCTGCCTAACCTCGAGGGCTCCACCATCGAGAAGGCCCTCAAGGGTGGCTACGTCGTGCACGAGGTCGAGAAGGAGGACTTGACCATTGTCAGTACTGGCAGTGAAGTCTCCATTGCAGTTGAGGCTGCTGGTAAATTGTTGTCCGAGGGTATCAAGACTCGCGTTGTCTCCCTCCCATGCTGGCTCGTCTTCGACCAGCAGCCCAAGGAGTACCAGTTGAGCGTCTTGAGGAGCGGTGCCCCTATCCTTTCCCTCGAGGCTCTCTCGGTGCGTAAACTTCACCGATACAGAGTATGCCTCATCTGACGTGCGTAACAGACCGCTGGGTGGGCCAAGTACAGCCACGAGCAGTACGGTGTCCCTGAGTGGGGTGCGTCTGCGCCTTACCAGAAGATCTACGAGAAGCTCGGAATTACTGGAGCCAGTGAGTACCATGTCTGTTTTACGCGAGATCCCTGACCCATTCATGATCATCGTGTAGACATCGCCGTTGTTGGTAAGAAGGTTGTCGACTTCTACAAGAAGAAGGGTGGCGAGGTTGTCTCCCCCCTTGTCAAGGCTATTTAATTTATTATCATTTTGAGGGTTAGGATAACGAGGGAGGAGAAAATAGAATGTAGTAGCTTTCAAGTGTAATTCCGTACTCAGGGGTCAGTGTAATAGAGTCCAGAGCTCCTTCTGACTGAAGCAGTGTGTGCTCCACGTATTGTCTTATCCGCAACGAGCATAAATTACGTTCGATAGCAAAATGTCTAGGATGTGTGCGAAAAGGTTTTACTTCCTGCGAACCTCCATGGTGTCCCAGGTATGTCTCTCCTCGACCTCCTTCACAACTTCCTGAACATGGGGCTTCAGGTATCGTACGTCCTAGAATGACCGGTCAGGAAGATAGAAATCAGCAGGATCAAGATGCCTCGTACCTCAGAAACGGGAAGCCACTGCTCCTTGGGCAGGGGCTTGTGGTTGACGCTGAGGAGCGAAGCAACCTTGAAACGGTATGCACGATCGTACGCCTCCCGAGGAGTCAGGCGGGTGAGGGCCTATTAGACGAGATTGAGCGAATCCCGGACAGGCGGAGGACCAGTATTCACCTTTTGGACCTCAGGGTTCTCCTCAACAACTACAGGGCGTCATTAGCGAACCGAGATCTACTGGACCAGGATAAAAGGGTGCATACGAAGATCATCATATTTCAGACCCATCTTCCGGTAGCCAGCTAGGTTGGCATACCAGTCTGCGATGGGCTTGATCCATTTGTAGAGAGTGCGCGACCGGCGCACAGAGGGTGCTAGACTGAAGCCCAGAGGACCGAACATTTGCAGAAGAAATTGGCTTTGACGTCGTCGGCAGCGTCGAACGGATACTTTCGAGAGGTATTTACGGTTATTTGGCCCCCTTTGGCTACCCTGGCCAGGCGCGGGGGCGGCTATCACCGAGAAGATGAGATACCGCGTCGATAGATTTATAGGAGCTGCAGCCGTCCTCCTTGCAGTTCTCTATCTGTTTTTCCCTCTTTCTTCCTCCTCCCAAACACCTTCCCAAAACCCCAGTCAACCTCCTTCAGATCCTTCCATAATGTCTACCAAGGAGCGCACCTTCATCGCCGTCAAGGTAAGTAACAGAGGTCTGCGACGCGTCGATTGCATTCTCAATCTGGCCACGTCTCTAGCCCGATGGTGTGATGCGCGGGCTTGTTGGCACTATCATCGCTCGCTTTGAGCAGCGTGGCTTTAAGCTTGTTGCTTTGAAGCTCGTCCACGCCGAGCCCGCCTTCCTTGAGAAGCGTAAGTACTCGAAATCCGAGAAAGTTGCTTCATCGATGGACTGATCTCGGACACGTGTCGCAGACTACGCCGACCTCAAGGGCAAGCCGTTCTTCCCTGGCTTGATCAAGTACATGTCCTCCGGCCCCATCGCCGCTATGGTCTGGGAGGGTCTTGATGCCGTCAAGACCGGCCGTGCCATGCTCGGCGCGACCAACCCTCTTGCTTCGGCCCCTGGTGCGCACAGCTCATACACAAAGTGCCTCTTATTTTAATCACGCATTCACAATAGGAACTATTCGTGGTGACTTTGCTCTTGTCGTCGGCCGTAACATCTGCCACGGCTCCGACGCCGTCGAGAGTGCCGAGAAGGAGATCAAGCTGTAAGTTCTACGCCTGCGTGATGTTTCTTGCCTCTGATCACCCCAATAGCTGGTTCCCTGAGGGTGTTGTTCAGTACACTCACGCTCTCACTGAGTGGGTCAACGAGGTGTAAACAGCTCGCATGTTTAACGGCGTGTATACTAGGCTTTAACTAGGAGGGGATTTGTCGCAAAATATAGAATGAAGTCAACTGCACCAGTGCCAGTGCCTCTAGCTGAACTAGTGCATTTGTTGCCGCGGTCGGAGGGGTTCGACTCCGAATTTCCCTCAACCGCTCTGTTAGGATGCCACCTCCCTTCCCACCGCTAGAAACGCTCCCATACCGTCCTTCGTCAGGTTTAACGAACAACATCTCTCCTTGAATGCACCGAGATCATGCTGTAAGGTCACCACAACTCTTGGGTAGACCGCACCATGAGCCAGCTGGCTACCATGTCAGTCAAGCCTATGCTGCGCCTCATGGAATCTAGAATCTATACTGGCCATGGGTTCGAATGGAACGAGTTGGACCCATCTCGCTCTCGCTGGCTCAGAAACCTGGACCAAGTTCTTTTGAATCAACGGACATTCCTCTGATCGTGAATTACCTTCTGTCCGAGAGCGGCATTTTGGATTTCAGTCAATCAATCGGAAATAGCGAGACTACTCGTAAATCAAGCTACGACAATCCGTGGTGGTGAGATCTAGTAGCATGCTGTCCCGACTCGCTGCCATATTATTGATAGTTTCCTCTCAGGTGCCGCGCTGGGCGATTACGTTCCGCCACAACACTTCAGTCAACTCGGATATGGTGGCGTTCGAAGTGCGTAAAGATTTCTCGTCGGAACCATGCATAGCCACGACCTTTATTACTAGGTACGAAGGTGCTACATCGTCGCGGATACAAGTTTTTGTAAGGACCCTTGGTGTTGAGCCATGCAGGTAGCCGACTGTCCTATAATGATCACACAAAAAAGGCGACGAATGAGAATCACAACGTGTCATCCATGGCACCGCGGGTATAAGTTGTTATAAAGAACGTTCCGTCCACTTTAGAGGTCTGTCAGACGGCGCGCCAGGAGAGTTGACAATGAACGCAATCGAAAATTGGGCACCTCTTGCTGGGGCCTTGTTACCTCCCGATGTATCTCCAGCAGTCCCAGAGCTCGGTCACAGCTCAGAAGTGTTCCATTGCTAGAACCAGAGTGTTTCGATAAACGTTGCACGCGACTGCGGTCGTGAACAAGACAGACAGAGAGGGTTAATATGGATCGCAAGTTCCCTAGGTCGCAGAAGTTTGAGCCTAAACGACGTCGACTGATATAAGATCAGTCCGAACTCCAAGTTCCAGTTTATGTTCATCCTACAACAAAAGGCTCTTGATAGGAGTGGTGCATGCGACCTGGTGAAGTGCATGAGGAAGAATGCAGAAGCAGATATCTATGGCCGCAGCTGCGGAGTCACTAGCCCAGCACCATTACAGTCGCAGCCGAAAGAGTCGCAGCGGGAGGAGGAGAGGGTCGAGGATATTGCCGAAGCCCAATAGCCGGAAGTAAGTTAGCGCCACCGCACTTGCTCTTCTCGACACGACTTGTTTCTTTCACTAGCCAGAGCGCGGCGCGCCTGTATCACGACGACCATCCGTTTCTTTCTGTTTGTTTAATGTCCCTCCCAACAAAATCCGTTCCGCTCGTGGCCCCTGGCCATACTCGTCCGGTCACGCACCTTTCCTTTTCTCCAATACTTGATGACGGCTCGTACTTGTTAGTTTCAAGCTGTAAAGATGGGAACCCGATGTTAAGGGAATGGACGGGAGACTGGATTGGCACCTTTCTTGGTCATAAGGGCGCTGTGTGGAATACCAAGCTCTCGCTGGATGGTTCGAGGGCGGCGTCAGCAAGTGCCGACTTTACTGCGTCAGTCTACTATCTCTGTGCTGTCGGTACGAGTTTGCTGACATGTTGTTCGGCAGTAAATACTGGGATACTTTCAGTGGCGAAGTCCTTCACTCTTTCCCCCATAATCATATCGTCCGGACAGTCGCAATCGCGCCGAAGTCACCACATTTGTTAACCGGCGGTCAAGAGAAGAAAGTTAGGATATTCGACTTGGCGCGACCGGAGACCGAACCAGATTTTCTTCTTGACTCAGCATCATCGACATCGCATGACGGAACGGTCAAGAGTGTCGTATGGGCAGACCCGACTACCGGAGTGAGTGCAGGAGAGGACGGGCAAATCAAGTGGGTAGCAAAATCCAGTTGCGTGATTTAGTGGATGAACAAGTCCATCACAGATGGTGGGACCTCCGCACGCGTCAACTAATAGATCAAATGCCCTTTGACGGCCCCATAACTTCCATGGAGTACTCCGCACCACTAAAGAGGCTGGTCGTGACGTCCGGGAAGACAGTGGCCTTTATACCCGGGCAGCGGCCTATTCCTCAGCAGACTTACAGTCTACAACTACCTTACGCTCCTTCGTCTGCTTCGATTCACCCGCTGCTCCAGGATCGCTTCGTTACCGGCAGTACAAGTGATGAATGGGTTCGTGTTCATGGCATGAATGGTGAAGAACGGGACGTCCTCAAGGGCCACCATGGTCCTGTCCACTGTGTCGAGTTCAGTCCCGACGGCGAGATGTTCGCTAGTGGAAGCGGTAAGTCCGACCACTACGCACTTGCTTGATGCCAGCTGAGGATTT
Source organism: Heliocybe sulcata (assembly GCA_004369045.1). Taxonomy (NCBI): domain Eukaryota; kingdom Fungi; phylum Basidiomycota; class Agaricomycetes; order Gloeophyllales; family Gloeophyllaceae; genus Heliocybe; species Heliocybe sulcata. The sequence goes on along the minus strand of ML213505.1, from coordinate 1,637,641 downwards.
GCATTTCCTACCTTGTCCGCTTGATACAGAGGACGGTACGTTCGTCCGATTGCTGCCGTAACTCTGTACTGATGCTCGCCCCGCAGGAACGATACGTATGTGGCAAACTACTCCTGGAAAGTCGTATGGTCTCTGGCTGGGGCACACTAATGGCACGTAATTGTATTAATCTGTTATATTGTGCACGCCATCCAGCAGTCGGTGGATGGTATCGTTGATCGACTATGCATACCTGGAATAATATTGTTCGGCTCTTGGGAGTACATCGTGGAAACCTCTGGCAGTTTCGAGCTTGGTTGCGTCGTGAAACTGTATCCGGCATCAGCCGACCTTAGATTCCGAGCCAGTCATGCATGGATGCATCTGGGCACCGGTCACCTCCGCAATTGATGCATTTACATGAGTGCATGAATGAAACGTATGAACATCGACGCCTCTAGACATCGTCTTGGAACTCACTGTGGTCCATGCCTTAAGTACTAAAGCGCTGGATATCTGAAGTCCTGCATCCTAGCCTTCATTGCCCCCCATGAAGGGCCACCACCATTCACACCACGACAACCAGCGGTCATCATTCCAGCTTCCACCGATATTACCTACGCCCTCGTTAATCGAGTCCTTGAGCGGTGCATCTCATTACTCTGGAGCCACAGCTGAGCATCATGACAAGCACTCTGCGAGGAAGAGTAGCGAGGGACGACGGCCGAGCGCTGTGATGGAGTTGAGTGATCAACGGAAACAAGTGATTGATGATCTCAAGGAGGTAGGTTCGCCAATAAAGCTCTTTCAATCGCTCATACTTTCGTAGCTGTTTTGCTGTAGACCCACCAGGGAGATCTTCGACCGAAGTTGGAGAGAGGATGCTGTCTTCGAGGTAAACCCCATGAAACTGTCAGATCAGCATAAATTGATCACCGAGGCCGAAAGGACCCATTATGTTCCTGTAAAGGACGATCCGAGTATGCTGCGCAGGTAAGTCAGCTATAACGTGAAGTGAGGAATGTATACGGTCTAACAAGCTTCAATGCAGTGGTATGGACTGGTACGTCACCCGTATGAGGTGCATATAGGCATGATTGACTGATATCCTAATCGGACTTCAAGGCTAGGCTAGCGTCCAAGTCTGAGAACCTGGCTTTCCGCGTCATTTCGTCGACTGTGAACCCCAACCGGATAGTCTTCTCCCAGAGACAACAATACAATCTCAGAATTTTTGGGAAGAAGGTCAGTGAATGTAGACCCCGTGCAGAAGCTCTGTGCTGAATGTTGGGATTTAAGGTTATCGCGTCTATGGTTGTGGTAGACCTTGATGACAAGGACAAAATAATTCGGCTCGCAGACAAATGGAACGGCGAAGAGGCCTCCAATGCATGGGTGGCTAGATCGTTCCGACGTCTGGACGCAAAGATGGCCAAGTGGACCGTCAAGATCCCTAGCGCTGAACATTGATGGAAAGGTGTTAACCGGACGTTGTACTATTTTTGCTGTGTCTTTTGATGCCTCGCGTTTAAGAGGTAATGCATGACGAATCTCTTTTTCTTGTTCACTCATGCGGATAATATTGCTCTGGGTTGCATTCAATAGAGTGTGACCTTCGGGCCCTTTGTGCAGCGCATGATAGCAAGATTGTACGGAAGATATTTATACACCGTTACTTTTACCGCGTACTCTTTGAAGCGCTGAGTGCCGAAGCCTCGATGATTCCAGACTGGAGCAAGTATCTACGACAAAGGAGACGGTGATAAGACCGCGTACCAGAATGACACAGGAAGATCCTACACTATGACGAATCAAAGTACCTTCCAAAGCCATCCCAGCTAGAATGACGTATAACGGACAAGTCTTCTCTTGCAGTACTGCTATAGAGGTGCGGTCACCAGACTCAACAAAGCTCACGGACGGTTCTCATGCCAGTGTCATGCTTGAAGAAGGTATCCAGCTCGATGACTTCCCTAGGTCATTGCTGGGTCATCAGACCCAGCGACCGTCGGTATACGGTACGGTCATGCATTATAGTCAGGTCAGGTACACCCGAGCATATTTAACGTGCGCGATCGCGGCTGCGGTAAGTATCATCATTCTCTACCCCAACTGCTGTCGAGAAAACGCAACGATGTCGAATGTGAGACCTCCTGAACCACCTTACCCGATCGGAGTCGTCGCAGCTCTGGCCCATGCCAAAGACCCATCCATCACCCCGCAGCCCACCCTATTGAACAGGGAATTCTCCCTGGACGACCGGGTGGGCATCGTCTCCGGCGGCAATCGCGGACTGGGTTTGGAGATGGCAATGGCCTTGCTCGAAGCGGGCGCGCGAGCCGTCTACTGCTTCGACTTACCGCGGGAGCCTGGGGAGGAGTGGAAAGCCGTCAAGGAGTATGTCGCCAAGATGGACCTGGGGAACGGGAAGAAGGGTGGCAGGCTTGAGTACGTGAGCGCGGACGTGACGGACCAGAAGGGCATGTGGTCGAAAGCGGAGGCGATCGGTGACAAGGAGGGTCGCATGGACGTCTGCGTCGTGGCCGCGGGCATTTTGAACCCTCATACCCATTGCTTGGAGTATACTGCTGAGAAGTTCAAACGTGTGAGTTGCTCGCGCGTTCTCCTGGCTGCTTGGCTGCGGATTTACGAGTGCTGATGTTATTGGCGTGATCATCGGCAGGTCCTGGATGTCAACACGAGTGGCGCGCTGTTCACCGCACAAGCGGCAGGCAGGCAGATGGCCAGGTTTGGTCTGCCAGGCAGCATCATTCTGATAGCCTCTATGAGTGCGAGTATCACCAACCGGGTAAGAAAGCCCCACACAGCTCGTGCTGGACGGATAGAATGCTGAGAGTTTAATTCGCGGCAGGACCATGCATGGGTGTCATACAACACGAGCAAGTCCGCTGTCCTCCAGATGGCAAGAAGTATGGCCTGCGAGCTGGGTGGCAAGGGTATTAGAGTCAACACAATATCGCCTGGTCACATCTATACCACGTAAGTCACCTCCATTCGATCTTTACTATAGCAAGCGTCAGTGCTGCGGGTTTCGCGGAAGAAGCCTTTGGGCTCAGGGGGTAACGCAACCGCGAGCCCTACCTGTCCAATGTTCCTGCGGACGCTAAATTGGTTAGCACTCGCACAGGATGACTGCGGCCTATATCGACACCCAAGCGGGCCTGCTCGAGAAATTGTCCAACATGAACCCACTGGGCAGGATTGGCCGGCCCGACGAGGTACGAGGCGTCGTGACCTGGCTGGCGAGCGACGCGAGCACGTTCTGCACTGGCAGCGAGTGAGTGATTTGCGTGTTCTTTGCAATCTCGGAGGAATGAATTGCTCTTGCTATAGTATACTGGTGACTGGAGGGCATCATGCTTGGTGATAGCTTAGTAGGGGTGGGGTGGCGATCGGTCCTAGCCACAGCGAGAGGCCTGCAGATCGAGGGAAGTTCCACCAAGGACGAGCTTCTGTGGGTCGGTATCGTCGTCCGGGCACGGCTATTCCCGCTACCTTGGACAGCGTGTAACATGAAGACTTCAGTTCTTACTTCCCTTGTCCACGGTGCCCAGATATGCGCCCTGAGTCGTGTTCCCGCTGGTCCCTGGGGTTTGAGAGTTTTTCTGACCAGTTAGGTCGTCCTCAGACAGTCTTGGCCGTATCGCATCTTCAAGGAAATTAAAATGCCGACGTCCTTCTCAATCCAGCAAGTGTTTACGAGGGCTATGATGCCGCTACAGGATGGGATCCTAAACACTGACCAATCGGAGCCTATAGCAAAGATATCGCAACTGGAGTGACGTACGATAACGCTTCCCCTGCCATACTAGTACTGCAATAGAGGCGCGGTCAGCAGACGTCCTGAATCTCTTTGAAGGTTCTCATGGCACTGTCATGCACCCCGGAGCGTCCAGCCTCAAATGCTTCCACGGGCCATTGCCGGGTCATCTGGTCCGGGCACCGTCGGTACGCGGAACGGTCGTGCATTATCGTCACGACAAGGCTCTGCGAGCATATTTAACATGCACAGTCGATCCTGGCGTGGGTACCATACTTTCCTCTCGTATCGAACATAGAGAAAGCGTGCAAGAATGTCGAACATACGACCACCTGAACCGCCATACCCAATCGGCGTCGTCGCAGCACTAGCGCACGCCAAAGACCCATCCGTCACTCCCAAGTCGACCTTGCTGAACCGGGAGTTCTCGCTCGACGACCGGGTGGGCATCGTCTCGGGTGGGAATCGCGGGCTCGGGCTCGAGATGGCGATGGCGTTGCTCGAAGCGGGCGCGAGAGCGGTGTATTGCTTCGACTTGCCGAAAGAGCCTGGGGAAGAGTGGAAGACAGTCAAAGAGTACGTCGCCAAGATGGAGCTGAGGAACGGGAAGAAGGGCGGCAGGCTTGAGTACGTGAGCGCGGACGTGACGGACCAGAAGGGCATGTGGGCGAAGGCGGAGGAGATCGGCGACAAGGAGGGCCGCGTGGATGTTTGTATCGCGGCTGCTGGTATACTGAAGAATCATACGGATTGCTTGGAGTACCCGGCTGAGCAGTTCAAGCAGGTCAGTTGCTGCGGTTTGCGGTGTTGATGACAGCGACATGGATGGCCCACAGGTCCTGGATATCAACACGAATGGAGTGCTGTTTACCGCACAAGCGGCAGGCAGGCAGATGGCGAGATTTGGGTTACCTGGGAGTATCATTCTGATAGCATCTATGAGCGGGAGTATCACCAACCGGGTAAGAGATCAGCGACAAGCTCTTGATAAGTGGATAGGATGCTGAGACGGATTTTGACATGTTCAGGACCATGCGTGGGTGTCGTATAACACCAGCAAGTCCGCTGTCATTCAGATGGCGAGAAGTATGGCATGCGAGCTGGGTGTCAAGGGTATCAGAGTCAACACGATATCACCGGGTCACATCTATACCTCGTACGTCACCTCAGTTCGATCGTCCAGTTTAGCGCGCGCTAGTGCTGCGGGTTTCATGGACAAGGTCGCGAGTTGAGTGATCGCTACTTGTTCAATGTTCCTGTCGACGTTGAGACTGGACTGCAAAGCCAGGAGCGTATCATGCTCCATATCATGACGCGAGATGGCGGCCTTGGTTTTGATGCGCATGCGCGTCCCGACGCTGTTCGGAACTGCGCTTCCGGACGTGCTGCGCAGCCGTCGGGCTCCGTTCCATCTGTCCATTCCAGACTCCTGCGCAGTGTCAAGTCAGATGGACGCACTCACTACATGTGCCACAGGATGACTGCGGCGTATCTGGACACGCAACAGGAACTGCTCGCGAAATGGTCGAGCATGAACCCGCTGGGCAGGATCGGGCGGCCCGACGAGATGCGCGGTGTCGTGACCTGGCTGGCGAGCGACGCGAGCACATTCTGCACCGGTAGCGAGTGAGTGAGCTGAGTGTTTGAAGCTGTGTGGATCTGACGGTGCTTGCTCTGCCACAGCATACTTGTGAGTGGTGGGCATCATGCCTGGTAATAGCTCGCTCGTGATTGGCTGGAGATCATTTTTGCGATCGGTGCCAGGCAGCGAGACGTGCGCGCCGGGACGCTGTGTTTGGGTTTTGTGGGCCTGCAGGTGCAAGGGAATTAAGTGTCTCACCAGGGCAGACATGCGTAGACAGTACACCATGGTAATGAATTCTATGAAATCTCGGGGTCGTCGGTCTTGCTTGACGATAGTTGCGGCCGCCGAGTAGTGACGAGAAGTATCTACCGAGGCAGGGCTTCTGAAAAGTCGCATAACGATATCCGGGGCCGGCCACCTAAACGGAAATCGGGGATCGCAAGGCTGGGCGAAGAGCATCGGCGAAGAGTATCCGGCGGATGAGCTATGCAGGATAGCACCAGAAAATCCCAGCCTCTGAGTGTTCCGTCGGAGAACTTGAGTGATGGTATGAAGCGCGCAGCAAAATTACTAGTCTATCAGATAAGGCCTGCCAATCCACCAAACATAGCAAGGGGCACGATAACTTTGGGTATTGACGTCCACGGCGAAACAGGATCAGACTGGGTGATGCGCAGCTCAGAATAGCGGGTCTAGAATGACTAAGGTTTCAAGCGCAGTAGGTGTCTGCCACCGTCCAGCAAGCAGGAGAAAATCGTAGAAAATATGAGCTACAGCAAGGACGGATCTCAAGCTTGCAGTGAGGCTGTAGAGTCGGAAGACGGAATGTGGCAGAGGCCCGGAGGATGCGGAAGCGGTGTGGCCACGTGGGCTGGAATCTTGAGATGGCGATCGGCGCAGCAGTTGGACTGCGATTAGAAACGCTTGCTGCGGAGAGCCTTCAAACCGCGCACTTGCTGGGCTGCGCATGCGCTTATTCTTCCCTCTCGCCTCTGCGCTCCCTCTTTACTCGCTGTCTGCAACGTCTGCGGCCCTACCTGCGTAAATGGCCGACGAAACTACCTTAAGACCCTCTCGCAAGGGCAAGGAGCGCGAGCAAGACCTCGCACAGCGGATTTTCGCCTCACAACGGATGAAAGCAGCGTGAGTGCTTTTCTATATATCTTCCGAAACCAAAGGGCCCTTCCGCATGCTCTTGCGTGGCACACAGCGGAGGTAGTAGTGCGCTAGATGACAGCCTAGTTCGCAGTAGGCTAGCATGGTATACGGAAGGGGCCCAGTATTCCGTTGAGTCATACTAATAAGTCGTTTACAACAGTGCTACCAGACACAAGGAACGACCAGAACGACCCACACAGGCCCTGGAGCCGTCGCCCACGATCACTACATCCCGCACGCCTATGGAAAGGCGCTCAGTCGAGAAGCCCTCTTCTTCTACAATACGTTCATCTCTATTACAAACTTCCCCGCCTCGCAAGCATGTCCAGAACTCCCCCCCTCGAGTCGTAGTATCTAGTGCCAGCATGGACCGTGAAGACCTTGACTTCTCTCGCAGATTGAAGATCAGCCACTCTCCGCGACCGTCCCCGCACGGTCATGATACCGCCCACCACGCCTCCTCCAAAAAGCTTTTCAACCCCAGCCTCGACCCTATTCCCGTACGGCGCACCGCTGAGCCGGACTCGATATCCGACTCCCAGTCGGGTTCCTCCCATGTCCATGTCTCCCGATCATCACCTCATTCCCGTGACGCCCCTGCCCATAGACAGCTCTTCGACCACCGAAAGGATGACCCTGTCCGATTCGCAGTCCTGGCTCGCCCCTCCGGCCACGACGGCCGCCCCACCCCGACGCCCAAGTCCTCTGGCGACTATGTTTCGGCATCTTCCACGTCTTCATATGCACACTCCTTAGCTTCTTCTAGTTTCACACTGTCCTCGAGCACGACTGACGGGTCGTCGACGGGCTCGGCACTCTTCGACCAGGGCAAGCCCTCACAAGAATCGAGCGGGAGTAGCAACAATGCCTTCGCACAGCAGCTGAAGAAGCTGTATCGTGCTATATCCGCGCTCGAAGACCGTATAACCAAAGAGGATGGCGACGGTGCGAACGGCGAAGACGTTGTCTCGCGAGACGGGCCGAGAAGAAATGGGGTCATGCTGAAGGCAAGGAATGCCCAAGAAGCGAAGGAAAAGGAGGACGAGGCGGAGCAAGAGAAGTGGAGAAAGATGGTGCAAGACCACAAGGCGTGAGTCCTCTTTCTTCTTCTTTACAACTCGGCTCACGTGCTGCCTAGACTTGCCGAGATGATGCACAATCTCCTCGAGATCTCGCTTGCGCCGAGCGTCCCGGCCTCCTTGCGCAACATCCCTCAGAAGTACAATATCATCATTCGTCTCTGGACGCATGGATTTCACAAGCTCCTGGAGAACCTCCGCCGCTCGTCCTGGACCTCCGTGGTCGCCTTCGAGCATCTACAAGACTTCATCTACTACGCCTACACATTCTACACCGGCCTGCTCGAGGAACGGACGCTCGACGCCCACCGCCTCAGCTGGCTCGAAGCCCTCGGCGACCTCGCGCGCTACCGCATGGTCGTCACCGACATGGCGATGAAAGCGTACACCTCGTCTCCGCAGGCGCTCACGGCGGACGCGCTGGAGAAACAGACGGAGATTGCTACGGAGGTGATGCCCGCGACGAAGAGCAAGGCGAGCATTAGCGACAAGCCCGCGGCTAGGATCGACGACTCGGAGGGCCCGAGTATAGGGCTTGTGGCGGCGCGGGCGATGGATGTCGAGCCGGAGAAGGAGCGGTGGAGGAATATCGCGAGGGAGTGGTATGGGACGGCGCTCGCGGAGAAGCCGGTAGAAGGGAAGTTGCATCACCATATTGGCTTGCTTTGTCGAGAGCTTGAGGGCGAGGATATGCGGTCGGTGTATCATTTTGTCAAGGGGCAGGTGTATTCGTCGGATTTCATGAGTGAAGACTAATGCATTGTTGCTGCAGGATGACGACGTTGCGTCCGTTCTCGGCCTCGCGCGAGAACGTGCTCCCTGTCTGGGCCGCGCCAGCTCAGGCGAAACGTGCTCTTCCGGATGCCCGCGTCCCCGACCTCTTTGTCCTCCTACAGGGTATGATCTTTACGAATATCCAACTGGACGACTTTCCTAAGACGCTGGATCGCTTCCTCGAGCGGTTGGACTTGGACGGCGCGGAGGAGCGGGAATGGATCATGATGGCTGTGGTCAACATCGGCTCGATACTGGAGTACGGCCGGCCTGGCGGTGTCCTCCGGAAGACGGGCGTGCTCGGCTTGGGTACGGGCGCTAGTACGACGGGCGAGTCGGCGCCGGCGAAGGTGAAACTCGTGAAGAAGTCCGAGGAGGATGGTGATAGGAAGATGGATATCGACGACGATGTGGATATGGGGGCGTCGCCTGCTCTGTCCGAGGCACAGGCCATCGGCATCGAGGCGCCTGAACTCCCGCTGGCGTTCAAGTTTGCTCTTCAGCTCACCTTCGCGATGCTCTCGCATGCTCTCCGGAAGCCAACACGCAAGCCTTCCGCGCTTCAAAAGTCAACTCTCAACCCTTATATCACCATCATCCTCACCTTCTTGGCTACCATCCTTCGACACCAATCTATCCGCGTCATCCTCGAGCGCTCCGTGCCTTGGGAAGATCTCGCCGCCTTCTACAGTCGGTCTGTTCCGTCGAGTGTCATTGCTCAGGAGGAGAGCGCTCGGTGGGCGATGCTGACCAGCGGCTGCAGGCCCCTCTCCGAGGACTGGTGCGTCCGGGGCATGGAATGGGTCGGACGCAAGGTCTTCGAGCGTGGCTTCTGGTCCAAGGTGCCCGAGACCGACGCGACGAACATGGAGATCGACGTGCTGGAGCGTCACGATGTCCAGGACGCCGACGTGGATGGGATCATTGAGGACGAGGACGAGCAAGATAGCACCAAGCGCAAGTCGTCGCTGCAGTGCCGGCGATGGGTGCGGGCGGCGCGAGCTGGCGCGGCCATTGCGCAGTGCGTTGATGGGTTTGGGAGGGCTGAGGGCTCGGCGGAGTGGGTAGTCGGCGGGAGCTTGGCTGTGAAAGTGCAGCACTGGAGGGAGGAAGAGCAGGCGGAGCGGGAGGAGGAGGAGAGGCGCCGGCGGGGCACGCGATGGGGCGACGATTCTATGGATGTTGATGAGGACCATTTGTCCGATGAGGATACGGATGAGGATGACGAGGAGGATAGTGAAGAGGTTAGGGAGCTTAAAGCGCGCCGCCGGTACCTCAAGAGTCTTCTGGAGTCTGCTCAGGATTCGCCGCCGCGGCGACGTGCACCTCGGGGCGCTAGGAAATCGAAAGCGCCTGTGGACTCGCGTCCTCTGCTCAAGATCGTTCCTGGTTATACGGTGCTCGTCATCGACACGAACCTGCTTTTGTCGTCTCTCTCGGTCTTCCAGTCTATGGTCGAGTCTCTCAGGTGGACAATTGTCGTTCCTCTGCCCGTCATCATGGAGCTAGACGGTCTCTCTTCGGCGTCGGACGCTCCCGAGCTCAGTCAAGTTGCTGCGGCTGCTCTGTCGTACATCGTGTCCCATATCCGGTCTCACTCGACCTCGCTGAAGGTTTTGACATCGAAGGGTAACTACCTGACGACGTTGAGTGTTCGCTCGGAGCAGGTTGACTTTAGTAACCGGGACTCTTGGGAACGGAATATGGACGATCTTATTCTGAGGGCTGCTATCTGGCAAGATGAGCACTGGGTCGACCGGTCTGCGATGCTGAAGGTTGATATCCCTGACCAGGCATCGCAGGATGCCGTGAAGGTCGTCGTCCTGAGTTTCGATCGTAATCGTGAGTTCTACGTGTTCTATCTAGTATTCCGAGGCGCTGATGGTTTTGTTTCTTAGTGCGATTGAAGGCGCGCGCTAAAGAGCTGCACGCTGCTCACGAGACGGACCTTGCCGCCATCTTCGCGACGGTAACATCATAAGGTTACATGCGAGGTCGTTTCTTAGGTCGTTTGTCCACTTGTCCATGCCTCCCACTCCACGCCATCGTTATGCCGCGCATTTAGTCTGGACCCCAAGCAGGAACTGCGCTCTTGTGTGGTGTAAGGGGTGCGAGGTAGGCGTGCATGCCATGCCATCATGTTGACGCGGAAGAGCGTCAAGTCTGAGAGCTGAAGCTCCTTCTCTTCAGTATATATCTGCATCGGCGCGTCCGGTTCACGCACGTTCATTTTCCGCATGGCCGTCTGTCGTTCTTTCGTGTCATCATCACAGGCTGATACCTTCTTGTCCCCGGATACCGCATTCTCTTGATTGTATTCCTCCTGCATTATTTATTGTGTCCGCAATGTATTTTGAAGTAGTACTACCATGGACTGTCTCTTCTCGCAGATACCTTAATTGGCTCAATTGGATTTGTTTTATTCCAGTCTTACTGTGTGGATAAGGAAGTTCGGGTGGCGCAGGTTCAGGTGAGCGTGGGAGGTTCTGAGGGTAGGCTGGAACGAGCCGCGTAGACTCGCGACTTGACTGTTGTCTGACTAGTAATCTGGCTAGGCCTGCTCGTTGATTGAACAGTTCCTGAAAGCACGCCGCAACCGAAGAGACTCGCGGCGCTAGACTAGATCACTCCGACGAACTTGCCAGCAAAATTGTTCGCGGTATGGTACAGCGAAGATGCCTAGAACAAGTGACATGTGTACCTATCCACAAGGACCGACGTTTCTTCGGAACAGGGCTAGCAATGCCATACAGCGCTCCATGTACGTTAGAATCCTAAATTTCTGTAAGGCGTTCCTTCTATATCCCGAGCGTTAAACCTAACGCCTTCACCCTTAAAATAGCACTGAGCGCTATAACGTAAGTCCTACAGGTTGAAGCGATTACCTTGAACTGAGAGCAGGGCCAAGGCCATTATACACAAGCAGCCATAGCGAGAGCATTAACCTGCTCTGATGCAATGCCGGCGGAATGCTTAGGACGCGGACTGGAGATTCGTTGACCAGATCTTGGACTGACTAATCCATTGCCTGATATGGTAAGTAAGTTTGCGCCATATCCACCTTCGCGTCAACTTGACTTAGGATGGCGTGCTCAGCAACCAACCTCATTTTTGATGAGGGCGCTGACTATGCCCGCCCAATTCAATCATTCATATGCTTCCCGGCTTCGCCTGTTAACTTCTCCGGGTTCGCGTCACCTCTGCGTTCCTCCTCGCATCCCTGCTCGTCCAGGACGCATCGCTCTCGCCAGTGTCTAGCATCCGACAGGCAGATTTATTCCCGTCGGTTCCTTGACGTCTCATTTGCCTCTTCAATCGCGCAATATCTGACCGTACCTGACCCGGTCGATATCTATAAACGCGTCGAATTCCGAATTACAGCCCCCGTCCTCTGGCGCGCATTCAGTCATGTCCCCCCCTCTTGACAAGTTCGAGAAGATCGGCAAGAAGGTCGTCCACTACCCCGACACAAAAGTTTCTGTCGTTTCCGTCAAGGATTGGGTTCGCGGTCTGTCCGAGGACCCCAAGCAAGACGTACGTCTGTGTCTGAGCAACCTCGGAGATTAATAACTAACCAGGCACCCTTCAGTTTATAAATTACTTCACTAGTCTATTCCCTATACTAGGATGGATTACGCGTTACAGTACGTCTCTGATTCTGTTGCCGCCTTGTCATTTACTGAGCGCACTGTGCAGACTTGGGGTGGTTAACCGGTGATGTTATTGCCGGCCTCACTGTGGGTATCGTGCTGGTACCGCAGAGTATGTCGTACGCGCAGGTATGTCGCTGGACTTGATCTGGTTGCTTTTTATCTGAACCTTTCCCATAGATTGCGACACTGCCGGCCGAATACGGTCTTTATTCATCCTTCGTCGGTGTCTTGATCTACTGCGTGAGTACCTCTGCCAATCCGTATGTTCTCCATACCTAACCAATTTTTCTAGTTCTTTGCGACATCCAAGGACGTCTCCATTGGTCCCGTGGCAGTCATGTCGCTCACCGTCTCCCAAATCATCGAACACGTCAATAACGCGCACCCCGACAAATGGGAAGGTCACCAAATTGCCACAACAGTCGCATTTATTTGCGGATTCATCGTCCTGGGCATCGGCTTGCTGCGTCTCGGATGGATCGTAGAATTCATCCCAGCGCCGGCGGTTAGTGGTTTCATGACCGGGTCCGCGATCAACATCGTCGCGGGCCAGGTTCCTGGATTAATGGGCATCACTGGATTCAAGTGAGCTTGAGCCTCTGTCTCACTAGCTTCACCGCTCAATTTTTCCATTGCAGCACGAGGGGTGCTACGTATATGGTCATCATTAATACCCTCAAAGGACTGCCTGGAACGAAACTGGACGCTGCATTCGGTCTCACAGGCCTTACATGTCTATACCTGATCCGCTGGATCTGCGACTACCTCGGCAAGCGCTTCCCGCGGAGAGGTAGATCATACATCCTCCCTAGTTCACCCATGCTGAAGCTAATTTTTCCGTAGGACGTCTGTTCTTCTTCATTTCCGTGTTCAGGAACGCCTTTGTTATGGTCGTGCTTACCATTGCGTCGTGGTTGTACTGTCGACACCATGTTGTGAAGGGAAAGTACCCGATCAAAATCTTGCAAAACGTTCCTCCAGGATTCCAGCATGTGGGCCAGCCCGAGATTGACCCGGAGCTCATCGGAGCCCTTGGTGCAGAGATCCCCATCGCTACCATTATCCTCTTGCTCGAGCACATTGCGATCTCCAAATGTAAGCCAACTGCTCACGACTTATCCACAATTCACGACTCACCAACATCTCAGCTTTCGGGCGTGTCAATGGGTACAAGATCAACCCGAACCAAGAGCTCATCGCTATCGGAGTTACAAACACCATCGGAACCGTCTTCGGCGCCTACCCCGCCACCGGCTCCTTCTCCCGCTCCGCGCTCAAGTCCAAATCCGGCGTCCGCACGCCCGCAGCAGGCCTCATCACCGCCATCGTCGTCATCGTGGCGCTGTACGGCCTCACCCCCGCCTTCTTCTGGATCCCCACCGCGGGCCTCTCCGCCGTGGTCATCCACGCCGTCGCGGACCTCGTCGCCTCCCCCGCGCAAGTCTACTCGTACTGGCGCGTGTCCCCCGTCGAGTTCGTCATCTGGCTCGCGGCGGTGCTCGTCACCGTCTTCAGCTCGATCGAGAACGGCATCTACACCTCCATCGCCGCGTCCTTTGCGCTCCTCGTGGTCCGCATCGCGCGTCCGAGGGGGCACTTCCTGGGGAAAGTGACGCTGCGCTCAGAGGCCCTCGAGAAGCAGCAGCACCACGAGTCGCGCGACGTGTACGTGCCCCTGCAGCCCCCGAGCGGCGTCCTCAACCCGCACGTCAAGGTCGACCCACCCGCACCCGGCGTCGTCGTCTACCGATTCGAGGAGAGCTACCTCTACCCCAACTCCTCGCTCATCAACTCGGCGATCGTGGACTATGTCAAGGAGCACACGCGGCGGGGCAAGAACATGGCGTCTGTCAAGCTCAGCGACCGCCCGTGGAACGACCCCGGGCCTCGCCGGGGCGCGAGCACAGACCCGGTGGACGACTCGCACAAGCCTATGCTGCATGCTATCGTGCTTGACTTTTCTGGAGTGTCGCACATCGATACTACCGGTGTTCAAGCTCTCATCGACACCCGGAACGAAGTGGAGAGATGGACGGATCGTCCCGTCGAGGTACGTTGCCCGCTCGAGGGCCCGCTCTCATCGTCTGACTATTCTGTCCTGTAGTTCCACTTTGCTACCATCCTCTCACCCTGGATTCGGCGTGCTCTTGTCGCAGGTGGCTTCGGCACCGGCGCCCCTGCATCAAGTCTCCCCCGCGAAATCGCTGCTGTGGTCCCATTCCGAGGCGGGTACGGGGAAACACCACGGACAGTGCCAGACCCCGAAGCCGTCATCCAGGAAGCACCGGAGTCCCGCCGAGCAGGTTCAATAGAGAGCTCCCGATCAGACGACACCGTGGCCCCCTTGGTGCCAGAAGACACCCCCTTCTTCCACTTTGACCTCGCGGAAGCAGTTCGAGCCGCTGAATCCGGCCTCCTTCGGGTCTCCTCACGGGAGACGCAGACGGATTCTACAGCCAAAAAGTTGGACGACTAGAAGAACAACGCTCAATGGATGGGACTTGTATTTATTCACTATTCGCTTTCCATCGCAGTGCTTTCCGGGTCATACGGATGTGTTATTGAAGAAATTTACGACAGCAAATGTATTTTCTAGAAGTTGCTTAGAGTACATATCCCGTCTGGCAATTGCCGGTCTAATGTGTATAATGACGAGGTGTCTGAGACAATGACGAGGGTATGGTACTGCAAGGACAAGAAAGATGAGGAGTACAGGGGTTAACAGTCTATCGAGCACACCAAGTTGCACAACTACATGGCATCACGTCGTGAAGTCTCCGTCAAGAAGGTAGTGGAAGCTGCAGACAGAAGCGCAGCACCACCTGCAAGATACAGCACCCCGTTGACTGATGTCGTCATAAGGCGTGTCGCGATGATCGGTGCGATTATGGATGCCAGACGTCCCCATGTACTGGCCACCCCGCACGCCGACCCTCTGAACGACGAAGGGAACGCCTCCGGCGTCCAGCCGTAGAGTACCGCATTGAACCTATATCAAGGGAAATCAGCATACGCAATCTCCTACGTATCGTTTCCCTTACATTGATTGAAAGAAGTACTCCATCATATTGAAGCCGACGTTTGCGGCAGGCGAGCTCTAAGGAATCGCAAAAAGGTTACCACGATACGGGGTGACGGAACCCAACCCAACCCACGATTACGACAAAGAGAAACAACGACACCCCCATCAAAGTCGCCGAGAACGTCATCACCCACTTCCTCCCAAACTTCGGGACTTGGATCGCAACCGCACCGAGCAGCACGCCTACAATCCCCGGCGCATATATGATGATACTAGAGCAGTTTCCACCCAATCAGTTTCTCCCAGGCGCCAAACCATAGTAACATGCACCCACTAGTTCCTGTACGTGGTCGCAATACTCTGCCCAACATCGGCACCCTTTCTTCTCAAAATAGTGGGTAAGAAATTCCCAGCTGACATGACATTCCATCAGAAACTCTGACCGTAATCAGGTAACGAGGGAGCAAGTCACCTATGGAGAACGCAGCGTAGTCGAAAATATACGTCAACCACGTAAACAGCGTCAGTCTCGCCATCTGCCAGTCCGCGAAGAAACCCTTGAGATGCGCTCCGCGGCTTGCATTCGCCTGATTCGCAGCGTTATCCTCCTTTCCTACCAAAGAAGTGAGTATATGCGCGCATACATACGGGGGGAACTTACCCTGCACTGCTTGCAAATCCTCAATGGTCAAGGGAGACGTCGTCCCATTTATGGCCGCTATTTGGCGAACAACGGCAACCGCTTCTTCGTCTCTCCCCTTCGATAGTA
Organism: Heliocybe sulcata; assembly: GCA_004369045.1. Lineage (NCBI taxonomy): Eukaryota > Fungi > Basidiomycota > Agaricomycetes > Gloeophyllales > Gloeophyllaceae > Heliocybe > Heliocybe sulcata. The sequence continues at coordinate 1,621,841 of ML213505.1, read as the reverse complement.
GATACTTTGGGCTTTCCTGCGGGAGTCTCAGCATCGCCACATAGCTACAATTCAAGAAAATCATCACCTGGAAATCGAACAGCACAAAGCGCAAGAAGAAACACAGTAATGTGATGCCTCCGAGGGTATATCTGCAGTTACGTCACTCGTCCGTATATGAATGTAGAAGAGCATATATCCAACAACTTACACGCTGTATCGCCATCCCATATTACTACGCTTCGAGCAACAGGACGAGCCACTGGCGACTTGAGAGCAGGACGGCAAGCCGGATCCACAGCTGAAAGACGGGATAAGACCCCAAGCAATAAGAGAGAATACGACCACCCCGAGAGGCTGGAACACAGAGAGTGCCGCCAAGAGGTATCTTCGATTCTACCGTCGAACATCAATAACACCATCCGTACAAATGGCTTGATACGTACCTGGGGTATAAACTCTAGGACGATGGATGCGTCTATGGGGATATTTCCGCCGATGCCAAAGCCTGTAAAGGCACCAAAAGCACATAGAGTATTCCAATTCGGCGCTGCACCTAGGACGAGCCCGAATACACTCGCAATTAACACAGTGAAGTTGAACGCCCACTTGCGGCCGACCTAATGGCATCATTTAGCGGACGAGCGTCTACCTCCATACAGCGTACGCACGACGTCAACGAGCAAGCCCCAGGTAAAGGCTCCGACGGTCAGGCCTGTATTGAAAGCGGTGAAGATGTTTCCGAATTCATCGTCTGAGAAGGGTCAGCCCGTTCCTAAGATTGAGAGGAGGGATAGGACTCACCTGATACGCCGAACTCTTGCTGCGCAGAGCTCGCTATCAGACTAAATGCTTGGGCCCACATCAAGTCCAAGGCATAGCCGTATCCGCATAACTTTGGGAAAGCTCATAGGAATGCAATCAAGCAAGGGAAGATGAAAGGCTTACAAAGAAGATATACCACTATATGCGCATCTATCAGCAAGAAGTGTCCAAATGGTATGAGATTCGCTGCTCACCCCATACTTTCCCATCCCTATGCGATCCAGAGACCTATTTACGAGCAAGAGTTTATTATCGAGGACCGGCAGATGGCCCTTGGACCAGGTCCTGGAGAGCTTGGAAGTGGTCCTGGAGACGCGTAGAGGTGCTGTCAATGTTATTAATACAAGGTTAGTATATCACAGCACATCGTACGCACTTGCAGGTGCAGAGTACTCCTGAACCTGCGCGGACCCGGTTCTTGACAGTGCAGATTTTTCCATAGTGTATCGTCAATGGTCATCCAGGCGTGCTGCAAAATTCTATTAGTTGAATATTGCGTCGCATATACTCATGCTTACCTGGAATCTAAGAAGGCTGGAAACGGTGGCGGAGGAGAGGAGGGGAAGAAAAGGGCAACGCCCGACGAGGTGAAGGTTTAGTAAGCTCGCAATCGAGATAGACCCTGACCGTGGCGAACATGTCGAGTACGCTCATGGATTGTGACGGGATAAGCGTCATCCTGATCCTGCTACAACGACATGTCGCTGCCAATCGCAGCGCGTCTACGTCACGTGCGCCTGTTGTGGCAATTTCCGTGCGCCTTTTCTGGCGATCTTCTGCTCTTCGGACTTGCGCGCCGGCCGCTTTCTCTGCACCGTTCTTACTTCACCGCCTGCCACACGCCAAGTCCGGCATTACCTTTGGTCGCCAGCACTAGTACTACTTTAACCGTGCAGATGTCTATCTTTGCGTCAAGTATGCGGCTCGCGCTGCTGCGACGAACGTTCTGTTCTACGCCAGTCCAATTATCTGGACATAACAAGGTCCCGTTCTATCCAAGTCGCCGAGAGGACGTCTCTGACGGACACGATGCAGTGGTCAAAAATCGAAAAGAAGAAAGGCATCATGGACCGCAAGAAGTCTGCCATATACAATCAAACGAACCGTGTATGTTTGCCACGGTCCCACTCAGGCCCCCCAGCTGATGTTCATTAGGACAGGACATTACCGTGGCAATAAAAAGTAAATCGTCGTACTCGAGCACCTTTTCACCTGGTCTGATTGCGTAACAGCTGGAGGCTCTCCCGATCCCGAAAAGAACTCTGCGCTTGCAGCAGTGCTGAAGGCGGCAAAAGCGAATGGCGTTCCGAAAGAAAATATCCAAAAGGCCCTAGACCGCGTATGTCAGGATACCATGCTTGAGATATGTACTGACATACCTTTAGGCTAGTGGCGAGAAAGGCAAGGGAAGCCAGGATCTCATGTATGAGGCGATGGCGCACGGGACTGTCGGCGTTATAATGTGAGTCGCACCTTCGATACTCTCTCGAAGTGCGTCTACTAACGGCATGAAGAGAGTCTCTCACAGACAACAGAGATCGAACACACCATGCGCTACGAGACATACTGAAGGGCCACAAGTGCGTTGTCGCTCGATTTACTGGACTCGTCACTTCGCTTACCCTTGGGCTAGTGCACGGTTTGCCCCTGTAGCTTTCATGTTCCAAAGGAAGGGACGTGTCCGGGTCGCCCTGGAGCACGGTACAGACCCGGAGCCACTCATCGAGACTGCCCTGGAAGCCGGCGCAGAAGACTTTGAAACCTTAGACGAACCCGAGGAAGACTCCGCCGAAGTCACGGTTCGCCCCTCCTCACCATACCCACAACCCTCCGACTAACCCCACTTGTTGCTTTCTCAGTTCATCTGTCCTCCATCCGAACTATCTAACGTAGCAGCAGCCGTCACCGCCCCAGGAAAATGCAAAGAGCTCCTCGAGAGGGAGCTCATCTACGTGCCCTCGGAACCCTCGGAAGAGCCAGATGAGTCGCTCCGGGAGTCGATAGCGAACCTCGTCGAGGACCTCGAGGACAACGAGTCGACGATGCGTGTCTGGACGAGCTTAGATTAATGATAACTCGAAGCAATAGATACATCATATCACTTTACGGTCTTGCATGTCGTACTGACTAGTGGGTACATAACGGTCGTAAAATACATCACAGTACATTCGTCGTCTAGAGTCTACATACACTCAGTTATAATATCGTCGTCAGGAGCGCGAAATTACCGGTAAGTTACCTCACGTCCCATATCTACATTAATCCTTGGTATCCCCCAGCGTCGGCTCGAGATTCACTCCGCTCTCTGCCGCCCGCACGGCCGCCGCTAGGTCGAAGTGGAAGAACGGCGTCGCAGCAGGCACAAGCGGAGCACCGTCCTTCCCATGCGCGTACCCCAAACTCCTCTCATCCGACTCCTCGATAATCGAGTGCGCCGTGCGAGGTGTATCAACCCCAACCTCCAGATCCGCCTTCGGATTATGTTTGTCGTCCGACGACATGGGCGTGGTGCTCCCGGCGGTCGGGTACTGGTACTCCTGGGAGAAGTACTGCTCGTGCGGGGGCACCACGGGCGCGATCTCTTGCGGGAGGTTGGCCATCGGGGTGCCTGTACCGAAGCCCGCGGCGATGAGCGCGCGGCGTATCCACGGCGAGAGGATGCACGAGAAGTGGAACTCGACGGGGCCGTCTGCCCATCTTTCGAGCTCGACGCGGGTGTCGAGGAGAGATTGCACACCGGTGGTGTCGATGTGAGACCTATCATGATGCACGCCGCGTCAGCGTAAACGGCAGAGCAAAACAGAATGGTCACGTACACTGCGGAGAAATCAAGCACGATCGCACGGAGAACAGGCTTTTTCTCGTCCTGAGAGATATCCGTGGCGCCCTTGGCCGGACCGGGATCGTTCCACGGCCTATCACTCGACTTGACATTGCTCATGTCCTTCCCTCGCCTCGTACGTTCCTTCACAAAGTCCACGATCACGTCATTCGCCAACGACGAGTTCGGGTACAGGAAGCTCTCTTCGAACCGATAAAGGACGACCCCGGGCGCCGGGGGGTGAACTTTGATGTGCGGGTTCATGACCCCGCTGTCCGGCTTGAGCGGGACGTACACCTCTCTAGACGCATCCTCGCTGTGGATCGTGACCTTCCCCAGGAAGTTTCCGCGTGGCCTTGCGACGCGCACGAGCAGGAGCACGAGCGAGGCCGCGATGGAGACGTAAATACCATCTTCGATAGTCGCAAAGACGGTCGTCAGCACTGCTGCCAACCAGATCACAAACTCTAGTGGCGAGACGCGCCAGAAAGAGTAGACTTGCTTTGGAGAGGCGACGAGATCCGCCACAGCGTGGATGATGACGGCCGACAGGGCAGCTGTAGGGATCCAGTAGAACGCGGGTGTCAGGCCGTACAAAGCGACTATAACCACTATGGCGCTGAAGATGCCCGCAGCTGGAGACCGCGAGCCCGACTTTGACTGGAGAGCAGAGCGGGAGAAGGACCCGGTCGCAGGATAAGCACCGAAGAGAGTGCCGATAGTGTTGGTAACACCAATCGCGATCAGCTCCTGGTTGGGGTTAATTTTGTATCCATTGACTCTGCCGAACGCTGCGTGGAATCCATGAGCAAGTGATACCGAGGTGGATAAATATAGACCTACACTTCGAAATCGCGATGTGCTCGAGAAGCAGGATGATCGTGGCGACTGGAAGCTCCGGAGCGAGGACGCCAATCAGCTTCTTGTCTATGACGGGCTGTCCAAGGTGCTGGAAGCCCCGCGGAACGGTGCCCAGGATCTTGATCGGGTAGCTGCCTGAATGGCTCCTTCGGTGGCGGGTGTAGAGCCATGATGCGATAGTCAGTATGATGATGATGAGACCGTTCCGCATGACGGTTATGAAGAAGAAGAGGCGAGCTAAGGCATATTATCAGTATAAGCATGAGTAGGGGATATTGCCAACGGACCTCGTCTGGGATATCTTCGTGATAGAAACCCGAGGCCGAAGCGGATGAGGTATAGGACTACCAAGCCAGTCAGCCCGAAAGCGGCATCGAGCTTAGTCCTGGGGAGTCCCTTCAGAGAGTTGATGATGACCTTGTACGTCGCCGCTCGCGTACTGGCAATATGATCAGCCCGGTCCATGCCTTACAGAAACTGAGCTTACTCGAAGCCAGATATCCCCATCAAACCGGGTACTTGGCCAGACACAATGTTGATCGCGGACCCCGTCATGAAGCCACTAACGGCAGGCGCTGGGATAAATTCCACGATCCATCCAAGGCGGAGGAGACCGAGACCAAGGACAATGAAGCCGCAGACGAATGCAATCGTGGTAGCAATTTGCGGCCCACTCCATTCATTAGGATTATGTTCGTTGACAAACCGGATGATTTGCGAGACCGTAAGTGACATTACGGCGACAGGGCCGATATTAACGTCTTTGGATGTGGCAAAAAACTGGAATGGGTGCAATCATCAGTCAATAGTAGTATGCAGCAGCGGAGATAATTCTTACACAATAAATTAAGACGCCGACGAACGATGAATACAGGCCATATTCGGGAGGAAGAGTGGCGATCTAGAGGCATAGGTAAACATTTTGATTCATGCAGCTCTAATGTTGCTCACCTGCGCATAGGACATGCTCTGTGGGACTGCAACCAGGCCAACGGTGAGGCCAGCGACAGCATCACCGCTGAGCCATCCCAAATCTGACAATATCATGTGAATATTTATAGATGGGCGAATGCTGCAAGCTTACTGTAGCGCGGTATCCATCCAGCAATGGGGAAGAGACTGATCAGATATTGCACAAGCTGGCATCCTCGTCAGAGATAGCTGGGCTGGAGGAGCAGTGGGCGACGTACCGTATGCAGGGGATTGCTGAACGTCTTGTTCGTCCAGTCTCTAACAGAGATGACGGGCACACTCTCCTCTGGGTAGCCTATAATCCGCTTGCCTGCCTTGATAGTAGCTGCGGTGGCCATGATGAGGGAGTAGCACGAATTCTCATCTTCGGCTAGTGAGGCCTTTAAAAGCTGGAGTGCAGTTATCACAGAGACTCGGGGAGATAGGCGCTATGTTGGGTGCCTTCTGCGGATATCCAGACGGATCGAGATTCCTCACGCCAAAAGCGGTGAGTAGACGCGTTGTCTTGCGAGAAGGCAAATGAGGAGTAGAGCAATTCATTCGAGGCTGGACAAACTGACATAGCGTGGAAAGAACGCCGTAAGGAGAGATCTGACAGATATCATTACGGCGTGTTGGAACTCTTGCTAAATTGTCGCGTTCGCGAATTTGAATGGCTCGGTACTGCGCTTGATGGCGATATCTTGTCGGTCTCGCCTGATGAGACGTTGGCGGGCCCGCTCCAAGCACACGGAGTGCTTTGGCGGTGAAGTCGCGTCGAGCACGTGCTAGAGCGCTTCCTGGAGCCGGAAGCTTTTGCTTCAAATGGCGGTGATTCCCCTGCGCTCAGTCTACCATCAGCCCATCGCCTGTTGCGACCACAGCGGATGCGTCGACGGCGTGCGGAAACTGCTCTCGCGGTGAATGTTACCTTGGAACAACTCCTCGTCGTAGTCTCTGGATGGTCTTATCCATGGCTTCCAGAATTTCATGGATTTCGAAGCAAGTAGGGCAGCATGCCGTGTCTTATCAGCTTTGGTTCCACCTGAAAGAGAAATGATTACTGACTGTAGTGTGGTCTATCAAACCCGACCTGGAGGACGTGCAGCATCTTTCAAAGCGATCCTGAGATGTTACCGTTCTTCGATTAGCGTGGGAGACGATTTTGATCAGCTACTGCATGCCATTGGCTTCTTACCCACTCAACCGTGCTTACACTCCACTCTTTAGGTGCGCCCAGCAATTCTCCCTGACAATGCATGTGGTGGGCTGTCCTGATACTACGGTTGCACGCCTCTTCTCGCCAGGGGTCTGCGAGTGGAATGCTTGCCGGCAAGGGAATTCATCTGTTCTTACCTCGGGCGAGATAATGGATATACATGGCATGAACTCGGATGTGACTGCGTGCTGCTTTAATTCCTATATTACGACTTAGAGTTGCAGTCATCGCAATCCGGATTTTGTAGGAACGTCTTCGGCCACAGGAGAAGACCACGCTTTGCTGCACCTCTCCTTGCGTCCTCCATGCAGGTGCTGAAATTACCGATCCTGGATAAGCTGTTCTCCGCGTTCACAAAAGCTTACCAGCTCAATTACCTGCCGCCAGGACCAGTCTAACTCTCCCACCTGGTTCCGGGATACCGCTGTCCTGCGACATTTCGAAATCCACTCTCCAGCAGAAGCCTCAATGTGCCAAGCCGTTCTCCTTCTGTGTGAATTTGGGCGACCCCGGGCAGGCGGCCGGAACTGTAATCGATATGCAGCCTCTTCTCCTCTAGGCGAGAAGGGCGCGGAATATTCGTTCACTGCTGTATAATTCTTTGCTACACGCATGGCATAGGCTTCAAGGCACGCACCCCAGTCGGCGGAGCACCAAGTCTCAAATTGCGGCCATCTTTGAAATGTAGGCGCGAAGAAGGCGTGGAAAATGACGTTGTCCGAGCACTTCAAGCGACTGTCACCACCACTTACCTGTCCGGAAATGCGCCAACAGGCTATCAGCGCAATACCTAGCCGCTCACAGCCCTCTACGGCCTTGTGTTGGTCCACCGTATTCGTCCATCGGTGCACGCCGTCTCCTACGCCGTGCCCCAGGGGGCCGCGCAATCTCTAGTTTCAAAACCGGACAAGTGCAAGCGCTCTGAGATACCGATCGAATACCACAGGCACTATTGGATCCTATGGTGCCTGCTTGCTCGCACGATTCAACTCGGACAGATTCTTGGGAATGAACCCGATCCAAGGGGCTAGTGGATGAACGTTGTATTTGTCACTATCCTCTTCGGTGCACAAGGTCCCTCGCTATCGCCTCTCCTGTTCAGCGGCGTCTTCCGGAGCTGATGCAGGACACTTCGACGTGTCTGTGATCTCGTTGCGGTGGACAAGCTCCATCTTGACTCTGGACTTGCGTTGGCCTACCTGACATCGCCTAAACACCGAGCGGGGCCGATACTGTCGCTTGTATTCACTACGCAGAATGCAGGTGTTCTCTTCTGATTGACGGTGTCATCTCCCGCTCAGGTGACGATGGGATTGAATAGAATGTTTGTCAGCTCACCCCTTCCTGGAATCCATTAGGGCGATCCTTACGGTTGCGGTAAGTCATCCCGCCTGGGTTCAATAAGCGTCTTTCGGGAACGGCGTAAGCGCGCTTACTGCGGAGGCGGGACGATGCCATCAACCTTTTGGCGCAGCTTCGACACGCATTCGGAATTCCGCAAAAAGTGTTGTCGAAGTCTCCCAGGCAGTTCCAGGCGGCGGGCTTCACTGGAACGGCAAGTTTGTATTGCTTGATCCGCACCAACGATTGAGCTCACTCGGTCCTCGGGCAAAGTATCATTGATTGATGGTTGTAGGTCTTGAATTCCGAATATCTTTGTCGTTCCACAAGTTTCATGAAACTGACGCTGCTAGGAGGACGCCTCCGGCCTGCCTAATCTTGTGTGTCGCCGTCTGTGGTTGATCCTGCTCCATGAAGACTCTGTGCTGTTGTGTCTTGAACCTCGCGCCTCCTCCGAATCTTTTGCTTAATTTGACTCGCGAGCTTGTTCGTTCTTCGCAGGGAAGACACTGCTGAACCCAAGCGACGTCTTTGATAACCCTTGCTAAAAAGTAACCTCGCATGGCATCCTTGCCCTAGTCGAGCATGACCGAGACACGATGTGCTGCATGATCGAGACCTGCCAGAGTTATTCCAGGACTAGGTGACCACCTTTTACATTTGCAGCATATGGGTATAGACAAAGATTTTCCCTGGATCTGTGGACATTCTCCAAGCCTAGGGCGTATCATTCTAGTTTGCCCCGCACCCCGACGCCTGATCTGTGATCCCCGCCGGACAGTCATGATTAATGCGAGGACTGCTATAGTGATATGCCACCTTCCAAGTATTATCAAATGTGTCCGTTTCACGACTGCAATGCATGCTGCAAGAGAGTCGGAACGATAGGGCCAGTATGCGAATGGTCTGGGGCAGACTGCTGCTGCATGGGCGTCCTGCCCCGTTGTTTGGGACAGTCTACAGACGCCTGGAACTGAAACATTGAACTCGAACGACAGATGTGCCGGGCAGCTAGGCTCGTGGTCCGATCCCGTCGCAACGGCATCTGGAGTGCTACTGTATTTTACCAATCCGGCGGCAGACGACATATGCGCGATATTTAAAAGAGTTCTCAAGATAGCGTCCTGCTCGCGATCCGCTAGGTCGGGATGCCGCCCGCGGGATAGATCCTTGAATATTGACTGTCAGCGATAGCAGCGAGGCAGTTCATACTCACATAAAAACTTCACTTGACTGAATGCTAACTCTAGCAGAACGGATGGACATGGCGATCCGTCCCAGTCCGGATGCATCTAGAGTCAGGGCACAATCAGTCGAAATCGAATGCAGAGCAAGTATGAGGTCTCGGACCCTGGGCCGCATGCCCTTCAGGCAGTGCCAGTACCCTTTGCCTACTTGACAGCTATTCCATATTCTGATCTTACAACGCCACTGCTGCCACAGTAATATCGTGTTCACGAAGACAACCTGAGCAGGAGACGAGGCAATATTAACCTGTAGGTCGGGACAAATAACGAACCTGTCGTCATTGCCTCGTCATTGCAACGAAATCAAGAGTGAAAAGCAGGGGTTCTTCATCGAAATAGGTTACCGCCGGCTCGAGGAGGTGCGCAGTTGAAATACTTAGTGAAGGTTCCGCAGGCTTCTATGCCGGATGCCGGATGTCGGATACACGATGGTGTTCGCCAACAAGGGAGGCTCGGAGGTCGATTAGATCCAAGGTCGCCAGAGCGCCTCACATCTATCCGATAAGCCGGTACGAAATCGACAGTCGTTCAAGAACGACAGCAATTCCGAATCGTTCAGCAAGCGAACGTGCGTTTGAGGGACCAGGAAAGTCGACCCAGGGTGGGCGAGAATGAGATGAATACGATGACGAGGTGCAGCGATATGACGCACGCTTCTCTGGACAGTAGGCCGACTTGGTTTCGGCGCAGCAGCGATCTCAGCCGATAGAGGCCGGCCGCGCGAGGAGTCTCCGTCGCACGGTTCGAAAATCAAGATGCTGTGTTGAGACCAGCCGGGCGTCTATCTCAGGCACTCTAAATAGACATGAGATCAAGCCAAGCACCCACGACAGGCTGAGTACCCTCTAGGGCCCAGGCAACACGAGCGGTCACCCATCCTGAAGGAAAACCAACCTGCGAGCCTGAGATATCTCTCGTCAGCCGACGAACGTAGACCAGGCCACAGAACTTGAGACAAAGCGTCTCGACTGATGCCAGACCCAGCGCCAGGCCACATATCATGCCCCCAGGGACGTTTCCATGTCGGCAACCGCCAATTCCGAATACAGGTGGTATGGCATGTCGTGAACCTAGACAAGGCAGACGTCGAATGCGGATTCCTGTGCATCATTCACGGAGCAAAAGGATGCAGAGATCCTGGGACAATTCGCAGGTTGAGAGATCCTGGGCATGGTTGAAGGCCATCTCTCGTCCAGCCCCAAGAAGAGTGTTTACTGGAATACGAGACCGTCGCCTGGAGTATTGGAAACACGGAAGCTTCCGGATGTTCTCGACCAGACACTATCAGGTATTCCCGAGCCTACAACTTAAAGCATGGTGCGGAAAGACCTGGGCGTTCTCACATAGCTAGAGGCTTGTCGCTAGATTAGGTCAATGGGGTGATACCTGGGCGTCCAAGTGGCGCAGCGCCATTCGGAATTCTGTCCTCGACGTCCACGGCTGGGCGGTGTCCATAGAGGCACGAGGATGAAAGATGCGAACTGTCAGCCCGCAACGATGATAAAATGGAGGTCCCAAGGCTCTTCTGACAAATGCTGTATACAAGAAAGCGACATCAGAGCAAAGCGTACTGTGCAATCAAATATAGCAGAGGAACAGCGGGCAGTCAATTACTCTCACTGCGAGTATTATACTTAGCACTATGACCTGTGTTCCCCCTCCCTCGCGTTGCCGGCGTTACCAGCCTAACAGCCACATGCGTCGCAGAGCTCATGGCATATGCGCCGGGACTGAAGGCGGACGTCCGCTGCGCTGGAACCCGGCCCTTTCTATGACTTGAGATTTTTCCCAAGCCGCGCGAGGTGATAATTGATCGTAGGTCGATGCTGCTTGCCTTTGTACGGCTGGGCGATCGCAGTCGCAGTCAGGCATTTAGCATCGGGCATCATAGCGATGAGATGTAGCACTACTCACAACAGTCCGCATACAGTCGTACAGTGCCTGAGACGTCGACATGCACTCCTTCGTCGAGCCATGGTCGCCCGAGGCGGCCCAGCACGCCAACAGGCTCGCCAGCTCCGGGGCGCACAGGTTCACCGGCGGGTCTGAATACCACAGCATAAGTATAGCCTAAACAAGCAGCAAATAAGATACAGCATGTAACAGGTAAAGCTTACTTTTCTTGGGCCGGACCTTGAGCTTCTGGATATACATCGAGTCAGCAGAAACCGAAGCTGGAGTTCGCTCTAGCTGCAGGCCTAAACTGGGAAAATGACAATGTTCGGAGAAGCCCGATAAAGATTCCCACAGCGCTTGTACTTCGGAATCACGAGCGGAGGCAGCCACCGCTCGAGCGCGACGTGGAAGTTACCAAGTAACACTGCGCACAAAGAGCGCCCGAGTCTGTCTTTCCGGTGGAAGTTATCTCTCTTAGATCTAGCCTCGACTATCGCGCTCTTTTTGATTGAGGACCGCTGGAGTTGCATGCCATGGCCAGCTTCAATAGGAACAACTCTGGTGCGCCACTTTATCTTCAAGTCTGAGGATGTCTGGATTCAAGGCTAAGAGGAGGCTTGGCTTTGCAGCCGTCAAGAGGATTATGCAGGAAGCTAGAGAACTGGCGAATGACCCGTCTACTGATTACTCTGCTGCGCCATTAGAGGTACGTCGATGCCGTATGCTTATTCCCGTGGTACTCTGGAGCTTTGACACCCACCTCCTAGGACGATATCTTCGTATGTCACTGCGCACCTTCTAGTACCTTTGCGATTCAGATGAATTTTATTGGATAGGAGTGGCATTGTACACTGCGTGGACCTCCCGGCACAGAATTCGAAGGAGGACTATACCACTTCCGTATCCTTCTTCCGCCCGAGTACCCTTTCCGTCCGCCGTCCATCATGATGCTGACTCCCAGTGGACGGTTCGAGCTAAATACCAAGGTAAGAATTATCAGTCACTTGGCCTTGATCCGGGTATTCATTGTGGTCCCGTGCAAAGATCTGCATTAGCTTCACTAATTGTAAGTAAATTGAGGTTATTTGCACACTCTCTTTCACTCGATAACGCATGTAGATCATGAAGAACTCTGGCAGCCTGCATGGGGGGTCCGAACGGGTGAGTGGAATTGAATGGCATTATCAATAGCGAAATCCTGCGATTGACAATGGCATCTATCCAGCTATTGTTGGACTCCAAGGCTTCTTCCCACTCAAAGGGCAGGCTGCTGTTGGTGTCGGCTCCCTTGAGTACCCACCAGCGGAACGCAAACGTCTTGCAGCACTGTAAGATAAGCTCTCGCACTTCGCTATTGCTCTGTTGTGTTGACTCTCGTGATCAGATCACGGGACTGGACCTGCCCCGTCTGCGACAGGAGCAACCTTGAATGCTTGCCGGACCCGCCAACGTCGGAGGCAGCGTCCCCAAGCTCAGCACCTACTATGAACGATGCTTCTGACGTTCCTTTGACTACCACCACGCCTCTGGCTGAAGCGGCGATAGCGCCGGCTGTCCAAGAGCCAAACATTTCCAGCCCGCCTTCTGTGCTTCCTCAGATGACGGCACCTGCAGCAACAGGGATTTCTCTGTCTATGGGCAGTACGACATCGTCGACGACATCTCAGACGGAGACACCGTCACCTGGACCGGACGAGCCTGCAGAATCCAGTGCAGTTCGCCCGACGGCTGCGGAGAACCTCCGCTGGGAGGCAAGTACAGCCGCAGGAGGGCGCACTAGTGCTGCTCCTAGACCGCCTCTACTTCTCGACACGGCGATATGCGTGCTTCTGATACTTGTATTTGCGCTAATTTGTAGGCGCATATTCTAGATCTCATTTTTCAAGTACAAGGTGGTGTTGCTGATCGTGACATATGTAGAAGTTCTTAGGTGGTGTGTAGGATAGGTTTTGGACATTATTTAATGGATCACGAGGTGTTCTTACAGGTGCGACAGACGCAGCCGAGGCACCATCTAACAAATAGACCGTTTACAGCATCATTGGTGTTCCGACGAATGACCGCAGTGCACTCATAGTAAACTGGAGCGCAGGAACAGGCATGATGCCGTCGTACTCGAAGGGTGGGTCCGCAAACATAGAAGATTCCGGATTCTCGACCTCGGTTATGGCACCTTAGCAGTGCCTTGCTCCTAAGTAAGGAGGTCAGCATGCCAATATCTCAGTGAATAGATTGGGTACGCACCTGGTTCGAATGGAAGCTTGTATGGCGATCTCTATCTCCTCTACGAGCTGACTGTATGTCCACCACCCCCGCATAGGTACCGCTCCGGCATTCGTCAAAATGATCCAGTGCTCGGCAGAGCCGTATCCAATGCTGCAGCTTATAGCCTACTGCCTTGCCCCAGAACCATCGAAGAACATAGTTCCGAGCATCTAGCTGTCGTCCTGCAGAGTCTTAGAAGACGCTCCGACCCAGACCGTGCCAAGATAATTTGAACGTTAGTTGACCCCCTGGGATACTTGTTCAATATCAAGAACGAGCCCGGAAGCACAGGAGCACAAAAACACACGCTAAGAACTGACACGTTCCGAGTTCAGGTTCGCATTAGAACAGGAGAACTGCAGGAGAGTCGTCAAAGTTCCCGCCACAACGCGTCCTTCGCGTACGGCGACTTAGTTACTGTCGCTTGACTTCCCTCCCTTGTGGACTACACCTTTACTGGTTGATATGCTTGGCTAAGGACACGGAATAATGCTGCGAACGTTGCTCACGCCGTTGGTGGCGACCTTTAACCTTTCGCCCCGACTGACACCTACCACTCCCAAAGCACCCGTGTTCGGTGAAGAAGATGACCTGGCGCCCGAGGACTTTGCTAGGGATGTTCTGATAGAATTGATGCGAAACGGGGTGGAGAAGCTGAAAGTGGCAGAAGATACACGGTCCAGGATCGAGGCAAGTCGCCCCTAGTTGTCTCTGAGTACCGCAGTTCAGACTCCAGGTTTAGACTTTGTCCGAGATACATCGTGTCATGCTGGAGGATACATGCACGAAAGATGTGTTCCGAGAAATGGATGGGTTCCTCGTCGTCATGAACGCTATGTCTACGGCACTGATAGAGGAAGAAGGCCCGGTCAAGGAACCTGAAGAGCAGGTCCTGCAGAACATCACAGAAGGCACCCGCCTGATATTCACCATTCTGTCTGAAGCCATCTACGAGCACAGCGAGAATTACACCTATTTCGAGGTTTGTCAGGCGAAATATGCCGGACTCCATTCTCACATCTGCATTTCAGCGTACAGTCGGATACGACTCCTTTAGACAAGCCGCTCAGCCCTTAGTGCTTGACTCACGGACAGTCGACTGGGTTCTCGGACTACTGCTCTCGTTGTCGCTGCACAATTTCTCTATGGCTGGGTTGTTCGGCATCCTCCGGAATAACTCGCAGCTGATCAGCAGAGGTAGCGGACTACAGTCTGACTTCGGCTTGATCTACTACCCTGACGCTCTGAAGCTGCTGTGCAGTTTCACACAAGAGCACTTCACTGACGACGCTATCCTTCGGCTCGTCATCTATAAAGTTCTTGAGCGTTTGTCAGCGACTAGCCACCGCAACAAAGCCATTCTAAGCGACATGGGTCTCCTGGAGTCTCTAATAGCCGAAAGCCGCTCCAAACTGGAAACTTCTGTTTCAAATGACGAGCGCTCCGTAAAACAAAAGCTGCTGAAGCGCTTGCTAGATATGGGTGCGACTCCGGAAGTTGGCATACTACTCTTCCGAAAAGCCGTCAAGGACAACGAGACGCTCGACCTTGAGACACTGGACCTTCTCCGGTCGGGCATGAAATCGAAATGGCCGAATCATTTCTCCATGGAGTCCAAGGCGGCGCTCTGCCTGGACGAACCCAGAGTAAAGGGGTTGCCTGTTACAGGGTTCACGTTCATGGTTAGTGGTATTTGATTTTGGTGATCTATTTTTTCTCATCTGGACTAGACATGGCTGTGGTTTGAGAAATTTCCCCAGTCAGACCCGCAGCCCGTGTTTACATTCCGAATAGAGTCGCGCTCTCTATTCAGCCTGAGTGTGTGCGCGGACGGAAAGCTGCAGCTCCGTGGCACGGCTGAGCGTGACATCTTTGTGAGTGCGAAAGGACGTGTCCCGAAGTCGCGGTGGACCCACGTCACAGTAGTGTACTATCCGCATCGCGCGTCCAATCCTACTATACGTACGAGAGCACTTTCTTTCTTTGTCTGCATATGGATATGAAGATTGACTCGGTTTGTCCAGGCGTTTTTGTCGATGGACTTCTTACAGATACCGCCAACTGGGCGTATCCCAAGTCAGAATCGATAACCGCAGTCGGGACTTATGTCTTGGGCGACGACTCGGAAAGCGCAAACGGAACCTTGTGCATAACATCCTCATATCTTCTCTCCCATCCCCTAGCCGACGATCTGCCAAGACTCGTTCACCACCTAGGTCCTCGGTATGAGGCCTATTTCCAATCGGGCGAGATCATAAAGTTCCTTACGTACGAAGCGTCCACATCCTTGAACATCCACATCTCCGCCACAACCTTGGAAGCAGCTAGCCCCGGCCCCTCGGCGTTGCTGAAGACTATCAAGGGGAGTCCTCTTGTAAGCGAACAGTCGATCATCTTCGCGCTGCATACGGCCAACCTTCGTACGGATGGGAACGACAAAGGGCAGGAGCACGAGCATACTGTGAGTCCCCTAATGACTCAGCCACGCAGGGAGTTCCGGGCTGTAGGTGATGCTCGGGTAATCAAAGTTCATACCCTCGATGAGGCCATGTGGAGAATAGGCGGTGCTTCGATTGCTCTGAGACTAATTCAATTG
The DNA here is from genome assembly GCA_004369045.1 of Heliocybe sulcata. Classification (NCBI taxonomy): domain Eukaryota; kingdom Fungi; phylum Basidiomycota; class Agaricomycetes; order Gloeophyllales; family Gloeophyllaceae; genus Heliocybe; species Heliocybe sulcata. The sequence continues at coordinate 1,605,840 of ML213505.1, read as the reverse complement.
GCTAAGGTAATCCAGTTTGTTGGTGCTCGGGGCGTAATATCTGAAGTGGTTTAGACTCCGCATGAGGTGTCCCGAGCGCTTGGTATCCTCACCGAGGGTCTACGGAACAGCTGGCAGAATTCTGAGGATATGGAGCGTCTCCGTAGGTCGAAACTGCACGCTACTCATCGCGATGCTGATATCTACTAGGCGGGTATGACGTCCTGGGCGATATATTGCGAAGCAAAAACGCCTTAATAAACGTCACGGGATATGAGATTCTGTTCGAGTTCCTCGGCATGAATTTCCGCACTCTGGAGTGAGCGAATTTTTCACTTTTCTGTATGCATATCTTAAAATTACACCAGCCAGTCAACAATAGTAAACACTCTGGCGTATCGCGCTGTCGCACTGGATTTCGAACTCTGGTCGCGGACGAAACCTGATATCCAACGTCTGCATATGGAACATTTCCGAATTTTGCTGAGCACCAGTAAACACAAGCGCTTCAATGCGAAGCAGCGGTTCGCGAAATTATCTTTGGTCCGCAAGCTACTATTCGTCCTCCAGACCAACTGGTATCGGGACCAGATGATTCCGCTAGTTGTACATGCGCTACAGATCGCCGCGGAAGCCGAGTTCACTGTTGACGATGCAGTCAAGCCTATAGTATCGTTCTTGGCTGCGAATTTACACGAAGGTGCTCCATATTATCATTGTCTGTTATGCCCTATTAATGTATCTGCATGCTACAGTGGCTGCGCCCTCTCCTGGATCGATGAAATCAGTCGTTGATAACAGCCATACCCGCGAGAGAGCGGAAAGAGTGCTGGAGGCTCTGGTATCTGTTCTGTATGACCGACAGGCCTACAACAACTTTACATCGGCTTTGCCAGTGACAAGGATCTATCTGTTGCTACTTGGTGACAGACCTTCACCCACCGTCGCAAGAAACGTTTTGCTTCTCATCGGTATCAGCATTAATGTGTCAACATCTTTCATCCGCAAATTTGAGCTGGTCAGCGGCTGGAGTATGGTGAAGACGGTCCTTCCTTATGGATGGGATGGGACAGTGCATCGTGCTGCTTTCGATGTCCTTCTCGGAAGAGTCGGATCTGACTCGAAGCCGTCTCCTCCTACTGTTCTATGCCCGCAGATACTCCCAGCTATATTGGCGTCATTGCAACGCGGATTGACCAGGGTTGTCTACTCGCCGGCTTCATCAAAGCGACCTAACAGAGGCAACGGTAGGTCGTGACTACTTGCTCTACGGGAACGGCCGGCTTATGCTCATCAGAGCCCGCATCGCCTTGGGAGCCAATCGTGGAACTCTTGGTAGAAGAGCTCATCAACCTGCAAGCATCAAGCCCCACGTTCCGGCAGATCTTCAGGTCTCAGCAGACGACTCAGCAGTTCGTTGATGCCTTCAGCACCTTTGTAAAGGCGCTTTCCTCCGCAGCCGAAATCCGGCATAGCACTGTCAGACTACTAGAGAAGCTGTCGCATTTTGGGCTAAGTCTGGCTCTTGATAACTCAGTTGGAAGCACACAGCAGCGACAGGTATGTGAGCTTATAACAATATAAATGGGGACGCTGCTTTACACTCGAGCCAGATTTTGGACCTCCTGCAATCTTCTCAGAATCTGTTCCAGTCGGGTGCAGGAGACTCTACTAACATTGATCCTAATGTCATAGTGGGTAGTCGCAGAGGCTTTGGATCGCGCATCCTTTCTTCCAGGCTCAGTTTGCAAGTGGGAGAGAGGACGCTTCTTAAGTCTCTTAGCCGCCTCTCCGATTGGCGCAAGACTGTCATCGATTCGGAGAAGAAGCGAATACGCAAAACAGTACTTGATTTGTATGCATTCCCTCTCGCCGGTGTCTCCGGACTTATGAGACTTGGCTAGGCGGGAGCATCGTAGACAAGTGTCTCGTCTGCATCAGTGGATCCTCGTTTTAGACTGCGAACGAAGTCTTTGGACTCAGCCGGAACCTTCCAAGTTCTGGCGGTTAGATGAGACGGAAGGACCTTACCGTGTCAGGTAAGCAGTCGCAGAGAATTCCCGAATGACTTGCTCACGGGGTACTGCAATAGAAAGAAACTGGAACCGGAGGAGGAGAAACTATCTATCCCGCGTCTTGGTGATTCCTCTGGCAGTCGTTTGATCGAGACAGCGGATGTAGTCAGCCCGACAGTCTCTCGCGTTGAAGTGCCTCCTTGGGCGGACACCTACGAAGCGTCCGTTACAGACATGGGTGGTCGGTCAGCCCTTAGTGTCTTTGTGCAGCCCTGACTCATATCTCTGGGTAGGGGACCTGGCCGAAGAGATCGAAGAGGACAAGCATCGCCGTGTGCGCCATGAACTTGAACCTGGAGACATCATCGAGGCGGTCTGTACAGTTGCCAGGATAGCAGGTGTTGATTCATCTCGTGAGCTTCAATGCAGTCTGCGATAACTTCAATAGACGACTGACATCTCCACTTGCTCTGATACTGATCAACAGCTGGTCTCCTCATTTTGGGCAGGACGCACTTGTACATGCTTGATGGATTGATTGAGAACGACGATGGAGAGGTTGTAGACGCCAAGGACGCCCCTAAAAAGCTCTTCCTGATTCCGGGCAGTAGTCTCGAACTGAACGGGCCGCAGAGAGCCCAAAGATGGTTCGCCGCCCATTTAATCCTGTATATGGTCTCTCTCTCACCTCCACATCCTGTTAGGACCTATTCCCAGATTGGCGGATTCAGCGATCGCACATTCCTATTCCGCGATGTCGGGTAAGCCTGCGTCGTTGAGTAATAATCAGCATGTTCCTGAAATGATTGTAGCCTGGAATTCTACTTCCGCAACAACATGTCACTTCTCGCCGTTTTCGCGAACAAGCAACAAAGATTGGATATTACACAAAGGTTGTCATTATCGGTGACCAGCAAGTCACCGGGGGACACTCTGACCCCAGCTGGTAACTTATTGAAGACCCCGCTCTTCGGGAAGATGAGCGCAAGAGTTTTGGGAGGTTCTCGAGGTGATGAGTTGGCGACTGCACAGGGCCGATGGCAGGCACGGGAGATCAGCAATGTACGTTGTGGCACATACCAGCTGATTTTGCGGATGCTGAGGACTTGGCCCTTTAACTCGGCAGTTCACGTACCTGAGCATTATCAATCAGACCTCAGGAAGAACGCCAGCTGACGCCACTCAATACCCAGTCTTTCGTGAGTGACACGTGACTGTAACCTTCTCCTACCAGCTCACCGGTTGGCCAGCTTGGGTACTGCAAGATTATAGTTCTGAGACGTTAGATCTCACATCCCCCAGCGCTTACCGAGAGTATGTGGTGCAGCACATCCGAGATCGGCTACAATATATTATCAGCTAACGTTCGCTGTGTCTAGTCTCAGCAAGCCTATGGGAGCGATGACAGAGGCTCGCGCCGTGGATGCTTTCCAGCGTTATCAAAACCTAGCAAGTGTCGGCGAGAAGCCGTTCCACTACGGCACGCACTTCAGCTCGTCCATGATCGTTTGCCATTTCCTCATCCGGCTGTCTCCGTTCAACCGTATGTTCAAAACTCTACAAGTATGTGGCTGACTTCATCCCGGTTGGCAAATGTTAATGTAATCTGCCAGGGAGGGGACTGGGATTTGGCGGACCGTCTGTTCAGGTAAACGGTTGTGTGCTCTGATGAAATTTGTGATTGACCTGTAGCTGTATTATAGTGACATGGCAAGAGCGTACGATTCGGCAGCGACGGATGTCCGAGGCGACGTCCGTGAGCTCATTCCAGAGTTTTTCACGTGTCCTGAGTTAGTATCAGGAGTCTTCAGCTCGATGGACGTACTCACCTCCAACTTCCCATCAGGTTCCTTGAAAACTCTGCCAATTTCGATTTTGGCGTGCAACAGACAGGCGAGCGCGTGCATGACGTGAAACTTCCCCCATGGGCAAAGCAAGATCCGTTGCTGTTTATCGAGATGAATCGCAAGGTAGGGCCACAGTTCTTTGCTCGGTCTCTGTCCCTGATTCACGCCGTCCTTCGCTAGGCTCTGGAAAGCGACTATGTCAGCGAGAATCTACCCGCCTGGATCGACCTCATCTGGGGATACAAGCAGGGAGACCCGGAGTATCTGAATGTCTTCCATCCTTTGAGCTACGAGGGAGCTATCGGTATGTCCTCTTGCCTTGGCAAGATTCATCAGTGCTGAGTTCTGTCATAGACCTCGATTCTATCACGGACGACCTGGAGCGCGAAGCGACCGTGGGTATCATCCATAACTGTATGTGATCTCACTTTACGTATCGATTCAAGCTGTTTGCTGATATATGTATCCACTTGAAGTCGGCCAGACGCCACGAAAACTCTTCAATCAGCCTCATCCCCAGCGCTACATGCACGGAATCTCAACGCTGCCGCTGGGCCAATTGTCCGGAATTGCCGAGGATTACAAACTCTTGCAGCAAAGTGCTAAACCGCGACGAGGTGTGATCTTCCCTCGCTCACAGCCTCTCTCTCTCCTCTAAACACCAGTTGACGTAGATCTCGGCGCGAGTAACCCCGTGGAAGACCTCGTTATTGACCTGATTGGCGAGAAGATTGTGCCTTGCCCGCCGGGCACGTTGTGCGCGCCCTCACGGCCCTATGAGCGGATCGAGTGGGGGCCTACCCGGCTAGGTGCGAACGCGGACGGGGAGATCAGGGTCATGGTGGATCGCAAGGTCGTGCAAGTCCTCGAATTCCTCTCGTGTACCTGCGCCGCGTTCGCGGATGCGGATAACCTCGTCACGGGTTCGGCGGACCATCTTGTACGGCTCTGGCAGGTCGCTCACTCGCCCAGTTTCTCGTTGACGCTGCTGCACACGCTGAGAGCGCATACGGGCCCGGTGACGTGTGTTGCGGCGAGTAAGGCGTGGGCGGTGGCTGTCACTGGCTCTAAGGATGGGAGCGCCGTGCTGTGGGATTTGAATAGGGGCGTTTATGTTAGGAGTATATGGCACGAGGAAGGGGAAGCGGTGGAATGCGTTGCGATTAATGAGAGTACGGTGGGTAGTCTTGTGCTGATCTAGCCAAAGGTTACTAATGGCTGGGGTGCGTGAATAGGGATACATTGTGACGTGCTCGCGGACGACGCTTGCGCTGCATACGATTAATGCTCGGCCGATTGTCGTGTTGTCTCTTTGGCCGCAGTTCACGCCATCCCTGCCGCCTCCGATGATCACGATTACCTCGGATGCGCCGCCTTCTCCCTCCGACTCCGAAGACCAGAACACCCAGACAATCATCATCACGTCCGACGACGATCCCTCGGCCGCTCAGGACAAGACCGAGGAGCAAAATGACGCCGATGCAACGAGTCCGAGTGGACCGTCGAAGTTCTTGCAGCTGGACTTATCCTTAAAGCCCGCCGAGCCAATCTCCCCTTCAAAACCAATCCCGACCCCGCTCCCAGCAGCAACGCAGATCCCCGCTAATCCAATAACCTCCCTGGCATTCCTAGAGAGGGACTACAGCCCCGTGCCGGTGCTCGCCGCAGGCAGCGAGGACGGGCGCATTTCTTTGTTGACGTGGGAGCATACGGGGGAGCGGTGGGCGTTCAAGGTGTTGAGGGAGCTGAAGGTGAGCGGGGGGCGGAGGGTGAAGGTGACTGCGTTGAAGTTTGTTGGGTGAGTGTTTTGTTGTGGGGGGATGGGGGATGAGTGCTGACTTTTGGCGGTTTGATTTTGTGTAGGGAGATGTTGTACCACGGCGAGGACACGGGGAAGGTGTATTCGTGGGAGCTGCCTGATAATTGATGACCTGTGTTGAGTGGGCTGCACTAGCTGGCTATGTAGCATGGCTTGTTGTTACTCGATGAATTTCTTTGTTGTTCTATGGATGCTAGTATGGGTGGAAAACTGTGTGCTGGTTTGACTGGAGTCAGTATTGAATATATTCCAAGTCCACCTCAGAGTGCTTATGCTAGCGAGTGTGGCATGTGGCGAGGTGTCACGTGAATCACTGTCTACGGGCGTCGGGTTACACCGACGAATGTCGTCCTCGCACAAACGTTGTATGGGCGATATATCGTTCAAAAAAGCGGTCCTGTTTTGCAAGCTAAATCCCAAGGTAAGAGTCATTAGTCACTTAGCCTTGACTAGGGCATTCATTGATGTGGTCACGTTGTCGAGATCTGTATTAGTCTCATTGATTAATATTGTAAGTGATCGAGGGTAGTTGCACACTTTCTTTCAGCCCCTAGGCCTAGGGACCTAATATCAATGACGCATTTGAATCAGGAGGAACTCTGGTAGCCTGCTTGGGGGGCCAGCACGGGTGAGCATAATTGAATGGTGTTATCAACGGCGAAATCATGCGATTGACAATGGCACCTACCCAGCTATTATTGGCCTCCAATGCTTCTTCCCACTCAAAAGGCAGGTCGCTGTTAATAGCGGTTTCCTGGAGTACCCAACAGCGGAATGCAAACGTCTTGCAGCACGGTAAGATGAACTGTCACACTACGCTGTTGCTATCTTTCTGACTCTAGCGGTCAGATCGCGGGACTGGACCTGCATTGTCTGCGACCGGAGCAAGCTTGAATGCTTGCCGGACCCGCCAACGTCGGAGGCAGCGTTCTCGAGGCCCTCATCTAATATAAAGAGTGCTTCTGACGTTCCTTTGACTACCAGCACGCCTGTGGCTGAACCGGTGATAGCAGCGCCGGCTGGCCAAGCTTGCAAGAGCCTGCCATTTCACGCCCGCCTTCTTCACTTCCTCAGCCGACGACACCTGCAGCAACAGGGATCTCTGGCCGTGGGCAGTACGACGTCGCCCAGACGGAGACTCCGTTACTCGGACCGGACGAGTCTACAGAATCAGATTCGCCCGACTGCTGCGGAGAACCTCAGCCGGGAGGCTAGTAGAGCCGCAAGAGGTGCTGTTCCTAGACCGTCTCTGCTTCTCGACAAGGCGATATGCGTCCTTGTGATACTGGTGTCTAGGTTTGTCCGCGCATTACTAAATCGCGTATGTTATTCTGCAAATTAGATGCAGTATTGCTGGTGGTGGAATAATTAGATGGCGGTTAGGATAAATGTTGGGCATTAAAGAGGATCTTTACTGGGAACAGTGGCAGGACAGCCTTGAGTGCGCGGGATCTAATCTGGGCGTGCCTCGATCGCGTTTAAATGACCGGCACCTCGGCAACAGGCTGCGATCGGGTTCTGTGTCCGCCGCGATCTTGTTCCACCAATCACCGTCCGCCTTCCACCGCCACCCGCCATTCATAAACTCCCCCAGCCCAGGGCTTATCGTCCACCTCCCCAGTCCGCAATGCCGCTCTCAATGCCTAGCCCACCGTCCTCCCCCTCGTTCGTCGCGCACCACTCGTCCGCGTCGCCGTCGACGGCAGCAGCAGGCAGCAGCAGCAGCCTCGGGCCATCCACGCCAAAATCCCGCTCGCGATCCCCTCGCGACTCGCGCAGAAAGTCCAGCCTCTGCCTCATCCAGCCCATCCACATCCCCGTGCCCCCAGGCCTCGTATCGTCGCCCCTCCTCCAGGCAACCACCACGTTCTGTAAATTCCCTGCGCCGCATATACCGAGCCAGGAAGACGAGGAATGGCTTGGGGACACCGTACCACTCTCGTCTGCTACTCAAGGGGACAATGCGAGGGGCGTCATTGCTAGGAGGGGTCAATCAGATATCATTGGGTCGAAAGGGCGTGGAGGAGAAGGCAGCAACAGCTGGGGAGATGATATATTCAGCATAAGCCACGGGGCCGAGCGTTGCGGGAGGCCGCGCACGCCCGTTCGCAAAATATCCACCACCTCGCCGCCGCTAGTCCACTGGCGTACGCAGCATCCATCAGGATCTATCCGTACCGAAGGACGCCAGCATTAGAAGACGAGGCACCGGAGGTCGTCCATTTCATTTCGGTCACAATGGGGCAAGGGTAAACATGGCTGTACAATATGCGCATTTATAACATATACTGTAGCACCGAATGTAGTCACTCACAATGTACTCTAGTCCGCGATTCTTGTACCTGATACGAAGCCAGCAGCTGTATATCTTGTAATAAATGCATCACACGTTCATCGCATTGCCTTAACTGAATATGTAAGAATGAGTACCCACAAACCCGAGCAGTGCCTACTACACAAAAAGAAACACGGAGGAAACACGCCATCCACTATCTCTTCTTCTTGTCGGTCGCAGTCAATATGACAAGATCCTCGTCCTCCAAATTATAGCTTGCCAGTGTATTGGCATTCGTGAGCATCTTGCCACTCGAGGAAAGCCGGATCCTGGAGGCAGCGAGGCTACTCCCAGTAGCTTGCAAAATCCGGTCACGCAGCGTAGACACGAGATAATTGAGCGGCAGCTCTGGGATTGTAACAACACTTCCATCAAGCTTCCACTCCGGCTTGGACGGGTCGTTCGGCATCTGCACCTGCAGCGAGATAGGATACTAACAGGCAGCCGGTCAACACGCAGTTCATCGCACAGCACAGGTCAGCCACTCACAGGATGCATAGCCAACCAATCCGCCTCGGGGTACAACGCCCCGCCCGGCAACTTCGCCACCTTTTGCCTCTTCGGAGGCGGCATCCCCTCTCCCTGCCCCCCCTCCATCTGGTCCGCAGTGCGCACCATACCCGCCTGCGGCGGCGGCGACATGCCCATCCCCATCCCCATCGGTGGAGGCGGTGGTGAGAAGCCGAACGGTTGCTGCGCCCCAAGGCCCTGGTAGTGCAGGGGCGGTAGCATGACCGGTGCCGTGGGCGGGGGAGCCATCGATGCGGGTTGAGGGCCGGAAGATATCGTGGCTGCAGAGTACCCCGGCCCTGTCTGCGGCGCAGCAGGAAGGGAGACTGGTGCGGGTGGGAGGCCTGTTATGGCTGGTGGAGGAGCCGCAGGGCCAATCCCAGGACCAATAGCGCCAGCCTCTTGTCTGCAAGTACATTAGTAGGCTATACGCGCGGAACGGCATGCCACTTACGGTCCGAGCCCCTTCGCGCGATGTATAGCAGCAATCTGCTCGTCGAAATTGACATTCGTCGAGAACTTGTCCTGCGTGCTGGCCTTGGACGCGGTGTGCCCGTCCCAAACGACCTTCTCTCTCGCACGGCGGCGCTGCCGCTCCTCTTCCTCCTCTCTCTTCCGGCGCTCCTCGTCCTCCTCGGCACCGAAGATATCCGGCCGGGTACGGGCAAGGTTCTTGATCGACGCAGCCACGTTCGCACCCTTTTGCAGCTCGGACGCCTGGGCCTTGCGCGCCTCGAGAACATTCCGCTGCTCCTTCCATCGCGGGTCGAGTAGCTCGATACGCATGTGTTCTTGCAGCTCGTCCACAGGAATTTGCTGACCGCAGATACTACAGGTAGTGGTTGTCTGCTGCTTGCCCTTGCCACCGACTGCAGAAGGCCACGATATCAGTATACGTAAATACGCGCATACATGCGCATGAACTCACCCTTGGGTACGTAGTCCGTCCTGATCTTCATCTGTCCAGCCTCGAGCGAGCTGGCCTGTATAGCGCGAGCACGCTCCTCCTCTCTCCGCCTTTCCTCGTCTTCGCGTTTCTTCCTCTCACGCACCCCATCGTCCTCCTCATCGCTCTCGTCCATCTGCATGTTATCTTCTTCTCCAGCACCGGTTCCGGCTCCGCCCACTGCAGCAGCAGCTTCGGCCTCCGCGGCGGCTTGCTTCGCACGGTGTGCCTCGACGTCCTCGGCTGTGGTCTCCATGATCATAGCGGCCATTCTCTTCTGAGCCAGAGTCATGTTCTCGACGTCTTGTATGCTCATAGGCGGTGGCAGTTCAGCGTTGGCATCTGCCGCCGTGAACTCAATGGTTTGGACGATAGCGTATTCATGCCAATCAATTTCGGCAAAGGCAACTGATCCAGTCCAAGGTTAGCGGATGATGAACTCAGTAGACGTGAGACGCACTTCTTTCAGCCTCCTGATCGTCCTCCCGCTTCTTCTCCTTCTCCCTCTTATTTTGCTCCCACTTCGCGTATCGTCTCGCCTGTTCGAGTGTCCTCCACTTGTCCCCTGGGTTAGCACGAGCCGCGAGTGTTTCCAGAGTCTCCTTGGCAGGGTAGAGTACTCTCATGTATTGTTCGACCAAGCGGTTGAAATATCCAAAGAGCGAATGCGTAGGTCGAAGGAAATCAAATTGATAGTTGCGGCCTTCGCGCGCAGAGAGCGAGGCGAGGAAGGTCCGACCGCGACGAGCGGTAAATAAAGCCGTCAGCTTCATAATATCCCTGTTAACCACAAGATTATAAGTAGCCTAAGAGAAGGTCAAGAATACTACTCACAAGTCGATCGCCGTAATATTCGGCACGTCCAGTATGAACTCGGGCTGGGGCGGTTCTACACCCCAGTCCACCACCTTCTCTTCCACCTTCTCCGCCGGTTTCTCCTCGGGAGCAGCAGCGGGCACCTCGTCCTCCTCGCCACGCTGTACCTTCTCCATTCGTTGCCTATAATAAGCATGGTATGGGTCCATGGGGTTGAGGAACGAGAACTTTGGGTCATTACGCTGGTTCTCTCTGATCTTGTCCTCGAACTGTGGTGGGTTCGCAGACCGCGCAACAAACGCCGCCGTACGGTCAATAACCGCTGAGACGCAGTCCTTGTATCAGACTATTGTACCAACTGGTCTGGGGTGTAGGATACGCACATTTTATCTCTGGCGGCGGGAGAATCATGCCGCTGGTGAAGCGCGCCACGCTCTCCTTCAACCCGTCCATCTCTATGTCGCCGTTGCCTAAATGGCCGTTCCCAACTGGCATCGTCTGTGTCTCTACCGCCATTGTGTTTGAACGCTTGCGAGCGCGGTCCTGAAGTGGCGGAGAAAGAAGGACAGCTCCGTTACGTAAAGCACCAATGTCGGCATTTTCTGTGTCCTTGAGTTGCCGGCGGTTCCCTCTGAGTCTGCAGCTGTAATGTTTGGTGCCTTCAGGCCGTCTCAGCCTAGCCTAGGTGGTCTGCTCTGGTGAGTAGTACGTGGTTGTGCAGTGCAGAACGATTCCTGAGCTCCGGTAGGAAGGTACCCTGGCGGTTATCCCGGACACGCAAGGCGAACCAGAGGGATAGGCTGAAAAAAGTCGATTCTGTTATTGAGGCAGTCCGTGCCAGTGGTGTCGAATGCAAAGCTCTAGTGAGAGTCTTCTTATGATCTAAGGTATTTCTGGTTTTGAAAGTATGTCAGACGGAGGCACTCCAACTGCCCAAGGAACACGAGATGCCAGCGAAAGACAAATACACTGCTTTCTCCCCTCATAGCCGGAATTACCGGAAGGGCATCCACAAGGTTCCCAAGTTCACTAGGGTGCGCATATGTCCGTTCTGAACAATCTGAATAATGTAACCATGTTTCGCCAGATTACACAGCGCGTCAACCCGAAGGGTTTCTGATCATATTCGCCTTCATATTGTACAGTGTAAGATATCCAGCATAGCATTTTCGCCGGCAACCTTCCTGCTAATATCGGTCTGTGCTACGCACCAGCCTACGGACGGTCAGAAAAGAACAAGCTTCACTTGCCCCGCCCTCATAGCCTGCAGGACCTTTGGCGAGCCAAGAAATAGTCTGAAGACCTCATCTCTTGTCTCCGGAATGTCCAAGAGCGAGCGCTTCTTGGAATCCAAGTAGCTGACATCGAGGATGATATGGGTCAAGCTGACAACCGAGAGAGCGTCTGCAGGAAGAGATATGCCGGGTCAGAGCCTCAGAGGCAATGCCAGGGTTAGGTCTAGAGGAACTCACCGGCTTCTAATAGCTTTCCTAACCGACCAGGTGTACCTGCCGCAGCGCCGAATTTCGTCCTCTTCAGATACTTGACGTGTTCCTCGAGCTTGATGTGTTTTGCGAACAGTTTCGCAACGTCCCCGCCTTTCTCCCCTCGGAGCGCCTTGGTCTTCAAGACGCGAGTGGCATCTGCGACTCGTAGGGCAGCACCGCAGACAAGAATCATGAACGGCGCTCCATTGTGCTTGGGCCTTTGAGACAGTTGAGTGCGTAAATCTGGGCACACTTTGATGCAGATCAGCGCCACTGGACATAACTCCAGCAATAATAACCTACTTTGGACAATGAAGTCAGGTAGTTGATCTAGAGACCTTGAGCCACTCCATGCGACAGTATCGGCTATGCAGTTCTCTAAGTACCTGAGCGGTTAATATCAGCTGGCCGCAGAGATTTACGATAGCCTGATACCCACCAGGAATCTGCAAATCGCCCAGCTCAATGCCCGATAATTTCGAGAACGTCTTGGCTTGCATGGATGATATATATTCTGATAGTTGTATCGGAGGTTGTGCAGCCACGGAAATTGCCTCCAGGGACTGAGTCTCTGCAAACTTCCGTTTCTACATTTGCCGTCGAATATAATATATCAGAAGAGCACTCGGCCTCGACTTAGGATCCATATGATCTCACCTTGGCTTTCCGCTCCTTCTCCTTTGCTCTCCGTTTCCTCTTCTTCTCGACTGCAGCCTGAGTAGCGGTTGAGGTACCCGCCACATCTCCCTCCTCGCCACTTATTGAGCCACCCGCGTCTTCTTCCTCCAAATCATTTTCCTCTTCAGACAGCGCAACAAGCTCGTCCGGAACAAAGTCGTCGATCAAGTCGTCTCCACCCTGCATGGCCGTAATCCAGTATGCAGGCCAGAGGTGAAAAGGCCGCAAAGGAAATGTGGAAGAGTTGTACCGAAATTGGAATTTTCGAGGAATGCCAAGCTCGGGGGCTTTTCGCACGTGTTTGCACTGCCACCAAGTACGCTAAGGCAGAAAGGGTTCAAATTTAGAAGACCGTCTGCAGCAAGCGTGGCCCATGATAACGTGCTATCCGTAGCGCTCAATCGTATCCATCTGTGCTGCCTTCAACGAGGACAGCATGCATACCCCCTTTGGCGTAGGCCGTCTCCCGCCTATCCTCACCGATGTTCGGGTCATTTTCCTTATTGGCTCCTGTGCGCTTGCAGTATTCGCGCTATCGACATTGGTCCTATCTCGTCGGGTGGCACGACCCTCGGAACCTTCGCATGGCCCCCAGGCCTCGATGCCCGGAGAGCCTGCTAAGACGACTGTTGGGAAAATCTTTGTACCCGACGGGGACAGGGTTGTTCATGCCGAGGTCGAGAAAGTTGCGGTCGATGGTATCAAGATACTTCAGCCACTAGAGGAAGTTGCCACCCCGGTCCAGTCAGATGCAGTTTGGACCAAGCAGCCTTATGAGGCCGTGCTCGTCTTGGATGTCGAAGCCACATGCGTCCAAGGCTCAGACTTCCACTGGCCCAATGAGATCATAGTTTGTGGACCCTATTATGTCAATATTCCGAATACCTTATTTTATTTATATCACAAGGAATGGCCAGTCTGCTTGATGCGTTGGAAAGACAAAGATGGCGATGGAATGGCAAGCGAACTCGAAGTCGCAGCTGAATTCCGCACTTTCGTGAAACCGACGTGGAAACCTACCTTGACCCAATTTTGTACCGACCTGACTGGTATCACCCAGGTCAGCGGATGCTCTCAAAATACGTTGAATATGCGCTGATGTAACCTGCTACAGAAACAAGTCGATCATGCTCCAACATTCCCAGAAGTTATCGACCGGTTCACGAGGTTCCTATCGAACAATGGTCTTATCCATCCGGATACCGGTGAACGCCTTGTCCCGTTCTGCTGGTGCACAGACGGCCCATTTGACATCCGTGACTTTGTTATCAAGCAATGCTTCATCTCTAAAGTTAGTCCTTCCACCGGGGACAGCCTACTAGCCGACCGATGCCAATTCCCTCATTTTTTCTTAGGTATCCCTCCCGGATTGGATAACAGGCGACGTCATGGACGTCCGAAAGGTTGTCTCCCGTATAGCGTACCTCGAGAGTCGCAGCAAGCATGGGAAGAAAGTGAGCCACTCCACAGTATTCACCGTCTGTATTTCTGACCTTCGCTCGCTCCCTCGCAAGGCCTTCGCATTCCAGAAACGCCTATCGCTCAATCTGACCTCGCAACTACGTTTCCTCAATTTGGCACCATTCATCGGTCGCCAACATAGTGGCATTGATGTACGCCAGCTGGTTACATTCCCTTCTTGTTTGCGAAAATTCTCATCCTCGCTCCTAGGACACTCGGAATATCGCTCGCATCGTCTCTGAACTAGCAAAGAGAGGTGTACGGATTGAACCCAACACCCACATCCAAGCCGACCGACGATGGCCGTGGATGGGAAAGCCCGGGCAAATTCTTGAAGAATATTTGACATGATATATGGCCTTCGTCTTTTGAGACTCCCTTCTTGACCAGTGTACTTTTAGTTTGGATCGTTTCACACTATGCTACAGGCTATACTACGACTGTTGCTTCCAGCTTCTGCAGACTCCCTCGGCTGCGGTGATAATCCGGGACGTCTCCGTTTCGGTTGGGGCACATGCAAGTTAATGCTTATCGACGACGACTTTCATTGGTGCTTCCCACCAGCTTGCGAGAAGCACTGAAACGCTTCCGTGCCGTCAAGCTTCGTGGCCCTCGCTGCCCTTCGAGTGGTCGTGGAACGCTTCGTTTCACACCTATAGTCACCATTGTGTGGGAGCGATCTCGTACCGATTTAGCGTGCCTTCCATTTGCTAGTGACAACGACAGACCACCAATGATACATCATAAGACAATATCTATATAGAGCTTTAATATGTAACAATAGTTTGAGTAGAATAATACAACGAAGGGCGGGCTGTCCGTAACTGCGCGGCAACTCCGTCTATACTGTTGTACAACCGTGGAACATCCGAATTACCCATGATCACTGTAGCAATGCATATCAGTGCCATGGCCGTGGAAAGCGAGGAGAAGTACTCACGAAATCCCAGAGAGTACCGAAGGCGGGAATACCAGCCTCCTTGCAGCCAGCCATGATCTCCTGGTTACCCTGCCAGTTCGACGTGATGAAGATGACCTCGGCCTGCCATGTGGCGTAGGCCTCCTTCACCAGCTTCATGACGTCCGGACGACCACCACGCTGTTTGGAGTCCCAGAGACAGTACCGTTCTGGACCCAAGTGGCGATGAATTAGCCCGGAGATGGTGGGACCGAAAGTCTTCTCCTGATCAGAGCCGATCCAGATAAGGTACCTACGAGAGACATATCAGAATGGAGGTCTCTGCCCTCGTGTGTGCGTGAGTCCGTACCAGTATGGGCTCTGCAAACATGTCGAGAGAGCGGCTCCCAGACCTGTACCGGTACACACACGTATTCTGAGGCAGTGTTATTTGATATATCGGTAGGAACCAATAGATCGGTCACTTACCCTCGTCTGTACAGTGCCGAAGTATTGGACACACCCGCAAACTGCGGAGATAACGGTAAGCCCCCGTTCTGTACTGCAACCAATCTGGAAATCATACCTTCAGCTCACGAGTCCAAATAGTACGGGGAGGGTTGTTGACGAGACTCTTGGTGAAGTCACCCTGTACACCGCAGATGAGGTAGTGGTACTTGGCATGAGTGCCCTCCCTGTTGAGAGTGAACGACAGTCAGTGGATTGTCTTCTGAACTTATAGATGCTCCTAACGAGATAATGCCGAAGGCGTGGTACTCCAGGGTAGCAGAGCGACTGATCCGAGCAAGCAGACCCTGCTGCATGCCACGCTTGAATCGGAGGACCGCTACCTTAGGAGAGGGCTACAAAGCAATCAATATGCACCACTTTGATGTGAGTGATTCAAGTGAGCTTACGAGCTCGATCTCCACTTCCACCTTGCGAGTGCAGATCCACGGGATCGCGATGCTGTGGTCGAGCAAAGTGAGCAAATACACGAGGCCGAACAGCGATATTCACACTTACAAGGTCGACATGAGCACGACGTACCAGAAGTCTTGCTGCCTGACAATATGGACTCCGCTGAGATTCCAGGTCTGCGTGTCTGTGTTCCAAAGGTCCCCGAGGATCACGAATATCCCTGTGGCATAACTAACGTGAGCCAGTGCCAATCTCCCATCGCATCCATACTAACATGTCGAGAATAGTCCAGCCCATCCAGAGTACCGGTGATGACGTTCGAAGACGCTGACGGGATAATTTAGGACCAATGTCACCAGGCCGAGGGGATGTACGGCTTACTTATGATGCGTGTTGCGTACGATGGGGAATGCGCTCACACACGCCAACAAGATGATGGAGGACGTGATGACACCGAACGCAAGTATAGAGTTATGCATCACAGCATGATCCTTGAACACCATGACGGTTCGGTAGACGAGCCAGAAGAAGCCTGCAATGCCGCATCCGCTGTGGATTCCTCCGAGATGCTGATTTTCGCACATCAGATCCCGTTCTCGGCGAAGGAAGAAGCATCTTTACCTGCAGCACGGAGGTGCACCCGAGCCTCCACCAGAGAGGAGCCCACTACACTACTTAATAAGCGTATTGACAAGACAAGATATCCGCCCACCTTGGCAAAAAGGGTATTGACAAACAGATACAAAGTACGCCCGAAGAGTTCGTTACGCATGAGACAAGTCATCTGGAGATTGCCAACGATCATGGCGCCTGTATACCGTTGTGCATAAGGCCAGTAGCCGGAGATGGTGCATCCGAATGCGATCATATTGAGACCAAAGCAGATCGTGAACAATTTCCTAGAGTGCGTGAGCTTTAGGGTAGAAAGGAGTCGAAGCACTATGTACCTGTATGTGTTGTACCATAGCTGGAAGAGGATCCACTTCGAGATCGGTTTCTTGGCTGGCTTCTTGGCCGGGGCGGCTGCGGGACCTTCCTTCTTGATAACTGGTACCACGGCAGTTGTCACCGTGATGTCACCTTTCTTCTCGTCCATGGACTCTTGTAACGGCAGAGCCACATGCGCAGGCTTGACCACTTGAGCGTCGAGGGTGCCCTTCTCTGCGTCATCGTAAGGCGGAGCGGCGACAGTTGGGGGAGTCGGCGACGACATCGTTGCGGTTGAGCAAGAAGACAACACTTG
Organism: Heliocybe sulcata; assembly: GCA_004369045.1. Classification (NCBI taxonomy): domain Eukaryota; kingdom Fungi; phylum Basidiomycota; class Agaricomycetes; order Gloeophyllales; family Gloeophyllaceae; genus Heliocybe; species Heliocybe sulcata. Next base: position 1,588,885 of record ML213505.1, on the reverse strand, counting down.
GGGGTAGTGGGTGTCTTAGTCTAGCTGCGATGCTCGTGGCGAGGTGGGGACCCGAGACTTCGTCAGCCAGAGCACAGTGCCCTTTATACGCTGAGGGTTGCGTCAAAAGTAGAAAATATGAGATAGAACTCCATGGGAATGAGTGAACTGGCGCATGCGGAGACAATGGAACTTTGTTGGGACCTAGGCGAGGAGACGATAACGAGTAGCCGGAGGTCTGCTCGCAGGAAAGCAGACCGGCTCCAACTTAGCCGGCCTGTCTCGGTGGGTCTTTTCATATACGTCAACCATCAAGCTGCAAGAACCACCGCAGAGTCTTCGTCCCTCGACCCAGAAATGCATCAAGACGTAGTCACTAGACTGGCGGTTAAACCTAGGCCACCAAATGGATTCGTCGAGGACCTAGGATGAGCACTTGAGCGCGAGTGTGACTAGCCAGGAATTCCGAGCAATATCCGCACCAGAGCAACCGGAGCCTTAGCGGGGCAATATCAACACAGCCTATTTGCTTCTAGGAAGAAGCAATGCCTGATGCTGATTTGCAGGAGAGCGTCTACCTGTAACGTAACGGTTCCTCGCCACCATGGCCTGCAGAAGTCGTCGATGCTCTCACGCATCGCACGCCAACCATATAACCGGGGGCTCGGTATCACACGTTCTATATCACCTTATGGCGTGGGTCTGGCTATCATTGACATCCTACCCACCGCCCTGTACGCTGTAGGAACGGATACGGCGAAGCGTGGGAGAGAGAGTGGCAGGCAAGCGTCCCAGCCTCTCCCCGGTGATGTCGCGCTTGGTCATAGTAGAGCTCGAGATTAGAGCAACCTAGTAAAGATAATAGCCAATAAGAGGGCTGAGCAAGACGGATCCGTTATGAGAACTTGCCTCGATAGGTCGTTTGAAATATGCCTTGGTGGAGTTTTGACTCGGGCCAAACAAATCAACGGACGGGTATGCACGCAATAGCAGCCAACTGGCACCGAGAATGGGAAAGCTTCTGTCTGATAACGTTGTCGTACACGGTCCACTGCATGCCGGTACCGCTCTCGTGCACTGCCCTTGAATGGGGCGCGGGAAGGACAAGCAGCCCACTAGACTGTTATGACAGAGCGTGTTCTATAGGTGTAGAGTGCAGATATGAGGTCTATTGCCCCGGACAGACCTACGTGACGTAGAATGTAGACGAACGACTGGGGATTGGACAGTTCAACGGCCGATCCCAGACGGAGGCGAGGTAAGAGGAGGCATGTCCAGGCCATGCCATGGGAATTAGTGTCGACGAGACTGAGACAAATGATGCCGATGGAACAGAGGCGGATCTCCCATTTGAAAAGCTGGTATGCAAGTTGTTTATGGCATTTGTCCTCATGTGCCATCGCATACCATTGGTCGACACTGTCCACTGCTCGCGACGACGACAGTTCACCTCCTTGGCCTCCTGTAGTGCCGACTGAGCACAGGGCCGACAAGCAATCTTGTCTCCATTAAGGAAGCAATTGTTCCGTTGTACGAGATGGAGAAGTCAGGTATCCGAGACAGAGCGCCCTCGGGGCGGAACCAGAAAACCGAGTAGAGGGAAGCTTTCCATGGACCAGCGTCAGGTATCCAGTAAGTAGGGAACTCCGTATGAAGATTGTATTAATAAGTTCCTGGGAACAGTCTCTTGAATGGCCAGTGTCCTCGAAGGATATCAGCAGTGCACGCGGGTCTTGCAATTATTTATGTCGCCAATCGGGTAAGAACAGCCCTGGTCGTCGAACTTGAAATTAGCCTCGAGCTCTCTCCTTGCCATTGACGACCTATTTCGCGTCGGAGGATCTTCCACCATAACCTGTTTTTCAATGTCATTTCCAATGAGATGGAAATATATGGTAGGGACCGCAGCTGGTGACTTGGTTAGGTGAGTCAAATCGGCAACGCCCGGTCCCGATAACCTTTCTTCAGCCCCGTTCGTCTCCAGCCTTCTCGAGCTCATACCCACCGGTCAGAAATATTGGCTTATAGGTGCCGACGTTTCAGTGATTCAATATGAGTCGCCGGCCTAAGTTTATCTGGCCTCGGTCGAAATCCAGACGTGGTACAGTGGGAGTTCCTAAGATCACTCCCCACAAACGAACATGGCATCCTCCATTAGAGAGCTCTTTGGTGGTGCTATCACCGTCACTCTCCCAAGCCGTGTTATCGATGCATCGTACGAAGCAGTCCCATCTGAGCCATCAAAATACCTAACTTGCACCTCCCCAGCGATTTACGCGAAGTGCCGGATAATCAGGAAGTGTTCCTGTATCCCGACTCGAGCGTCAGCATCATCGTCGATGTGCTGCAAAGAGTAGACTCCGAAGATAATAACGAGGCAGCCAGGTAAGCTCGATGCATGGGCAACGGAATTACCAGACCATTGATTTTGCCTTTGCCCATGCAGACTACATTTCGCTAACTTGGCGCATGACAACGATGCTGACGGTAGCGCCGTGCAAGGCGTCACCATCATCCCTAATGACCGCGGGGATAATACGCCCTCCCCGATCGTGCTCGCCGGTACTCAGAGCGTCAAGAAATTCAATCAGACCGTACCGGACGAAGTTCGGATTTTGCTTGCCCTTTACCGGGTCAAGGATAAAAATGTCGATCTTCTGCTCACATGTAATGTTCCAGTGAGGGCAGTTGACCAAGGAGCAGTGGGAGAAGAAGGGTTTGCGGCTGCGAAAGGGGATTTCGATCGAGCTGTGCAAACTCTGCGAATCGTTGACTTCGGGCTGTTTGCCTAAAGTGTATCCCAAGTAGCTTGTATTTTAGGCTCGAGGAGCATCATCGCTGTTACCTGTGTATTTACCCGACGCTGTATTCTCATGTCTCCAGCATTTCTTCAGGTGACCGCCAGTTCGATACGGCTTTGCTAGAAACTCGTCATTCTCTTTCGGCGAGCGCATCATGGTAACGTTTTGAAACAGGTCCGAGGTACATTATCCGAGATACTATGTCAACACACACACCGTAGATCCAGCAAGGAAAGCAAACACAAGTCCTCGTGTCAATATCGTATTATAATATTGATTGTCTGTTCATCTGCTCGTCCTGTTCTTGCTCTGCTTCTGGCTCCTCATCTATACGATCACGAATAGCCGTAGCTTCCGACTCAGCCGCTGCCTTTGCACTCTTCTTGCGTTTCGCCGATTCCTTCAACTTCTCCCAACGTTCTCGGAACTTGACGATCAGCGCTTTCTGTAAAGGAGTAGAGAGTTAGCTATGGATGCAGAAGTAAAAGTTGTCGAGCTCCACGGACCTGTTTCTCATTCTCCGCTCGCAATAGTCTTGTTTCTTCTTCCAGTTCCCGCACTCGGCGCAAGAGCTGGGCTTCCCTATCCCGACCGCTTGGGCCCAGATTCAAAGTCCCGGGCATTGGTGGTGGCAATGACGGCCCATTCAAATTCAGCGCACTTAGATCGGACGCGAGGCCACCCGGTCTTTGTAGGATATGTGAAGCTCCCATAGCCCTCTGCGCCTGTGAAACTGAGATGAGTATCGATCATGACGGTGAAGCGAAAGCATTACTTCTTTCCGCGCCAAAACGATGCTGTCGCGTAGGCGCTGGTCTTGCTCTATTCGCGCTTTCATCATTTTCTCTGTAGCTGCAAGACGTTGCTGAATTTCGTCCACTTCGGCCTTGAGAGCGGCATTTTCTTGCTTGAGCGCGCTCACGGACGGCTCTTTACTCCAGGGAATCAAGCAGAACGATTCGCTGAGTTCGTCTACTATAGCCACCATATACCCTTAGACCAGTCATTGTGTCCGAGGCGAAAATCACTCACGGTCATCTGCATGGACTTCCTCAAGTTCCTGCCGCAGATTGACCACGGTCGATTCCATGATCGGCTTCGGCGGGAACCGAGCGACACTAGAACCATATTTGCGGGCGATTCTGCTTGTTCTAGGGTCTTCGAAATCCGTATCGCTGCTAGAACTCCCTTCTCGACCAAGCCCCTTTCTGCCTGCCGGTCCTCCAGGCGCGGAAGGACCTAGAGGGGCCGCAGCGAATGCTACGGGTTGAGATAGGTTATCTAGCATACCCTCCATGATCTTCCAGAAATGATTAAAAGAGTCCCCCGGATCCGACTTGTGGATACATAGCGGTTACATGGCTGGGACGCTCACACGGACATGGACCACTCACTTTTTGACCAAGAAGCATGAACGACTCGTCAACGGTGGCTTGGGAGTCAGACATTCGAGGCTGGGAGTTGGGAGGAGGTGAGGCTGTCGACCTTGGCGCAGAGAAGGCAGCCGAGCGTAGAGGAGACGGCTTTTGTGGCTGAGCCGGATCTTTGCCCTCTTCACGTAATTTCGCGATCCTCCGCTGCAGCTCCTTTCCCGCCTTCAAGTGGTCGTTGTACAGCATGCGTAGTGTTCGCTTCGTCTAAGGGTGCCACGATTGAGTGCAACTCTTCACGCCATGGACATGCATGACTGAACCGGACATTTTCATCGTTCGACTGCTCGATACATGTTTGAAACCCTTGTGCTGCAACATAGTGCTCTTCGGCTGCTGGTATGAGCAGGCCTTGTGTCGTGTAGTTGTGTGCGTTTTCTGCGTGTTCATGTGCCTGGCGCCAATGCAGACATTCAATTATAGGAATAAGGAGTGATCCTCCTGAATGCTTACCGCGTTCAGCGGAGACTCAGAAGAAGACATATCGAAGTATTATGGACGCGACACAATGCTCCTAGGTCAGTTACGCAGTTTACAGACGGCCGCTGTCGTAAGGATCAACTTCGTAGAGCGCAAGGACTGCCACAGCGCTGCCCTCAAATATAGATCATCGTGCGCGTCCATATACGGCAAGGTCCGGCCCGGTGACGTAGCCCAACTGTGGCTGGTGGCTGAGCCACACAAATCCAGACTGCTCAGAGTTTATGAAAGACAACTCGAGTACGATGGAATTTATTACAACTGCAGGGAAATATCAAACATCTCGACAGGATCATGAGTAGAAAGGTGTTTAGAGAGCCTTATCTGCCAGGACGCGAACCATCCCGCCTACGATGCCACGCAAAATCTCCCGCCCTTGCGTGCTATCCTTGGCAAACAGGTACTCTGACCTTCCGCCGGCGCCGCTACTATCTGATACAGGTGGAGGTAATCCCAGAAGGTCTTCAAGATGCGCTTGCTCTATCGGGAGGAATACAACGCCGTAACAGGTAAGTATTTGGGGCAAAAGTCGCTTATGAATCGCGACTGCAAAACCCAAAAATTAGCACTATCAGCGAGTACCAGCAATCAGTAGACCCACCTTGGACGTTGTGGTAAAGTGTCCACGGGTCGATAGGCAAGTCTTTCAAGCCATCTGTCCGTCGGACGGCAATCCGTGCATCCGCGAGCCAGCCTTCATGCCAGAAAATCAACTTTTCCTTTATAGCTTTAGCAGAACGGAGAGAAGCCAGCGTCTGCAGCACAGAAGGAAGGTAACGGGTGAGCGTCACTATCAGAGCTGCCTTGACGATTTTCTCGTTTCTGGGGTCCTCGGCTTTGATGGGTACACCTCTTAGTAGCTCTCTGAACATGTCCTCTCCAGAGCCAGAATCGAGAGCAAGTGTATTGGCATCCAAGAGACTCCAATTTCCAGAGCCGGAACCGTCGTACGTCCACGCTGGCGCCGGCTCCGGTGCACGGTGCAAGACGATAACATCCGCCCTGCCCGCTTTGTCCTTCCACCATGTCTCGCGTATTCGTATCCCTGTCTGTGGATCGACCGAGGGCTCGGCGTATATCCATTCGTCTTGGCTTTTGCCGTCATAGAGAGAAGAGGACAAGCTGAAACGGATGATGGAAGATCCGGTGTCCAAGAGATCTTGAGGCGTAGGAGGGAAGGTATATCGTTGCCGTCCTCTTTCAGTTGCTTGTGCCGGTGCATGAGGTTGGCAGATGTGGTGGAATGTGCACGTTGAGGGACCGTAGCAGCTGGATTGGTCCAGTAGAGAGGCGAGCAGGAGCGTATGGAGATGGTACGTGGTTTCTGGACCGACAAAGAGGATCGATTTGGAGCGAAAAGCTGAACAGATCTCGGACGCGGAGGGCATGTGCAGGTTGCCGGAGAGAAAAGATTGAATAGCCCCGGACGTAAGGTTGGTGCCAGGGACAAAAGACGAGATCGGGACATTGTGTCGACAGGAGCTCTCGTCAGAAAGCAACTTGCCTACTGCCAGAGAGGTAACAGAATCTATCATGGAGAGCAGTCTCTCTACCACGGCATCTTCTTGGCCATCTATGATAGACCGGGGACCAGTTCCGACGAGAGAAACGACCACCCATAGAACCGCCGTAATTGCCAGTAGTCTGCATGTCACCTTGGAAATCTTGGCAGCAAGTCCCATGGCAGACTTCCGTAGAGAGGTATTACAAATTTCTCTTCAACTGTGCCTTACCGAATTATCTTCTCCAGTACTGAGTGACAGTGTCATACGTATCACAGCACGTGATACGTGACAGGATTTGCAAGGATCAGCGTCATCGAACGTATTCGGGCGGGCAAGAGTTCTCCTCCTGCATGTCTTTCTGGCTGTACAAGGTTCACAGCACGACTGTGCATACAATACTGAGGATCCAAAAGTACCAGAGCATAGTTGTGCCGCGCAGGAATTTCAGAATTGAATTGATTCGGAAGCTGAGAAGCATCAAAATCTGGACCGCAGAGGCCCGACCACCCAACCCGCCCGATCACGATGTGGCAAGCGGATGCAGACAGACTACCCGCACAATATCATGAGACGCAAGCGGAGAGGAGCATTTCCATCATTCTTGATTCTTAACCACCAGCGAAAACAACCATGACCAGAGGACTCCGACTTTCTACGCTGTTCCAGCGCAAAGCGAATCACAAAACTGCAGATGTCGCCGTCGAAGTGGAGATATCACGTATACGGGTATGGGAGGGAGCAGAGTTGGACGAACATCACAGGCAAGGAGTAGACGAGGAACTCTCGAGGACCATGCAGTTGGGCGATCCACTGGTACGTAGTATCGCTGAGCCAAACCTGAGCCACTGAACGACGATCCCCTGGCAGACACAATGTTTGTGTCCCGCCTGGATTCTTTCACGGGCTCAATTAGGCGGAACGCCGGGAGGCAGCAAGATTGTGAATACCTCTCGAGCAGCAACGGCGCACACAGCAAGACCAAGGAGGAGGGCTCCAGATGAGATTCTCCATGATGGCTTAACCGCGGAGATCCTCGAACTGCACAACGTATCAGCACACAGGCCCTACCTGGTGTCCTCCGTCACTGCCGTACCATCCCAGGCGACGATCATGGTCTTGCCCGACCCATCAGCCAGCGAAGTCGACGCACAACCTTTACACCAGCCGATTTCCATGACGTCCGCACTGTTGCCTCCTGTAGACCATCTTGGGACTCTGCACAAGCAAATGGCGCATGAGCTCTTCTTCCTGGACGCCGCTTTGCCAGAGTCACGGAGTTACGACCGCCTGAGCATTGTATGTCCCATGGTTGGAGCCACTTGTTTCACCACAGATGCTAACCTGTGTATCCTTTTCCTAGAGTACTGAATCAACACTTTTCGACGACAGCGAGCAACCAAAAGAGGCCAAGGAGACGAGTGGGATCAGTTTAATGCAAGTCCAGATTCCGAGGGGACGTCTGTTCTCTACGGAGGAGATAGTTCTTCCAAATCCTTATGACGGGGAAGGGTCTCAATAGCACTCATGTACTATTAGCCATGTTCTTTCACTTGATTTGCACATAGACTTTGATTACGCCTCTCCCGTATGCCAGAGATCGCCACGGCGACGGGGCTCGAGTACAGTGGACCCATCCAGCACTAAGAGATTATGTACCTTCAGAGCACCACGACAGCATAGCAGTGGACGAGGAGAGTGAGTGGTTGTGGACAAGAGCAGTCGCGGTGTAGTGGCGGTGTAACGCGTTCTCGCATCCACAGATTCTTCGCGATCTTTGAAGTTTCCTAAGACCGTCTACTGCTGTCTTTCACTTGCTTCCATCTCCTAGTCTCGTCGCGCCATGTTTCAAAGGGATCCCAGAGCTGGTGCTTTTCTGGGCGGTGACAGGGTATCAGGTCAGGACATCCGGGATCAAAATGGCAAGTCGTGCATTTATCCAGCACCCGGTGTTGAATTTAACTGCGTATACCATGACGGACAGTGCTCGCTGCGCAGACGATTGCGAACGTAGTAAAGAGTTCTCTTGGTCCTCTGGGATTGGACAAGATGCTCGTGGATAACATCGGCGTGAGTCTCCCTTGACGCTGTACGCGTTGACCTCAATTGATGAAGGCGACCGGCAGGAAGTCACAATCTCCAATGACGGCGCAACCATCCTCTCCCTCTTACAAGTCGAGCATCCTGCTGGCCGTATATTTGTGGATCTCTCCCAAAAACAAGATAAAGAGGTGGGCGATGGCACGACCTCGGTGGTCATCATCGCCGCGGAGCTCCTCCGCCGGGCAAATGAGCTTGTCAAGCAGAGAATTCACCCCACGACGATTATCACGGGGTACCGGCTGGCGTGCAGGGAGGCATGCAAGTTCATGCAGGATCAGTTGAGCGTGAAGGTGGATGCGTTAGGGAGAGATGCGTTAGTTAACGTTGCGAAAACGAGCATGGCGAGCAAGATTATTGGAGGGTAAGTGCACATATATCATGCAGTTTGATTGATGCATAGGGCTGCCATTCGACTGTTTGCTCATGATGTCGTCTGTCAGAGATGACGATTTGTTCGCTCCCATGGCGGTCGACGCCATGCTAGCCGTAAGAACGATCAACAGTCGCGGTGATATCAAGTACCCCGTCAAGGCGGTTAACGTTCTGAAAGCTCATGGCCGGAGTGCACGGGAATCTCTGTTCGTCAAGGGATACGCGCTTAACTGCACTGTAGCCAGCCAGGGTGGGCCCAGTAGCGTCAAGGATCTGAGCATGAGTTGACTTCTCTTTCTGTAGCGATGAAAAAGAGGATTGCGAATGCAAAGATTGCTTGCCTGGATATTAATCTACAGAAAGCCCGGATGCAGTTGGGCGTCCAGATCCTTGTTGAAGATCCCAACCAACTCGAGGAGATCCGGAAACGGTACGCGAAGTTCTGAAAAGTATGATATTCATATGCTTGACAGGAGCGTAGGGAGTCCGACATTACAATCGAACGCATCCGCAAGATTCTCGCTGCAGGTGCCAATGTCATCTTCACTACGAAGGGTATCGACGACCTTTGCCTGAAGGAGTTCGTAGAGGCTGGTGCCATGGCGGTTCGCCGGTGTAGAAAAGAGGATCTCCGTCGTATTGCGAAGGCGACTGGTGGTACCCTTGTGTCGAGTCTTGCAAACTTGGAGGGTGAGGAGACATTCGAGGCGAGCTACCTCGGAACTGCCGAGGAAGTTGTCCAAGAGCGGATCTCGGATGACGAGTTGATCTTGGTCAAGGGCACCAAGGTCGTTAGTTCGTCATCGATTGTGCTGAGAGGCGCCAACGACTACATGCTTGATGAGATGGAGCGGGCTTTGCATGATACGCTATCAGTGATCAAGCGGACTCTGGAGAGCGGTTCTGTCGTGCCCGGCGGCGGTGCCGTTGAGACTGCTTTGAGCATCTACTTAGAGAACTTTGCCACGACACTGGTACGTGGCTGCTGATATTACAATCAAAGTAGTTGCTGAGATATGCTTAGGGTTCTCGGGAGCAACTCGCCATTGCCGAATTTGCTGGCGCTCTCTTGTCCATCCCTAAAACTCTTGCGGTGAACGCGGCGAAGGACTCGACAGACCTTATCGCCAAGCTTCGTTCGTACCATAATGCTGCCCAGAATGCACCTGCTGGTGATCCGAAGAAAATCCTGTTGCGTTATGGTTTGGACTTGCTGAATGGCGACGTTCGGGACAATGTGGCTGCCGGTGTCTTGGAGCCAGCGATGAGCAAGGTCCGCAGCTTGAAGTCCGCCTTCGAGGCTGCTGTGTCGCTCCTGCGTATCGACGATGCCATACAATGCGTGCCTGGTGAGTAAACGACCCTTTTTGAAATATGGCTGGGATGCTGATGAATTCTTTGCAGAACCCAAACCGGAGGACGATGGCCATGGCCACTAGGATCGGCGTAGGCGACAAATTGCCAGTAGGACATCCACGTGTATGAAATAAAGTAGGGCAGACTAATTTTGACATACGGTGCTTTTCGAGTCTACAAATATCATAAGGGTCTCTAGTGATGAAGAACCGGATGACATGCGTGTTCGTCGACTGAATAGTACTTCCATTCGAGTCGCTATTAGTACTGAAGGTAATATTGAAACATTCGAAAGCGGACAGCGGCGAGGAATCGAAGGAATTAATGGGGACTTGTTCTTCGGTATCCTCGCTGTGAAATATGCGAAGAGCGATGGTGCCACGAGTCACGTGACCGGACGAGGCGCGGTTTGTTGTTTGGCGGACCACATACGGTCTTGCGTTATAGCCAGCTCGCTGTCCCCACTCTCGCTTGCCACAGGTCGCGTCCCTGCCGCACTCGTCGACGAGCAGGCTTCTTCCAGGCTGTGCGTGCATATTAGCGCGGATTTCTGGCTCTATCCATGCAATACGACACGACGCCTTCGTTCCTTCTCGCGCTGCAGCAGCGCTTCCAAGTTCTAATATGGTCGTGCCTCGACGCTGACCTCGGTCAATCTGCGGCTTTCTACGCTGAAAGGTACTACTCTATAGACCGCGATAACCACGATGCGCGCCATCTTTATGCCACTTCTCTGCTGAGACTTGGTCAACCTCACTCGGCACTACATCTCGTCAACGCACCACCTGACGGGCGTTGTGGCGGGTGCTCAGAGATCAAGTACAGGTGCTGTACGGTGCTAGGACGGCACAGGCAAGCTCAGGAGGCCCTGCAGGAGAGTCTGAGCGATCCCCAGTACACTTCATCGCGTGAGTGGTATTACGGCCTGATTGATCATTTTACCTATCTGTTTGCGCGAAGTATCAAACATGACCCGGGAAGCACGCGTGTTTCCGGATGAGGCGATCATGCACTGTCGAGCGGGCAATATGGCTTTGAAGGGCAACCTCCGTGACCAGGCAGGGCCGAGCTTTCGGCGAGCTCTTGCCTTGAATCCGCTATTATGGGAAGCGTTCGAAGGCCTGTGTGCCGTAGGTGAGTACCCCTACTCTTGCGTGATTTATTGTGGTATATCAGGTTTCGCAAGGTACCGTAGCGGAGATACAGGAATTGTTCCCTGCAAAGCCTCCACCCGTAAAGAGAGCGCCTGCGATGCCTCCAGAAGCCTTCCCAAACCGCCATATACCAATGGCAACTGGCGTTGGCTTCTTCACACCGGAAGCCGGGACCTCCACAGGTCTTTTTCGTCAACCTCAGCCTTTCGTACTTGGCATGCACAGCACGCCACGAGAAGGATTGTCAGTAGTTTCTTTCCATGTCTCCGAACGAGGGAGTGCTTATGACCTCGGATATACTTCCATGTCCAGGGGACCCAATGATACCTTTAATGTCGAAAACTCCATGTTGTACCCGGAACTGCGCCCCAATCGGCAACAGCCTGCACAATCCAGTCAAACCAACCACCCTCCAATGGCTCGACCACTATCCTCGGCCGATGAATCAGGTCCAGCGCAGAAAAGGTTGCGCGGTGCAACACGGCAACGAGCAGGAGATGAACTAAAGTCGTCAAGATCGAGCGACGACCGATCAAAAAAGGCACGCTCACGCCCGGCCTTGATCCTTGCTAACTTCTTCTCATATCCCGGTCGTAATTCCCAGTCTAAAACAACATCAACCAGAAATGTACCTGGTGCACTGAAGAGCGACCGAGAGCCGTCGCTTGGAACAAGAAGAAGCACGCGACTGTTGAGCGGATCATCCAACAAGTCGACCCATGCTGCCAAAGTGCGTTTATTGTTTTACTTGACAGTTAGAAATATGTTACTGACCAAGTTAATGCCTGTGGCTCGTCTCACTTACAACTTGCCTGTTCAGAGCTCCCTAAGTCGCCGACATCCAGCCCATGCTCGTACCCGGTCAACAGAATCTGAGATGGACGACGAAGCTCCGGAAGGTTCCGCCTATGCGACATCCCCCCCATCCATCGCCCGTTCTCCCACGTCAGATGCATCAGCACCAAGTAATTGGACAGTAGCCGACGAACAAGCGGCGCAAGAGGCCTTCGACCTGGAGCAAGCAGATGAGTATATCTACAACCTTATGCGGCTGATTGCAAGTGCGACACGGGCACTAGCCCTGTACGATATGGCAACTTGTCTAAAGGAGATAGATAAGCTACCTCATGTCCACCAGCGATCAGGTTCCGTCATGGTCATGGTGGGTAAGTGCCATTACGAGCTGACAGAGTACGCGTCTGTGAGTGCAGTTGACTCTGGTCATGGTGATGCCTCTTGACTTACTTGTGGGTAGGCCGAACGGTCCTTCAGCATTGTGCGGGAACTTGAGCCGTACCGCGTATGGGACATGGAGGTATATTCTACTCTTCTATGGCACCTTCGACGGGAGGTCCAACTGTCTTTCCTTGCTCAAGAGCTGCTCGCCACGGATTCGCGCTCGCCTGAAGCATGGATAGCAGTGGGCAACTGTTTCTCCCAGCAGAAGGAGAGGGCCGAGGCGTTGACGTGTTTTCGTCGAGCGGTGCAACTTGACCCCACCTGTGCGTACGCGTTCACCCTGAGCGGGCACGAGATGGTAGACGAGGACACGGACAAGGCAATGAGCTTCTTCCAATCGGCTTTACGAGCGGATCCCCGAAGCTACAATGCTTGGTATGTGCCTCCGATTACCTATTATGACTGCGGCGCTTGCGCTTCCGCGTGAGCCACGAGGACTGAGGCTGATCCGCAATCGGTAATGATTAGGTACGGCCTTGGTACGTGTTACCTCAGGAAGAACAAGCTACGGATAGCAGAGTATCACTTCCGCAAGGCGTTGGAAATCCATCCAAACAATGCAGTCTTGTTAGGGTGCGTGGCCTTGGTGAGTCACCGGATGATTTATGCGAGTTCCCATCAGAGCGAAGCTAACAAAGGGGTTTACGTGTAATGACAGGCTATTGAGAGGCGCGGCGATCGGGACACAGCACTTGCGTTATATGAGCAAGCTGTGCGAACTTCACCAGACAATGCGCTTGTGCGTTATCGTAGGGCTAAGATCCTTATCGCAAAGAAACGATACAAGGTGAGTCGACAGCGCTTCCCTTCCATTAGATGGGCATAGGAATTCCCTTTCCTGGTCGGGTCTGGGCTAGAGCTAACGTTAAACTGCAAACAGCTTGCGGCGGAAGATCTGGAGTATCTGCGGGACCTTACCCCGGAGGAGTCAAACGTTATCTTCCAGCTCGCAAAGGTATATCGGCTACTGGGTGACGAGTTGAAGGCTGCGCAACTGCTGGCTGTGGCACGCGACCTGTCACCGAAGAGCGTTAATAAAATCAAGAAGCTGATCGACACTGTGAAGGACGAAGAGGCGGTCGACGAGGAGATGGACGAGGGGTGAGGGGATGGTGTGCTTTCGTTTGCAACGGACTGGCGCCATATCACCATCAATTGTGTATAGAATTGCAATGCATGGCCGAGGGGATCGCAAGAGAAGGCGATGGTGTGAATCGCACGCGAAAGAGAGTAAGAATGAGAGTTGGCAGGGTGCGATTGGTGGGGGGCAGGCCGGCGTCAGAAAAGAGGTCATTCAGGATACCGCACAGATCACGGGCAGGTCTGTCGGCCGGTCGTGGCGCCGAACTGGTCCTCGAACCGGCTGGATTTGGAATTGGCCCCGGCAACCGAACCGACAGACTGGCTCGAGAACGAACAGGCGCTATATTGGATTTGAGTCATGACGTCCCCTATATAAGGCCACAGCCTTCCTCCCCTCCGCTTACGGCTCCTTTGCCATCGTCCCGCCCGCCATGTTCGTCTAAGCCGCTCGCCTCGACGTTGCCTCTCTCTCTGTCTTGTACACCCCGTCGCCTATTATCTGACGGGTGCTAGAGACAAGTATGACCAGCAAATTCTTCCGTGCTACCAGGAACGGTACCAGCTTATTCGAGCCTTTGAACGTATATCGCATACACTGGTGATAGCTCTCTCCCTCTTCGTAAGTGTTCCGTTGTCTGAAAGACGAGTTGTTGTAACATTTCTTCTAGACAGCGTCGCGCATAGCTTTCATCGTTATCCATGTTTTCTATCGGTACAACAAACTCCCCCAGCCTTTTCACAATGGCCCGCTCCAAGCTACACTCCGTAGTTGGGGCTGGCGCCAAAGACAACTGCAGCTTGCACCGTTGGGTGCTCCTCAAAAACTCGATTGTTCGTTCGCATTCGCCAGCTGTTCCTGTAGTATCAACCGACACTTCTCCTTCAAACGATGTACAAAAACGTGACGGTGAAGAGGAAGAGGAGGAAACATTTTCAGAGGAAGAAGACATGTTCGTGTTCCCCGATGCTGGCGTGTTTGTTGACGCTCGGGAAGCAGAACCATCTCCTTCCGAAGCTCAGTGGTTGGACTCCCTCTTAGAAACTCTCGGTGACGAGAGAGGTGACGACGACTCGGACTCCCAAGTGTCCGTCTCGCCCGACGACGACTTCAGTCCTCCGATCTCGCCGCTGTCTTCCTCCGACGATCTTTTCAGCCCACATTCTTGTTATCCATCTGTGCAAACTGTACAACACCCCGTATATTACCCTCCTGACCCCTACCCACCATATCATCCTCTTGTTCGACGGTGTCCGCTTGACTCTGATTTCCACGCCGCCCTTGACTCGTGTCCGCATTCCGCTTATGCCGACGACGTCGATGACCTCTCGGTCCCAGACGCTATCGAAGACACTTCGGACGACGAGTCGGACGCCCCCACCACTCCCTTTGCTCGCTCCACAGCTTCGCTGGTGGACCCTGCCTCCATTCCCCTCCCCGTTGAGCGCACGCGATCAGGTCGTCATCCCCATGTATACATCGACACGGACGATTCTTACTTTTATCCATTCGAGCTTGATCCCCCATCCTTCCCTGACGACCATGTACATTCATCGCCTGCATTCCCCATGCAAGAGTGCTAGTAACTCTCTCCCCCTACCCCTACTCCCAATATTAATTTCCTACTGTACTATGGTATGCGGTTATCTCGCGCTGTCTTTACTGCGCATCGTGCTGGGCTTCTGTCGTTTTCCATGTGCATTTCTTTTTGATCACCGACCTCGTACATACCTTATCTGCACCATTGGTACTGTCCTCTCCATGTAATATAGGCTCGGCCGAATACGGCCGACATAGATGCGTCCCGTTGCTGCCCGAATGATGAACGGCCTTTGTGGTTTTGCGAGCTGAGATACTTTTTGACGTCTAGACGCCGTGAATCTGATCATTCACTACTGCAATTTCGTGGAGTATGGAGACGGATTATGCTTTGCACCTGTTCGGGCGCCTCTATTGCTATGTCGGTGCTGTGTGAGCAGTGCAACGTCAAAAGCCCTGCTATTGTCGTCAACTGCGACCTACAAGTCTAGACTACACACTCGGGTAGAAGAGTAACAGCGCCCCCTCTTTAGTCGAGATAAGAAGTGCAACGGTGGAAGGCACGCTGATCTGAGACACCGCACACGAGGCAGGTTAAGGGACCTGCAACAGGGTGACCCTGGATCAAACTGCTCGACCGATTCGCGGGCGGTTGGGAGGTTACCGCCCATCACTGTGGTGGTGGCATGGGAAAGCTCAGCTGTGGGAGCGGGTTGCAATGGCAGAACTCGGGCTGCCTGCGGCAACCAGTAACGTACAATGGTAGGCTAGAAGGCGTCACCGTTGCGCTGATGGCTTACGACCACGGAGGACTACAGAGTGTCTCACTGTTCTGAATCTGTACGATGTCCATTAGGCCGTTACGTCGTTCTTTCTGGTCGCCGTTTGGAACACTCCACAACAGTCGAATGGAGACAGCATATCGGGTACTGCATATGCCCTGAAGGGGACTCATAACGTTAGTGAACAGCGCAATATCAGGGTAAGACTTACGGCACGCCACCACGCCACGTCGCACGCGAGTACCGGGGACGGAAGCAGGCGCTCCTGGGCCCTGGGGCTCGCAGGGTGATCCGTACAGGATGCGAGCTCGTTTGCCCCCGAGCTTCCCGGCGTCCCCCGGCGAGATAGGAACTGAGTAACGGCGGACCTCCATGCCCCGCGGGACCTAACAAGATACGAGCAAACCATGTATCAGGATCAGCTGGACGGACATAGCAATCACAACGCTATACTTACAAGGTCGATCAGCGACGCGGCAATCCCCAGCTCAGCCTCTGGGGTTCTATTCGAGAACAGCGCCTTACATATGACCAGGTAAGGCATTCATGCAATGATTGTCTCGGCCGTAGGATGAATGCAAAGCTAAGAATGTCAAATAGACACAAGCCAATAGCGAAGCCTGAAGGCCGCTGGACCTTTCACCCTCTAATAGACCGCTGCACCTCGTCTTAGCCTGGGACCAATCGCATGGGGAGGTCCGGACGGTCATTGTCCCCTCTAGCCCCACCGGAGCATGCCACAAACGACTCCTTCGCGTTCGGTCTGCAACCATGGAGCATCGTAGAACGCCAGAGACACCGATCAACACGAGCCAACCCGACCCTCAAGCTGGGGCTGCATCATTCACTGGGCCTTCATCCTCGGCATTCACGCGATACGGCTCGGTGGAAGTTGTGGCGCGTCGCGCTCCTTTGACGTATTCACCCATATCCATGCCACTTACCGAAATGGAATTCGCACCGTTCACACAGCGCGAATCCCTCTAGACTCTGCCCAGTTCTTGCGGGATTGCGAGACCACTGTTCGTCAATCGCTGGTTGAACAGAGTCTCCAATCTGGTTCTAGCAAGGTGACCACTCACCGGAGAGATCGAGCTCGAATACTCATAACTCTGGGCTTCAAGGTAAACTTGCAGGACACGAGGAGCGGACTGTGTACCGTATCGTAGGACTCTCCTTATCTCTCCTTAGTCCGCGTAAGCTGGACATCGCACATCCCTAGGCAGCGTGGCCGTTATCTCTGGGCAAAACATCCCGAGGTCCATGGTATGTCGGGAGACGTAATCATACACAAACATCTCGTTCACATAATCAGTAGACTTCGCGCTGGCAATTACTACACCTTCTGAAGGGCCCACAAATCATCTCCGAGATGCGTGACCACCTCTACTCCTACACCCTTGTTGACTTTCTTGATGTCCTCAGTACTCAGCTTCGTGATACCGATCGCAATTGCATGTTCTTTCCCTTCAGCCAGGATGGCCACAGGGGTCTCCGCGGGCAGGGCTTCTTCGGCAGGAGGCAGCGAGCCTCCCTTGGACGTGAAACCCGGGCACATCATGTGCGCTCCTGCAAGTAAGAAGCGGATTGCACCCCGATCAACGCGAACCGTCGGGAGAACGAAAGGATCTGAGAGAATTTTAATGAGAGCAGCGAAACGTAAGATTCCGGACTCACACTTGTGGAGCAGCCTCAAGGTCGGGTAGAACGGCCCTTCGAAGTGCTGGAAGAAGAGAGGGACGCCGTGCAGTGCATAGATGGAAATGTGGTCTCTACTGATTAGCGATGGATGAGAATGGCCCTGTATGCGTCGCAGCTGTAATGTACGAGGAGACTGACCATTTCACCAATGTAATATTCTCTTTCTTGGGCCATATAGACTCGAATGTATCAGAATCAATCTTCCAGTTGGAGAGTATGCCTGCTCGAATCGACCGCTGAACAGATGACTTGACTGCGGTCTGGCCAGAGATATCGGTGGAGGGCTGGAATCTTCCTCGACGACGTTTAGCGCGGCGACCGACCCATAGCAAAAGAGACAAGCTACTTTTTGAACATAACTCGAGACTCGGTGGAGGGACTGCGCAGGTGTGCGTACTCAAGCGGAATCGCTGATAATCTGCCCATCACAGATTGGATCTATGACGACCTCATGTCAAAAATAATATATAGACACAGTCAAGTAGGTAGTTCGTAACGATTGTGATACATTCTTTCTGTTCCTAACTGTATAATAGTACACTAAGATATGCAGATGATGAACGAGATGACAACAGCAACAAAGACATTTGCGGCAAGAGAGGAGGGGCAGGGCAGGAGAACATGGGATGATGAACGGACAAAACCAACATGCAATGAACTAAAAACACAGAAGCAGTCCGAATACATCATACACTCTACCGCAATTATATGTCTTCATCCTGGTCCTCTATCTGCGACGGCTTGAGCATGCCAGGAATACGCATTGCAGCCTCGCGTTCTGCCTCGGCCTTCCTCTGCGCTTCCAGTTCCTTTTCTTCCAAGAAAAGATCGGCGTTGTCGCCAGCGGAGAATTCCTTGAGTTGGATGAGGAAATCTCGCAAGGCAAGCTTGAAGCGGTTGATATCGTTGTGGTACTCCTCCAAAGCAAGAACGAACTGTTGGATTTGCGCTCTGAAACATGTGTCAAAACTGGTCGACTACGTATGAACAAGCGCGTTACTTACTTTGAGACATGGGGGAAGGCGTTCGCCAGCAAGTTCGCCGTGTACTGCCGCAGATAGATCGCGTTCGTCATGCCGGGGTCTGAAACTTGGGCAGGATCGAAGAGTGGCGCCTGAATGACATTCGCATTCACAAGCTGGAAGAGTCGTGCAAGAAGCAGACTCTGCAGCTTGAAGCCACTCTTGTGATCAGCGTCAGTCAGGACGAAGAAGATGTCCTGCACGATGCTGAGGAAGTACTGCTGGAAGAAGGCATTGCCGACGGCTGGGTCCGCGCCAGCAAAGTTGTTAATGACCTCCAAGCACACTAAGATACAAGGGGACGTTAGCCTAGGCCCCTTCATACATCAACGACCACATACAGTTCAAGCCGGTATCTGCGATGTCACGCATCGTGTGTTTGATGGCCCAAATTATACTGTCCATAAACAGCTTGAATTGCTGCGGGGGAATAGTCAAGAGGGCTAGACGAATTGCGTCAGAGGTCACTTCTCGAGAGGCTCGACACACCACGACTTACCCGGGAAGCAGTTGAGATTAATGGCTCGTAGGAGCTTGAAGAAGCCGACTCTGTGCTCGGGGAACTCCGCAAAGTCTTGATTGATCATGTTCAACGTCGGCTCGAAGACAGCCTCGAGGATGGCAGGAACTTGCGGTGTAAGTAACGGCTGCAATGAGCAGTGTCAGTAGATTGCGGTTTGCGTCATGAGCTTGAACCTTACCCCCAAGCGAGTGGTAATAGTAGCCATGACGTTTAACACCTCCGCATCTCTGGCAGATGGAACATTGCGATTGTAATCACCCAAGATTGCATCCAGAACCGGGGGAATAAAGTTGTTGTTCACGGCCTCCAGATCCTCTGCTTTCTTGATATATGTCTCAAGCAACTTCAAGATCTCCTTCTTCACCGTCCTCAGCTGCCGTACCTTCGGCGTCTTGGTCGCGATGACGCCTAAAGATACGAGGAGGTGGAAGTACGCATGATGTCATGTAATGAAGCAATATGGCGGTGAACGAACCTTCACGAGCCACACTCTCACTGATAATGCTACTTACAGCCTTATAGAGCCCGAGCATATCCAGGAAAATGCGGCCTATCTGAGGCAGATAGAAGCTTCCAATAGATGTGCAGGCAGCAGTATTCGTCTTCAGAACATTGGCCAGAATCTTGATATTGTCCATGTTCCCAAGGACGTCAATGTTTTGTGCGGCCTGGGCCATAAGGGAATCCCACTGGTAGTCACAGATGTCAGACGATATACGAGACTCATTTGTGATTAAAAACATACCGCGTTGTTCGGCAATTCCATCAACTTAGCGATAAGCTTCTCCTGTTGTGGCTTGTTCGGCTGTGCAGAGATCATATACCCAACCGCCTCATAGAACGTATGGACCTGCAATACATGTTAAGTCACATCCTCCGCTTGCGAAGGACATGCCAGCCTACCTGCTGCGGAGACAAATCCACCGTAATCCGGTGCAACAGTCGCAGAATCTCGTCGACGAAAGGCTCCGTCTCTCCGGACTGCTGCATGACAAAGTGTCTCCTGCACTTCTGCGCAATTTTGATGAACGTGTCACACGCCATGTCCTGAACGCCTATGCAAGGAGGACGGGGTCAATTCACATCAAAAAGTAGGCGCAGACAAAATAAACGGCGTGGCTGGCAGAAACAGGTAACCCGGGAAGCTGTGAAATGCCAGAAACAGACGCTTACCCTCGTGCGTCTCGTGCATGAACTCGAACAATTTGTTCACCACCGTCTTCAGGAACTTCCAGTGCGCCTTGAGGAAGCGAGGATATTGACCGACGATATACATAATATCGGAAGCAACGACAGCCTTGTTGTCTTTGCCGCGCTTGATCTCACACAAGCCCAGCAAGTCCTTAATGACGGTTACAAGGAAGCGCTTCTCCGTTTCCTCATCTACAAGGAGGTTAGGTCATATGCTCAACTCCGTAGGCATCCCAGGAAGATCACTTACTCATCGCTCCGGAGATAGAGCCAATAGCCCAACACAATGTGTTGAGGTTGTTCCACGACCACTCCGAGCCGTCGACCTGCTTGGCCAATTTCTCCGTCAGGATGGTTTCCGTGTCCACGACGTCCAAGTGGGTCAGGTAAACCAGCAACTCCCTCATGGACTTATAAAGGACGATAGTGTCACTCTCCTTCATGAACTCCCGGACGATCTCGCCTTCGTCGTTCTCCACGATGAGAACCTAGACAAGGCATGATCAGGGATCGACGACACCAGATTGGTAATTTGATCCTACCTCCTCAGGCTTCACCATCCTCTCGATGACAACCAACCTCAAATTGCTCAGCACATCCGAATAGATGTTCTTCCGCAGCGCCATGCCATTCAACATGCTCTGCGCACCTGCACCTCCGCCAAGACTCAAACCCATCAACAACCCGCTCTCTCCTATCGGCAAACTCTGTATCTCCTCGTACAGCTCCGCTACCAGCTTCAACCAATATTCCAAGCAAATCTTGAATATCTCCCGCTCGTCCACCTGGCTAATCTTCACGAGATACAGGTGCGCGTTCAGCAGCACATCGCGGTTCTGCTCAGACTCGACGGAACGGAGGTGGTTGGACAGGAAGTTGCAAAGGAAGAGCGCGAGGGTAAGCACGAGCTCCTGCCCGGCGTCTCCCGCATTGGCGTATGCTTGCGCGATGTTCGTCGACGGCGGAATCATACGGTTAATGGCGGTCATGACCATGGCGAAGAGGATGGCGAATTTCGGGTCGTATTCCGGGCCAACATTGAGCGCTGCGATCTCCGCGAGACATTTGAGAGTGACATTGCGGAACTCTGGTGTCTCGAGGAACTAGACGTTATGAAAGATGAGTGAGCACAAGCGAAGACTGGCAGCAGGCACTAACCCGATTGAGAAGCAGGTCGATGATGGTCGTCTCGAAAATGTAGCCGAGAGGAATCCAGTTCAAGAAACGTAGCAAGGTTTCGAGAGTGGCCTTAATGAGAGAAGTCTTCTGCGCTTCCTCCAAGATCTCCTGACATAGCTTGAAGATTTCTGAGAACTCCCCACACATCTGGTTCTTCAGTGTCTTGATTTTGTTCTGCGTCATGGCATCCTGGGAATAGTCAAAGACCTCTTCTGAAAGCAGCTTCAAGATAACCATGTTGTTCTCGCAGAGGGAAAGGTTTGTCTTCGAGGACTCGACCAGTTCCGGTATGAACGTCGGCCAGTTATGTGGCCATTCCTGTTTCAAGATCTGCACAACACATAAGCACAGCGAACCTCAACACAGCTAATATCGCGACGCACCTGCACAAGCGCAAGATTGAGCTTGTTGATATACGTCTTCTCCCTCCTTAACGTCGTCTCATCCGATGCCACCTTCACCGTCACTCCAACCACGAAATTCCGGATCCCTAACGAACTATGAGTGTCGCATTCAGGCGGCGTAGAGGGAACGCACCCTGTCGCTGTCCCTCCGGCAAAGACTTCCACCGCGTATTAATCAGCTTCTCCAAAATCTGCAAACCGATGTACTGTAAAACTTCCAGTCAGTGCCTCTGTATGCGGCCAGAATGATGGCTCCTTATACTTTTGTTTGAGGGAATGAGGACCGTTCAAGGACATCGGGAACTCTTGTCCATGCATCGGGATGGTCCTGGAATTGTGTGAGGACTTGTTGGGCCATTTGTCGCTGCGAGATAAGATCCGGTGAGGCAGAAACAAGCGAGGTAATACTAGCCTGCGCACCTCCTGCCCTTGCCCAGAGTAAAAGGCCATTACGACCTTGTCCATAAGGTCGACATCGAATTCCCGCCCAAAATCAAGTAAGACCTGCAGCGCAACAATAAAATCAACATCGCAGACAGACAGACTGCCGGCGCGGTTAGCAAGGACGCACATCCATATCGTTGAACAGCCCTCCGAGAACGTCGTGCTGTGTGTCGGGTCGATGGGGAGGACGTCGTGGTCGTTGAGAGAGAGGATTGTGGCTGTTGGGCAGAGGGCCCGGCGTGACTGCCTGGTTCGAGCACGTGATGCAATCCCACGCACCTTCCTGTTCTGGACTGGCTACGACTCGCTTGCTGAGAATCCAACATCCGCTGTTCAGGTGGTACAGCGCCATGGAGTGCTAATTCCATACTTTCTTTTCTACCAGATACATCTGCTGCGAGATGTCTGGCATTGACACTGGCAGAGCCGAAGACAGGGGAGTGTCAGACATTCCGAGCACTCAGAAAGTGTGGCATGTGGTCAAAAAGGGCACTCCCGAGAAAGTCTTGAAGCAAGTGCTAGATGCACCGGTGCCTTCCAAATTCCCCAAAGGAGAGGTGTTAGTCAAGGTGCAGGCAGCTGCATTGAATCCAGTGCAAGTGTCATCATTCTGATGAATAACGTTCCGACGCTAACGTCTGCACCAGAGGCTTCAAGGTAATGCAGATAGCGCCTACCTTTGTAGCCAAGAGGCCGTACGTCCCAGAGAGTGATTTTGCCGGTGTTGTCGTCGACGCCAATGGCACAAGCTTCAAGAACGGGGAGAGCGTGTACGGCTGGATCCCTGTCCGTCAGTGCTTCATGCAATAATATTTCACATTCTTGCTAACTCTCATTTCAGCGACGGGTCTCAAAACCCGTCTGGGCGCTCTGGCTCAGTACACCCGAGCACCAGCCGACAATTTGGTCCCCAAACCACCTCAATTGTCAGCAGTTGACGTCTCAGGCATCGCGTTGGCCTGTATGACCGCTTACCAAGCCCTCTTTGACATCGCCCACCTGGAACCCGAGCAATCCCTGCTTGTGAACGGCGGAAGCTCGGCCGTCGGGGCATTCGCTGTCCAGCTGGCAAAAGCTAAAGGGTGCAAAGTGACCGCTACCGCCAGCGGAAAGAACGAGGAATTCGTTCGAGGACTGGGCACGGATGAGGTTGGTCATTCTCCGTTGACTCGCAGATTACAGTATTGAACATCAGAGGCTGGCTTTTTTCATAGTTTGTCGACTACACCAAAGAACCTCTAGAGAAGCAACTCACCGAGAAGCCCCCATCGCCGAAGTTCCATGTTATCTTCGACGCTGTGGGCCTCCTCGATCCCTCACTGTACACACACAGCCCTGCCTATCTCGCTCCGGACGGTATATTCGTCTCTACAGGGCCGCAGCCCAAGGGTATCAACGCTAAAGAGATGAAAACTACCGCGAAGATGCTTTGGGAGATCTTCCTCAGGCCGGGTTGGCTGGGGGGGACTAAAAGGAAGTGGCGCCTTGTCCAAGTCAAGCATAAGAAGGAAGACTTGGAGGCTATCGCGCAGATGATATCCGAAGGTACAGTGATTCACCGTTCCGACCTCTAGTGCTCGGGGTGATCGACTAAGCATGTCTCTTCTAGGCAAGGTTAAGCCTCTGGTCGACAGCGTCTATTCATTCGACGATACCCTGAAGGCATACGAGAAGCTGAAGAGCGGCCGAGCCAAGGGCAAGGTCGTGATCAAGATCGACGATACCGTGTAGTACTGAGCATGATCTGGGAATATCTCAGGAAAACCCTTCCGGAATTTTGACTATGTTTTCAATACCCTTCTTAAATTCCGTGTATTACTATTCCTTCAAGTTCTGGCGAGTTTGGTGGATGCGGAGTGCTTATGTAGTGTTGTAATGACATTGGATGTGAAAAATTATAGTGCGTCGACAACCAGTATTCGGGATGGTCTTAGGCCCTGCTTTCCGGTGGGCCGGTAATGTACATGAGGATATGATGCCTTGAGCTTGAGGCCTTGAGGTCTTGAGTTGTTACATTAGTTCCGACAGATGGCTGCAAGGAAACCAAGTCACGCCACGTGACCGTGACTTCGCGCGCGCAATCATTGACGCGACACCAGTTGGTCCTCTCTTGGTTATCACCTGGAAAGTGTCGAACAGCCCAGCATGGCCAACGTGAATCTGCGAGAAACAATGTATCTACGCATCTCGCTCGTCAGTTTCTTGAACTTTGGATAACGCGATGTCAGTCTAGAAATCAGGAAGATGAAGGCGAACATGAATCCAGAGGCGGATTTCATGACCATTTACGCCGCCGAGCGGGACATGACCGAGACCGAGGCCTCCAGGAAAAAGGAGATCGACCAAGCGAACTCAGACTTGAAGTGTCGGTTTCATTCAACCCTTCTCCAGGCAGTCCTCTTTCCTCACCGTTCCCCACAGCGCTCGCCAAGCTCCTCGACGCCGCACGCACTTCCTCGACGCGGCCAAAGTCGCAGCCCACTCCACAGCAACATGCCGCGCACATCAGTTCCTTGGAAGATACGAAGCTGTCCTTGGGCAAGGCTATCAACGACGCCGAGAGCCAGCTGGCCTATAAGGAAGCGGAACTCGCGCAGCTGAAGGAGGAGGCCAGGCGGCTTGAAGAGTCTGATCCGGCAACGGAGCACGAGAATGAACTGGATGGCACTGCGTGCGTTTACTGCATCCTTAGCTCCAACCCGCGCTGAAGAAGTCCGTAACCTATAGGCTGCGTCTGGCGGTATTTAGGGGAATCGGCTTCGAGCCAGTCGTCGACGAAAGAGGCAGTATCACGAAGATGCTCGTCCGTCAGTGTTCTCTCTTGCCTTTCTCAA
Source organism: Heliocybe sulcata (assembly GCA_004369045.1). Taxonomy (NCBI): domain Eukaryota; kingdom Fungi; phylum Basidiomycota; class Agaricomycetes; order Gloeophyllales; family Gloeophyllaceae; genus Heliocybe; species Heliocybe sulcata. Next base: position 1,563,769 of record ML213505.1, on the reverse strand, counting down.
CCTTGCGAGACGGCTGATAATGACTGCAACAAAGGAGCTGCATCTGGTGATGTTCACTGCGTGAAATTCGACAATTCCATGTCCAATCACGAGTTCGCCGACATGCTCTGGGAGCTCGTCGTGTCATAACAGCCTGCTTTTATCTTGCGCTTTCCTGGTTCTACATTTGTGCGCATGTATCATGACCCTTAACTTATTTGTAAGATTGGATTCAGTACGTAAGAACGAAACGGTATAATACTATACAGCGGACTTAAAGCACGCGAGAAGAGTAAGATGCTCCGAATAGCATCATTGAGAGTGGCCAGCGCGGACCACCTAGTAACGTCACGAAGCAAGAAACGCTCAACCACAAGTAGCGATCACCTGACGGCATATATCGTCTCACTGTGCCACAGGCGTCACCTAGGAAAGTAAGACAAATCAGGGCACGTCCAGCTTAGTCTGACCCCAGGCTTACCGCTGCACAGTCTTGCGATTCCCCTTTCACGACCCACACCTTTCGTATCTTGCACTTTTCGCAGACCTCGCGCAACTTGACTTCCAGCGCGTTCTTCCTCACCTTGATGCCCTGGTCCTGAAGACCCGCGTAAACCATCTCTAGAAAGACACCGAATTTGCCCTGAGACGTTGCACGGATTTGAGAGAGCAGAGCTGGCAGGTGGTCATCCGGGAAAGAAGTTTTCGGGGCTGGTACAGAGGGTCTCTTTGCGATGTTGGCTGGAGGAGGAGCTACACTCGCTTTCGGAGGCTCCGCGGTGGGGGCAGCGTTTGCCTGCGCATGACCTGGAACCGGAGGGACGAGGAATAAGCCATCCGGACCACGCACAGGATTCTTCGCGGCATGCGGAGGAGCCGAGACGAAGGTGAAAGGATCAATAGGATAGGGCGTGTCTGCCAAGAGCTCGTGAGCTTGCAACCGATACTACTACAGCGGGAACCACCCTACCATTGAAAAGCCGAATCCTGTACGCCTCGAATGGTTCGTAGTCACAACGTCCGATAGCATACTCCCAGCACGGACCCTTCGTGAATGGTACCAGAGGAAGGACCAGTTTCCTCTTCTTCTCACCCTTCGACTGTCCATCCGAGGCCACTGACTTCCGCTTCTTATCTGCGGGTAAGGGAGGCGGGAAGAATCCCGGCGAGCCCTCTCGTTCCTCAATCGGGGTCCCAACTTCTTCCACTTCATCGTCGTCGACCAACCAGCTGTCGAGATCCGAGTCCTCCTCGTCTGCGCCAGCTTCACCAGCCTCCTCGTCGCTCTCGTCGACTCCCTCACCCTCGCCTTCCTCCTCCCACTCCTCACCGCTGTCATAGCTATAATCATGCACCACCGTATCACGAGCAAGAGGACTTCGCGGGCCAATAATGCGCGAGGTTCGGGTGAATGTACCGAAATATCCCGGTCGGGCATTATCAGTGAAGCAAAATATCTTGGCCGGAATCTTCGATCGTGACCGAAGCAAGTCCAGTAACTCCCGCACTTGCCCCTCGTCGCCGGCCACTTCGGCTTCACTCAGCTGGGTCATGACCTCTCGGACAGAGTGGGTGGTATAGGTCTTGAGGTGAGGCGTCGTTTGAGGCGGTCTTGTAAGAAGCCCCGGGTTTACTGACGAAGGTAGGCTCATCAAGAGGGAAGCCAGTCGATCTAGGAGAAGTTTATTAACGATTCGAAAGGGGCTGATTCCACGGAACGCGTACCTTGTGAGCTCGTAGAGTTGATATTCACAGCAGGCGAATTAGGATCATGCATCGTAACGTCCACGTCAGGTTTCGTCTCATCCTCGTCTACAATGATGGCCTCGGAAGACGACTCGCCCTTGTGGATAGCTGGCCTTCTCTTTGCTTCCTTGAACCAGTTCAAGGGAGCAAGATCGACGCCTTTCTTTAGAGCAAAGGGCTTGAACGCCTTCTCGAAGTCTGGAACTTTCGTCGCAGGGCTCGTTTCCCTGCCAATAGCCTGGACGTCCTTCTTGGGTGAAGGTCCAGCTGTCGATCCACTCTTACCCTTGTTAAAGAAGTTAGCCATTATAGATCTGGATTTCTCCTGTGCGTCCTTCTTCTTTTTCTCTTGTTCCGCTTTCGCTGCCTTCTTCTCCATTTTCTCCTTTTCCTGTGATCGTCGAAGATTAGTGGGCGGTTCCAACACCAGCAAGGGGGACATGCACCCTAGCGGCTTCCTCAGGAGAAATAACCTTCTTAGGACGCCCTGCTGTCGTCTTCGGGGTATTTGACCCCTCCGCTTCTGGCGCACCCTGAGCAATTATATTAGATGCCATAGGATAACAGGACCATAGCGAGGATTCACCTCCTCAACAAGTCCGGATGCTGTGGCCCCGTTCGCTGGTTGGTCGCTAGGAACGCCCAAAGGTTCTTTCGCTTTCTCTTTCTGTTTTTGTCGCGCCCCTGGTTTCGCGTTGAGCAGAGCATCTCTTTCCTCTTGCTTTAGAGAAGCGAAGAGTGACACTAGATGCTGCTTTGCCTGCGAAGCGAACTGGGCTTGAAACGCGTGGATGCATCCCAGAAGATGAACTCACATTCACTCTTTCCTGGTATCGTGATTCTGCTTTCTCTCTCGCAGATTTGGGTAACCAGTCCCATAACTGCCTATCGAGCTCCCATCGCCACACGCATAAAGAAGACGGGACTTTCGTCCCATCCGCATGATTATCCAAGCCGTAATTCTTGCGTTGAGCGATAGACTTGACTTCATTTTCGATGACAGCCAGAGAGAGCATGCCGTCCGAGGTGAAAATGCCCTCGTCCTCCTCTTCGTCAGCAGGGAGGAGCTGCTCTTGGATATGCCTACAGAGTGCAGATAGTGATTTATCGCTGTCGAGGCATTCTCAGTTAGTATGTTTATACAAAGCATATGGTCGGACCTTTCGTGCACGAGTTTGCCCAGCACCGGCTTGTGTTCTGGTGGAACCGCCCCCAGAGGCGGCTCGCGGTTCTGCAGGCGTTGATGTATCATGTCACGGAACTTGACGATTTCTGCATCAAATAAGAAGCTAAGCGGAAAACTTCATACCGCCGACGGCAAAAGACCATACCCTGCATAGTCTCCGATAGCTTCTCCAACGTGACGCATTTCTGCCTGAAGAGCACCTTGCCGTTGCGCAGCTCTGCCGTGGGTGGGGGGGACTTGGTAGGGGTACCCGCTGTGTCCTATTGTTGAGATCGGGAGTCTAAGCACCTGTGTAAATGCTTACTTGTGGCGGCAACACTTGGTTCGCCCGCGACTAATAGACAACGTGTCGGCCCCCTTCCGTCCACTTGACTCATGCCTTACGTACCTGTGTTCATGTCTGTATTCGCCATGACCTTGGTTCCGGCATCCATATTCAAGTAAGTCGACAGACTGTCGTCGAGACGGTGGACGAGGGAGATGGTCGTGGTCGTGGTCGGAGCCCTGTGCGAATTACTGAGAGACGCGTTCGTGACGTGACACATGTGACTACACGCGCTCTCATTAGACTACGCGTAACTTGCCCGCGTATACATTCTTCGAACTTACCGCATCATGGACAAATTCTTCCAGCCTCAGCCTGGTAGGACAGCCAAGGCCCCGAAACACGCTCTTGATCCAGAGAACCAGCCATGGGTCGAGAAATAGTAAGCAGTCGTTGCCTGGTCCCGATCGCGACAGCTGAGGACCGCCGCCTAGCCGACCGAAAACGATTGACGATGTGGCATCCCAAGAGCACACAGTTGCTGTCCTTCAGAAGTCACTTCTGTCTACGAATGTATGTTCCCAGTATCTCTGACTGCTCATCAGAGCTGAGGAATTGCGTGACTCAGCTGCCGCACATGCTTTTCTATGGACCGCCTGGAAATGGCAAGACTTCGACAATACTGGCCCTCTCTCGACAACTCTTTGGGTAAGATACAGCTTGTTCTGCCCCTTTTCCATCTACTTATAAGTTGGAAAGCCCGGATAACTTCCGAACGCGAGTACTGGAACTGAACGCCTCCGACGAGCGGGGCATCTCAATCGTTAGAGAAAAAATCAAAGACTTCGCCCGACAGACACCTCGTGCGCAGACAGTATCTTCCGATGGAAAGACATACCCCTGCCCTCCGTACAAGATCATCATCCTGGACGAAGCAGATTCTATGACCCAGGACGCCCAAGCCGCTCTCCGCCGCATAATGGAGACATACGCACGCATCACCCGCTTCTGTCTCGTTTGCAACTACGTGACGCGTATCATTGAGCCTTTGGCCTCGCGTTGTTCCAAATTCCGCTTCAAGCCGCTCGATCCCAGTTCAACGTCGGCCCGACTGTCTCAGATTGCCGCCGCCGAGCACGTCGATGTCACGCCGGACGTCGTCTCTGCTCTCGTCACCACATCTCAAGGTGACTTGCGGCGCTCGATTACCTATCTCCAGTCTGCCTCGCGATTAGCCTCGTCAAGTGTGCCGCCAACACCTATCACCACTCGTGATATACAAGAAATCGCCGGAGTAGTGCCTGATGCAGTCATCAACGACTTTGCTTCCAGTCTCGGCATCGAAATGCCTAATGACATGGATGTGGATATGTCAGGCTCTGGTGACAAGACAAGTGCTTTCAACACCATTCGCTCGAAAGTCAAGCAGATCGTTCGCGAAGGATATTCCGCCTCGCAGTTGCTCTCTCAGGTGGGCTGTCCCAATGCTATACTTCCAACCGTCCTCGATATAACAAGAATTCTTTAGCTACATGACGTCATAATCTTACACCCTACACTGACTGCCCGTCAAAAGTCCCGGTGCGCCCTTGTCTGCGCTGAAGCAGACAAGGCTCTGTGTGACGGAGCGGATGAAGAACTCTGGATACTAGAGATAGCCCTACGGGTTCACAAAGCCCTCCAGTGACCCTGCCTGGTACTCATACTCTGGCTGAGTGCTGGTGCTATCAACCGGCGACAGGCCTACACTGGGTGAAGACAAGGCGCTCGCAACCGGCTCGTCGTTCATCGCCACCGCGGGCTCTTCTCCCAAGGCAAAGAGCTCCGGCAGTGTATCGTCGGCATTTCTGGTTCGGACGTCGTGATATATCACGTTGGTGATGAAAGGTCTCGTATTCTTGATTTTTGCGATTGCTAGGGAGACGTCATAGGCAATGAACCTTAGCTCGGATGGAGACATTAGACGGAGAACAGCCCAACAGGAAGGAGAGAGCCTTGCTCACGCATCATAGATATAGACTCCCAGCACAAATGGCACCTCATTCCTGGCCAACCGTGCCTCATCGTAGACAGCTGGCCACATCTTCCTAGTCGCGATGATCTCGGCGACGGGCCTGAGGTCTTCCAGTTCGGAGAAATCCTCCCAAAATCCAGGATACAGCTATGCGCAGTATATCAGCACGGTGCCAAATGAATCTGGTATTCCCTACTATTTCTCCGGTGAAGTAGACAGGTTCGTTCATGGGCCGATTTTGCATTTCCGACCAACAAAACCGAGGGTCCGATCGTAGTCTGCTGTCAGACCAGATTGAAGCTTGACTGCAAAAATGTGTTCTTAGACCGGCATATCAAGGAAATGAAGCATCTTACCCCTGGCAGTACACGGTTTCTTGCAGGATGGAGTGTATGATATTCTTGTCGAATCCCTGATAAGCTCGTAACTGTTCCATAAACTTGTAGCTAAGCTCGCCGTAAATTTTCAGGTCATTTGCGCCGCGAAGGAAAAGATGGTGCATGCCATCCGTCCCGCCTGGAAAGTTTCTATGAAGACGAGTCCCTGAGAGGTAAATGCAAGACGCACTCACCCAAGATACCAAGGCCTATATGTAGACACTGAAATCTTTCCGCAGAGAGAAAACCTCCTCCCTTCATTGGTATACCACGCCGACCGCCCTTCGTGATGTGGGACATGATTTCTCGGACGCGATATATGTCTCCCGGGAACATCTCATAATACAGCGCATTTCTCTCCTTCGCCTTCTCTACATCACTCAATGAGAACGCAGCGACTTCTCGAGTCATTGATCGACAGGCTTACCAAATACGTATTTGAAAACCTCGAAGGGATCTGACATTAAGGGTGGTATTCCCGCCGTGACATACGCCCTTTTGACACCCGAAGGGAAGAGAGAGAGGTACACGGCGCACAGGAAGCCGCTGTATGCATTGCCGCATATCGTCCACTTTTTGTCGTCCTGCAGGACCCGCAAGATCAGCTGAGACTACAGCTAATCGGGACGAAACTCTCTTGCCTGCGTCCTCCCTCCTTGGAGAAGGAATTTGCGTATTTCCTCAGCATCACGCACTATGTTATCTGCGCGGAAGAAGGTAGCATATTCGGCCTGCATCTCGGGTGTATCCAGCGGTAGACCCTGCAGCGTGGCCTTCTCAAAACTCAGTGAATTCAGCGGCGTAGAAAGACCTGTCCCCCTCTGGTCAAGGAACAGTACTTGGTAGCCTCGATCGAAGAATGCAGGCGTGATTGGGTAGCTCGTAGGCAGCGCAACAGCGCAATCATACGCGGTGAAGTCAGGGATGTACAGGCACACGGGCCGCATGGCCTCATCCAGAGACGAAGGCCCGACAGGAATTGCTTGACGCGCGAAAAGACGGATCTTCTCGGCATATGGGCGGGTGTAGTCCAGAGGTACATCGAAGAAACGCTCGATGATTCGGACTTTATTACCTGTATAACAGTGACATAGGGGGTTATTGCGGTGAGTGAAGTGCTCATAGTTTCAGGGACTTACCTGGAGTGGTGTATGCTTCACAGTGGACCTGTACAGCGTAGCTGTACGACTCGAAGTCGGTCTGGTAGTCAGAATAGAGATCCATGCTTTTCGTTATATGGCGTTGACGGCTGGTCTTGAATGCGTTGAGTGATCAAGTCTTTTCCGGCTCATAGGAGGCAAAGCCTATCGGCAGCGGATGCAAGCTTGTGAGCGCTGTTCGATTACAGGTCTATTGATCATTGCCATGTGAGACTTGGCCGTTAGACATACCTTTACCGGACTTGGCCCAGTCATGCGCACTGCGTATTGCGGGCACATAAATACTCAGACCTGAGACTGAAGCGTACAGGGAGAGAAGTCCGAAGCAGGGTGATCCCCGTAGGAACACGGATGACTACGGACGTTATAAAAAGGTCGATGCAATGCAACCCACTTCAACATCCGTTTTCCCTTTCTCGGCTTACACGATGTAACTTTGCAGCGGTACTCTTTCTCGAAGCTCGGAACACAAAGTGAGTCAAGGAAGCAGTAACATGCGTACCCAGACAACAAAAGAATATCATGGCTACAAAATCGGAACAGGCCAGAAATACTTCATTTTGACAGCGACAGCATATAGACGCATACAAGAGAACTAACGTGGACATCCCTCCTTCCCCGCCAAAAGAAATCACCGGATACCAGCGGTGGCCTTCTGTAATGCCCGCTTGATACCCAACTGCGCCTTCCTCAGCTCATCGGCACTCGAGTCCTCGATCTCAAGCTTCTCGAGGGCCTTCGCGAGCTCAGACTCAACCTGCGACTTCGCGCCACGCTTGAGCTTCATGCCGATCTCCGGCGACGTGATGGTGTTCTCGACCTGGTGGATATATGCCTCGAGGTCGGACTTGGCCTCATGCCGTGCAGAGAAGTCCTTGTCCGCCTGCTTAAACTGTTCGGCATCCTTGATCATCTGGTCGATCTCCACTGAGGAGAGGCGTCCAACAGAGTTGGAGATGGCTATTGATGTTGAAATTCATTATCTACACACGTGCTAGAAAGAAATTGTAACTCACTGATGGAAGCCTTGCGGCCAGATGTCCGGTCCATGGCAGAGACCTTCAAGAGACCGTTGGCATCAACCTCGAAAGTCGTGACAAGCTCCGCTTGGCCACGGGGCATGGGGGGGATGCCAGTGAGCTCGAACTCGCCGAGCAGACGGTTGTCACGGCACTGCATACGCTCACCCTCGTAGCTGCAACGCAGCATGAGAACAACAAGCTAACATAAGGGGACGGTGGTACTTACACAGGGAAGGTGACGGTCGTCTGGTTGTCCTCGACGGTTGTGAACGTTCTGGACTTGTTCGTGGGGATAGGTGTGTTACGGGGAACGACAACACCGAAGACATCGCCTTGCATGGCAACACCGAGGGAGAGGGGAGCAACGTCGAGAAGGAGAAGGTCAGCAGTCTTGTCGGAAGTTTGACCAGTAAGAACAGCGGCCTGGACAGCAGCACCGTAGGCGACAGCCTCGTCGGGGTTAATCGACTTGTTGAGCTGACGGCCACCGAAGTACTCCGAGACCATAGACTGAATTTTGGGAATACGGGTGGAACCACCAACAAGGACGATGTCATCGACCTTCTCGCGGGGGATCTTGGAATCCTTAAGGACACGCTCGACGGGCTCAAGGGTCTGCTTGAACATGGCAGCGTTGATCTCCTCGAAACGAGCACGCGTAATGTTGGCCGAGAAGTCCTCACCCTAAATAGCAAGGTAAGACAAACGATGGGACCGCTGCAATATGGTTACACACCTGGTAGAGGGAGTCGACCTCAACGGTGGTCTGGGTGACGCTAGACAAGGTGCGCTTAGCACGCTCGCACGCGCTCTTCAGCCGACGGAGAGCACGGGGGTCCTCCGAAATGTCGAACTTCGTCTTCCTCTGGAACTCCTTCTTGAAGTGCTCCAGGAGGGCGTTGTCAAAGTCCTCACCACCCAAATGAGTGTCACCTGCGGTAGCCTTGACGGCGAAGACACCACCGGTGATGTTGAGGATGGAGACATCGAAAGTTCCTCCACCCAAGTCGAAAATCAGGACATTCCGCTCCTTCTTGTCCTTCTGGTCCAAGCCATAGGCGATAGCGGCAGCCGTCGGCTCGTTGATGATACGGAGGACATCGAGACCAGCAATGGCGCCAGCATCCTTAGTAGCTAATCGCTGAGAGTCGTTGAAGTAAGCAGGCACGCTGTTTCAGGTCAGATCGGATCGGAACTAACACGCTCGGTTTTCTACTCACGTAACAACAGCCTTTTTGACCGTCTTGCCCAGCTTCGCCTCAGAGATCTCCTTCATTTTTGTAAGGACCATGGAAGAGATTTCTTGGGGTGTAAACGTCTTCTCCTCGCCGAGATAGTCAACCTTGATCAAAGGGGATCCGTCTTTCTCAACAACTTCGAAAGGCCAATGCGTCATATCCTTCTTCACATCGGGGTCACTAAGTATGGGATAAGCGAAGATATTAGGATTAATTGAGAACGCGACTGACTCGTATCTGCGCCCGATGAGACGCTTAGCATCGAAAACCGTGTTTCTAGGGTTCATCGCGGCCTGATTTTTGGCGGCATCACCGATGAGACGCTCCTCGGCAGAGAAAGCGACGTATGAAGGCGTTGTCCGGTTACCCTCTGCGCATAGAACAAGAGGTCAGCTCCTCCAGAGACGTCGCCAATATCCATGCGACTGACGGTCATTGGCGATGATTTCGACGCGGTCGTTTTGCCAGACACCGACGCAACTGTGCACCGAGATCAGTGGGCGCCCAATCCTGCGCGAAAGCGAGACTTACGAATAGGTCGTGCCGAGGTCAATGCCAATGGCTCCTTCGTAGATGTCCTCCATTTTTTATGTACGGGGAAGGGAGAGTAAAGAGGGGAAGGTAAGGCAGACCGGAGGTGGGTAAGTGAAGAGGGCTTGGGAGGACCAGAAAAAATCGATTGATAGCTGATGTAAGCACCTGCACGCATCCAATTTTTGCACAGCCACACCGTCCGCTCTATGGCAAGTTCCTCGTTCTGGCTTGCGGCTGCAAAGTCATGCAGATATGTGAAGCCACGGGCGGCCAACCGGATATTCACTCGCTTTATTAGTGCCCAGGATGCCATCAATTTCAAGGAGTCTCCCCTCCAGACGCCCGAGGACTGGCTAAAGTTCCAGCGGCGGCGCATAGAACGGAACGCACTGCGTATGTTTAAAGTCTTGGATAAATGAACATTCCCTTACTTCTGGAATGCAGACCAAGAGATGTCGCAGTATGGCTCGACACAGACACGGGAGAACACGTTCCAACCCCACCACACGCTCCATCGACCTGTCGCACCCAACCAGCTCACGCTATCTGCTCTCGTCGCCTCAGGTGCACATTTCGGCCACTCCAAGTCTCTCATGAACCCCAACTTTATCCCTTATGCCTACGGTACTCGTGCGGGCATCACTATCATCGATCTCGACCAGACGCTTCCCCTCCTGCGACGTGCAGCGAACCTTGTCCGGTCCATAACTACGAACGACGGGACGGTCGTCTTCGTCGGCACGCGCTCTGATCTTAGCGCTGCAGTTCGCAAGGCGTCGGAACGGCTGGGCGACCAAGGCTACTACGTCGGAGAGAAAATGCTACCAGGGACTCTGACGAACAAGCTGCAGATGTTCGGGGACGCAGTCGTGAACTCGAGGGTGGTACCCGACCTCGTCGTATTCCTGAACCCGACCGACAATACGTATGCCATTAAGGAGTGCGCCGTTGACCACATCCCGACCATCGGTATTATTGACTCGAATGTCGACCCACGAGTGGTCATGTACCCAATACCGGCAAACGACGAGAGTACACGGACAGCGGAGCTCATAGCTGGGGTTCTCAGCGTCGCTGGGCGAGAAGGAGTTCTGATTAACCAGGAGCGGAAGGCGGTGGAGGAGCGGGACAAAGAGAGACGCACTAACGGCTATGGGCAATAATTTCCAGCTCGCTGTAGCCATCCCTTATCTATCATAGTAGTACATAATACCGAACCCGTATGCCATCTTCACGATGCAGATTTACCCTGAGCCAACTGGATATCATGCCAGTAGTCTTGACGAGGATGTGCCATTAAACGATAAGGATTACGGCGGAGAGGATACCAACTCACTTTCCGCCGCCTCTAAAGCACGCACGTTGCCCTTCAGCTTGTTGATGGTTTCCATATATTCATCCTCCTCGACGCTATCAAACACGATTCCTCCTCCGGCCTGAAGATATGCAATGCCATCCTTGAACACCATCGTTCGAATCGCGATGCACGTGTCCATCTCGTCGTCGGCAAAATCAAAGTGACCAACAGCGCCAGCATAGACGCCCCGGCGTTCCTGTTCTTGAGCGTAGATCAGCTCAATTGCCTTGATCTTGGGCGCTCCTGAAACAGTCCCGGCAGGAAATATCGACCGGAATGCATCAAACCTATCGATGGTCTGAGTGGCTACTTCATCACCGCTGGAGGGCCGGAACATACCGTGTCAGGCCATCACGCAGCATCCCCGAAACTTGCGAAGTCAAATGGATAACGTGACTGAACTTCTCCAGTCGCATGAGGTGATCGACCTTGACTGTCTTCGGGTCGCATACTCGGTTCACGTCGTTTCGGGCAAGGTCGACAAGCATGATATGTTCGGCTCGATCCTTCTCCGAGTTGAGCAGCTCGGCACCCAACTGCTCGTCCTCTATGCGTGCGATAGACCTCTTAGCAAGAAGCGAGAGTCCCCGAGCCTACACTGCTACTTACCTTCAGCCGTGTTCCCCCGCCTTGTCGTCCCTGCGATGGCATGGTTGAACACTTTGTTCTTTTCGACCTTGCAGAGGGTCTCGGGACTGGCTCCCACAATTTGAAGGTCCCCGCAATCCAAGTAAAACATGTAAGGACTCGGGTTAACCTGTCGTAGCCGTCGGTATGCATTAAACGGATGCAAAGCAGTCGGCCGCGCCAGGCGCTGGGATGGGACAGCCTGGATAATATCTCCCGCCACAATGTGCTTCTTCAAGTTAGTGACAAAGCTCTTGTAACCTTCTTTTCCGACGTTCGAGACGCCCTCTGAGCCCAAACTGACGGGTGGCTGCGGGACCTCCGGTATCACGTTGCTGAGAACCACTTTCGCCAGCCGCCGCGCCTTCGCAACAGCAGTCTGATAAATGAAGTTTAGATTCGCCGCACCCGCATCTCCTGGACAGAAGACATGCGCGACGACTTTGACATTTTGGAATAGGTGATCATAGATCAGTAGGGTGTCGACGAGCATGAAGACGGTTTCGGGGATCTTCAGTGGGTCGTTCAGGACACGGGCGGTCTTTGGCTCAAAATGCTGTATGGAGTCATAGCTGATGTAGCCAATTGCACCACCGGTGAAGGAGGGCACTTCAGGGAGCTTCACATATTTGTAGTTCTGGAGCTCCTTCTGCAAGATGACCATAGGGTCACCTTTGAGGTCTTCATTAGGACCCGTCTTGATCACTTTTAGTGGATCTGTACCCGAATCATCTTCTGAGTCAAGGGAAGGATAGGGATCGTGGTGAGCACCCACCTGCACCAATGAAACTATAGCGTGCAATGTTCTCTCCGGCGATGACTGACTCTAGCAAGAAGCTGTACTTCGAGTCTTTTGCGATGCGCAGATAGGCGATGCATGGGGTTATAAGGTCCGCCGGTAGTTCGACATAGACAGGAACACAATTGCCCTGCTTTTCCCGGATAATGAGTCTTTCGACCGTGTCGAGAGGAGGGTATGCCGGGAGTCTCTATAAAATCTGTCAACACAAGCCCGTATACTCTGGCTTCAGAGGCCTACCGAAGTATCCATGGAAGGGTATGCCGTATTCTCAGCCATTCCGACGCCTTTTATGCCAGACTCGAAGTAAAATATAGTTGCCGGCTATGTGTCGCATCTTGAGACAAGACAGATGTGGCTATATTGACGCAGTCAACTCAGATCGGAGTTATTCCTTCACCATCTGCATCAGCGGTTGCCCTTGATCGCATATACATACCGGCCTCCTCGAAATCCGCTTACATCTGTCTGGCCATATCTTCACGATACCTGTCCAGAGCCGTGATATCAACAGCGACCCTTTCGGATCGTCTCTTATGATAACTCCCTGCTTTTCCTGCTCGCAAACGGATGCGTCAGTGGTGGTATCACTCTATTGCCCCTCAGTTCGGGTATGCTCTACAGCTCTCTCCTTCATAGCAGAGTGGTCTGAAGCGCCTTAATACTCAAGTAGGCTGCGGAACTCGAGACCCATGTCGACGATACGCTCTTGACAGTTCACATCAATCCGTACTTCCTGCGTCTCAACCTCCCTGGGCGTATTGTCGAGGATGAGAACTCGTCGGCGGATTACAACCCGTCTACAGGTTATCTGACCATAACGTTGACCAAGGAAGTGAAAGGCGAGGACTTTAAAGACTTGGATCTCCTCGCAAAGCTTCTCGCTCCTCCTCCGAGCAAGGACCGGCTGTCAGAACCCAGAATTGAAGTTCTGAGCTCGGAGGTGGTCCAGGATAGCGATGATGAATTGATGGAGAAGACACAGGCGTCGAGTCTTGAACAACAGGAGTTCCTGGAAGGTGCGTTCAAGTCACTTTCTTCATACGTGCACGGCCTCATCATCACCAATCAGCGGCCGAGAACGATTGGCGCCTCCCACAGACTGTGCCGGACACCCTGCCCCCACTTGAAACGTCTGCAAAAAGGCCTTACGGCTTCCTGAATATGCACTCCGGTTACTTCACCCACGTGGAGCATACCGAGAATGAAGTGAACGAGTTAGGCAAAGACGCCGAAACGTGTCCACTCGACGAACGACGGAGGAAACGACTCAGGCATGAGGATGAGAAGTGGGATGAGGAATATTACATGTGTGTCTCCGCATGCTTTGTTCCGCTCCGCGCTCGTTCCTGATCCTATTGTTGTAGGGCTGACTACGCCGAGGATGAGTATATCCAAGAGCTCATAGCATGGAAGCATCCCCATGCAAGTATAGGGGACCAGCCGCTTGGTTATTCGGAAGATGAACAATTGATGATGCTCCGCCTTCCGCGCAAAGAATGTGAGTCTGTGCTAGGAGCAGTGCCCTATTGTACTATGCACCGTTCGCTCAACAATCTCTTCTGGTAGACCTGGCAACTGAAACACAGACATATGGCTTATACTTGACGCTCTTGTCACTGCTATTCAGCTATGCCTATGAATCCCGTACGACGCAGCGTGATCCGACGCCGGAGAGTGCATGGACAATCTGTTCGCTTACGCCTGCGTTCTCAGCTCTTGATCCGCCTCCATATCTACCATCATGCTCTCCATCAGAGGAGGAGCGCAGTGCTACGCGATTCAGCGCGCCCGAGTTGGCATCAACTTTCACCGCATCATACCGCCGCGCGCTTGCCTTCCCTTTGTACCGATCTTGGGCGCTGGTTGAAGCATGCCGCTCGGACGTCTCCTCATTCCTCTTGGCCGGCAAGAGGACTGTCACAAGATGTTTGCTTGAGCTGAAACATATCTTGGACCATCATGATGTTTACTACGTCTACAGCAAGATATGGGTGGATGACTTCTGTACCTGGGTGCAGGCCTATGCAAGGTGAGCATTCTTTCTTTAGTCTCGTCTGTACTGGCTTAGTGAGTTTTCAATAGTGATGAGGTCATGAAGGACCTGGGTAGATGTGTCGAGTCCCTACGTATGGAAAAGGACATGATAGGATGGGACCTCAAGGATCTAGAGGAAGTAGTACGTGGAGCGACGCAGCGGGAGCCCGATAGTGATGACGAGAGCGTAGAGTAAAAGCAATCAATACACACAATCCTAACACACCTATCACTTGCATCTATCAGTTATTCACTGGTTTGCACGGGGTTTCTGCGCCACAACAGCGTCGAGCAACGTTAAGACTGTCCGCGATGCGAATGTTCCATCTTGCTCGATTTCACTGCGCTCCGGGCAATATCATGATCAAGCAACGGTCGACTGGGCACTACATGATTGCACATCTTTTGGCATTGGAAGTCATGAAGCGGTCCATCGTCAGGTCCAGCGACCGCGGACTAAGCACCACGTGGGGTCGGGTCCAGTTCTGCTTGCTCACTACGCTGGTCGTCCTGCTCGCTCTCTACCTCAACGTAGCCTCGGAATGCGAAGCGCTCTTCGTGGACTCTGGTGTATATACGCCTGCTTTTCTCCAGTCCGCCTCTGACTCTCAAAATAAGGAAATACGCTCGAATTGATTGTATGTCAGGGCCTATGGCAGGCTACACAGTTCTCGGGCTTTGCGGAGCGAAAGGATACGGGTGTATTCCTACAGAGTAACGGCGCACGAGAGATGGAAGAGCAAGGAAAAAGACACAGGAGGTACGTGCCGTCCACATATTGCATAGACACCTTCAACATCGACAACTTGGCCAGGGCCTTCTTTCCAGCTTCTCCGTCTCCACTAGCAAAGGGCTCCCGCCGACAAGATGCAAGGCCCAAGATGCGAGACTGTAAGAGGTACGTGCGCGCCAGTCTGTGGGATTACTGCATGGACTCCACTGAACTGGAGTTTACTCGACAGTATAGTAGACAGCACCCTACGCCACGAAAGGGCTACCGCTAGACAGACAAAGATATACGTAGGAGGTACGCACCGTTGATAGCCCGAAGACGCCCCCTCAAACCCGAGTTTATTCGACAGTTTGGAGTTCGACCAGGGCGTCTCCGTCTCCGCGAGGGACTTTCGCCGAACAGACGTAAAGCAGACAAGGTTATCAAGAACGCCGCCGGTGCAACCCTGGCCGGTTTCGCAAGATCCAGTACTCCTTGCGTAAGGCATATTCTTGACGAGGGACCTTGCTTAGACGCCGCGGCAGTCAGATCACAAAGTCGATCGTGCATGAAGGTCAGCAGTCACACCAAGATGACGCCAGGCTGGCTAGGGACCACGAGGGGGCATGCTGGCTCGGCAATTGTGACTCGGAAGGGTTGACTACGTGGCTTTGGCGGACGGTCTAAACAGAGGAGATTTGCGTTCCGGCCGAATAATGGAGTGCTGCGCGTCTAGAGGTGAGTCTCATTGTTACCCCGGCCACAGGACCAGAGACTGACTGACGCGCTCCTCTCCGTACAGCATTATTAGGTGGAACACACGTGGCTCTGAGTAGGTCCCTCCGTTCGGAAACTTCCTAACCGGTACGGCATAGCTCGTGTTACGTTGACGGCTCGTTTCCCTGACGCCGACGCGGGCTGCGAAGCAGGTCAAATGGGAAATCGTTTTAGCAGAAGTGATCTGCTGGTTCTCCGCTCGAGAACGCGGTCTGTTAACGACATCGATATGGGAATTGTAAGCGCCTTGAGGCTCTGTTTTGGAGTGCATGTCTCACTGAAAATAGGGCCGTGGTTCTTTTTATGATGGCTGGTATGATGCCATCCGAGCCATCATGCATGAGGGACCCTTTGCTTGGATACGACGGGCACTCGGAGACGCGCAGCCTGGGATGCCATGAAAGGAGGAGACCCCTTGCGCAGTGGCCAGTCGCCGGTTCGAACCCGGCTTAGCGCAGTTTGGCGGAGTGATGCGCTGGCAGGCCGGATATGGTGCTTATGTCAGCAGATAAGGAGCATCAACGGAAGGCTGGGAACGTCATTTTACGCGCGCGAAGCCGAGGCACCAGATCGTCTGCCTTTGAAAACTCGTTTCTATCTTCGTTCTTCTCCCACTCTCCTCTTCCCCGTCCCTTGTTGTCCTCCCCTTTGTCCTCCGCCACTGCCTCTGCCTCCATCTCGCTGGCCGAACCCTCGCTCTTCTCCTTTCTCTCTCACATGCTCTTATGAACTATGGCTGCTATGACCGCCCCTTCCTCCTCTCAACGCGACGCGCCTGACAACCACCCCTCCTCCTCTGCCAACCACAAGTACGGCACTCGAATACGCTCCAACTCCATCATCAGACCTTCCGCTCGTCTGCGACAGTCGCCAGACCCGCCGCCACCACCGCGCAGAATCAAACCTGCGCCGACGGCCGGGCCAAAGTCCAAACCTATGCCACATGAACCACCCAAACCCGATATGCCAGCCTTTCCGCCGTCTCATGTTATGCTACATCCAGAGGACCTTAACAGTAAAGTATTGCTCGCTATTGGCCGTTGCTTCTTCTCCGTCGTGCGTGTGCCGTTTCCTGATGTCATCTCGGTCTATTGTTAACATTTGACTTCCCTACCTCCGGGCATCCTCCGCTACCAGGATAATCGTGCTATGACAATCAAGGACCTTGCAGAAATGACCCTCTCGTTTGGATTGACATGCCAGAAGTAAGTCGGTGACCCTAACCTTTGTCTCAGTTGACTCATGGCAATACAGCGTGTCCGCAGCGTCCCAAGCCATCACAACCTACATCCGTTCACATATGCAACGTTGCGAAAAGCAGCAAGACGAACCACTCCTGCTACGCCAAGTGCTCTCCGGCACCCCATCTGACGACGATTTGACCGATGCTCTGTACTCCCGAGCCGGTGGCGCCCATTCCCCCGGAGCATCAGAGAATAAGAAGACCAACTTCAGAAAGGGCACTTGCGTATGGTACTTGAGCAAGGCTACTGGCGCCCCGTGTCCCTTCGAGAGAATAGGTGTCCGCGTCTGTGAATACAATGAGAATGGGCGCGTAGGGCTACAGGCGAGGGAGGAACGTGGAAAGAAGCGGGAGCGAAGTAGAACCGCGCGTGCTGCGCGATGTGGGGAGAAACGTAAGAGGTTACTTCGTTCATGCGCAGATAAGAAGGCTTCGGGTTCGGAGTCGAGTGATGAAGAAGAGCGAAAACGCCCGAAGATCAAACTGACGCTGCGCCTCAGGCCGAGCCTTGTTTCCTCTTCTGCTTCCTCCTCTGCTACTCCCTCTACTACGATGTCTACACCTACTTCAACACCTGCATCAACACCTGCTCCTGCCGGGGCTCGTCCTACGGAGTCGCCAGAGAATGTCATCGACCTGTCTCGGATCTCTGAATCAGAAGAGGACGATGAAGACGACGAGATGTCTGCTGAATCTTCTGAAGATGACGATGACGATGCTTCGGAGGAGGATGACGAGGAACAGTGGACTATGCAGGTATGCGACGGTACCGCCACCTCATCCAATTTGCCTTTCGTACCCCTCTTCCGCCACGCTGGCTCCGCATATACGGCAGAACAGGCGGACTACAGGCGTTCTCCTTCCATCCCTTACAGCATCGCGTCTCCGCCTCCAGAGTCCGAAGACGAGGATGACATCCACCGCACCATGACTGGATGGGATGACGATGATGACTTCGATTGGGACGATGATGATGAGGACGGTGATGCTCGCAGTCCTGGTCCTCGTTCGCCACCTGCTCACCCTGGCTTCGCCAGTCTCGATGGAGTTCTCGTAAAGGAGGAGCCCAAGGATGTCGCCGGTATGCTCGATCTCTGGGAGCACCTGGACAATACAGAGCGGTTTGTGAAGATCATCACTGAGGCTGCTGCAGAAGATGCCGGACGCTCCGCAGACTACGACGTGCCCCCCATTAAGCTCGAGGATCTGAACTTGTGGGATTGGGATAGCAAGACGAGTCCTCTATGGGATCCCAACTCACCCTGCCTGGAGGATGTTGTGCGTGTGAAGCAGGAGGAAGAGGAGTACTTTGGCAGAGGTGCTGTATCCCCTGCGACCTCGGCCGTTGAGCATGAAGCATATGACTGCATGTCTCCTTTGACTCCTCTGTCAGCTCTTTCTCCTGGCGGTTTTGATCACTATGCGGAGTTGAGGCGATCGACAGATCTGTCTTGGGTGGACGCGGAGGTACTCGGCCCGGACTCTGTACATCCAGAGGAATTCGACGAGGAGGAGTGGCCGGAGACTCAGAACGCGGGAGATACCACTGTGAAGGCTTCAGTTTCTCCCCTCCCCGATGATACCGGCGTGGCACCTTCTCCCGAAGCAGCGTCCGAAGCCGTTTCACCTGCCCTTGAAGTCGAGAATGACAACAAGATGGATGTGGACGACAGCGCTGATGAATCTTCGAGATCACCCTCACTCTCAGCGTCTGTTAGGACCATCAACTCTCCCGAGCCTCTGAAGAGTCCTGAAGTTCAAACTTCGCCTCTTAGTGCGGATATGCATCAGCCATTGGGAATAGAGTATCCTGAGGTTGTCATTGTTCACACGTGTGAACCTTGCAATCCCTCTGTATGGGCCACCGAAGTTGAAGGTATGTGATACTGGATTCGTGTTTGGATAATTCTGACTTCTCTTTGCAGGTATCTCTGTCTACCAAATGACAATGGGTACATCCCTGTTACTGAGAAGAATCGACACCGACTTTGTTAACCTGTCACCAATCGCAACGCACGTCGGTGCACCACTCCCGTCTACGAAAGTAATACCTAATGCTATGGTCATCAGCCGAGGATCGCCTGTCATCCTCGGTACTTGGGTGCCTCTTGCTTCCGCACAGGATTTCGTGCGCGAGCACCCTTTGCCCGATGGCTCACTGGACATCTTCTTGTCAGATGTGCTTTACGAACGCTTCCCGAAGGCGCTGCACGATTTCCACAAATCTCACCCTTCCCGGCGCCTGCTGAATCACTTCGGGCCGCACTTCCGGTCCACCTTGGAGCTTCGGTTGCAAACGTCGCCTAAGGAGTCCACATGGGATTCGAGTCCCTGGGAGGTCGACGCCACGCATGAGTGGAAGATGGAGGAGCATCTTATGGCGGTGCACACCCCATATCTGATGATGCCACCTGCTGGCCCGCTCCTGAAGGAGGACACGCTGGTCGAGACGCCACTGAGCCCGACTGAGCAGGAGATGTTCCACACTTTGTGCGCCATCCCGGAGTGGGACAATGTACCACCCGCGGAAGAGGTCAAGGTTGTGGAGAAAGAGCAATCTCCGGAGCCGTCGCAGGAGCCAGAGGAACCAGAGTCGGAGGAATCTGAGCCTGTTGAGGAGCGGGAGAGCACTCCGCCACGACAGGAGCGGCCACTCCGGAGATCCAAACGGGTTGCAAACGCAATAGCAGCAAGGTCGCGGACTCGTTCAAGCAAGAGGGCCTCGCGCGGCTCGCTTTCATAATTGAGAATGTATAATTTACCATCGCCTCCCTACTCGGTCAGCTTACTTTTCCTCGTTGTATTCTTCTGTCGTCACTCGTCTTTGTTCAAATCACTTATGAACTTCGTCTTCCAACTGACTAGATTTGTATCAGTTATTGTTCCCTTGTGCAGAGTATCTCTCGTCGGTTTCTTGCGACGATGACATGGCAAGTTTCCTCGCTCCTTGCTGCGAGCGGTAGTATATTATTCTTGCTGCAGGTTCCTCTAGTTGTACGTTCATTCCTCGCGAATTCCGAAGAGAAGGTCCTTTCGAAAGTACAGTCGATGCCATTTAGTCGTTGTATGTTACGCTGTTACGAATAAATCAATTTGATTGTGTACATATAGTGGACTCGAGGTGATCAGCGTCGTGGTGGTGGGACCTGTGCAGTTCTGGCTTGATGGAAACGTTCTCCTCCGGCCTCCGCCATTTCAATGCCCATCATTACGTCGAAAGCCCTGCCGTCGTCTCGGCAGAAAACTGCTTACGGCTGCTCCAGAAGAGTGCAAACCGGGGCCGTCTGCGCTCCCACCAGAGACAGGACGCGCGGGCTGCAGGTCAGCTGGACGAGCAACCTCGGGGATAGTTGAGCGCTTTGCTGGTGCAAGTATAGAATGAATGCAATGCAAGTGCACGGCCATAGCGGGGGGTATGAAATCAGCGGGTTCAAAGAGGGGTTGAGAATTCGAAGCAGCCAGCGCCAAAGTATAAGGGGCGGAGTCCGAATGCTGTAGACCTGGCAGAGACGTCTCTCCTCTCGACCATCTTCTCCCTCTAGTAGTACTATTTTCTGGGGCTACCTCTACCTTAGTAGTTTGGGCGACAATTGTTCATATTCGCCCGGAAAATTTTCTTTCTCTACCTCCAAAAACTGGGTTACACGGCACCTAATAACGACCCACCTATCCACCTCATAGTTACCGCACAAGGTCGCTGCTCTAGGACGCATCCACCGGGCCGTCTCCACCACTCCCTCGACCATCTCTAACTCTGGCAACGGCAGGCGTTCGCAACAGCACATTCGTAATACCTAATCGATTTTCGTTTACGCCCTAATGTCCTCTCTCGCACCGGACAGCAGCTCCTTTCCCAGGGCTTCTTCTGGGAAGACCCCTCCCCCTGCTCCTTCAGCTGCGTTCGCTAAAAGGTACGTGGCAGAGACGCTGTTGATCTATCAGGTTTTTACGGGTGTGCTGCAGAGCGAGGGAACTTCAGGCAGAAGGGGCGGTCGGCGGTGCTAATGCGAGGTACAGACCCCCTGCGCTGCGCGCCCTAGCTTCTGGAGGTTCGCCTCCTAATGACGTCGGCTCCCTCGGGGCCTCGTCTGTAGACAGTTCCTCCTTGCCTCCCACTAATTATCCATCGGGATTCAGGAGGGCGAGGGCAGGAACCCTGCCTTCCAATGTCTCCCTGGCCGCCCAGCATTTTGCTGCTGCTTCCAACTCCCTTGGCAGTAATGCGCCTTCTACCGAGTCGTTCGCTGAACAGCATCTCGACTCTCTCGGTAATGGCTCGCCGGTGCGACCTAATCTACGACATGCAGCATCTGTCGCCTCAGCCGTTCCAGCCTCTGCGTTGGGCGAGCGCAACAGTCGCCTTAGGTCAGGATCCCTCACGTTGCCATCCAATGGTCTCTCCAACGCGTTCGGCACATCCATCTACGGCTCTTCGGCGCTGTGGAACAACGGCGGTGGCGGTGGCTTTCCCGTCCTGGACGAGCTTCGCTCCGTCGGCTCCATGGATTCTGGTGCCGATGAATTCGATGTGCACACGCTGGATTACCTTGGATTAGACGATGGACGCCCTCAGGCAGCCACTCTCTCGGAGTTGCGCAATCAAGCACAGGCGGCCATCACTGGCAATCTTGGCGCCCCATCGCGCCACCGCGCTAGTACTGTATCAAACCCTTATCGTATGAGGGGATCTCTCGGGGGTTCCCTGTTGGCCACTCCCAATGCTGAAGAGGAGGAGGAGCTCATGGACGAATATGAGCCCTACACCCGTCAACGGGCGGATTCGTATGTGGATCCCAGCGGGGACTACTTCCCGTCTCAGATGGTCGCCAGAGGCTTCAAGCAGTCCGACCACCTGCTCAGCTCTGGCTTGTCCGCCAGACCCCGAGCGACTTCGGTGGGCGTGCTCGATGACCCGGTACGCTCTCTCCAGCGACGTGCCACCATCGCCGATGCACAGCAATCTCCTTATGCCAATGAGGCTCTCAACCAGAACACAAGCCTCTACGGTGTCCCTGCGGGTATTCTTAAGACTGACAAGGTGGGTACCCCTCGCTCAGGTGCCTCGCCGACGGTCCACTTTCCGAACGGGGATGTCTCTGGAAGTCGTGGCTCCCCTTATCTGCTCGCTCCCGGGAACCAAGGTCGCGCGGTGTCACCCAAATCGGAGAATTCCTCTACCCAGATCCAGACCCCCACCCGCTCGTTGTGGATTGGAAATTTGGATAGCTCGGTCACTGCAGAGCAGCTTATTCATGTTTTCGCGCCTTATGGTGCGATTGAGAGTTTGAGGTTGCTGCCCGAGAAGGTATGTGACACGATGTGATGGTTTGTCGTCGTACTAAACTTCACCAGGAATGTGGTTTCGTCAATTTTGTCGACATGGGCGATGCTATCAGGGCCAAGGAAGACGTGCTTAACCGACTGGGCGGCAATATCGGCATGCCGAACGGGCAGACCGTACGCATCGGCTTTGGAAAGGCGGACAGTGCTCCTGTCGCGCCTGCCAAGGGCACTAATGTCAGCAACGCCTCCGCGACGCCTCCCGGTTCCTCGGCAAACAAGAACAACAATGCCAATGCTGGTTTGGCCGGTATGGACGCACAGTTGCAGTCAACACCTACTAGAGCTCTTTGGATCGGTTCGATCCCTTCGACCACCACTCCTGCGACGATCCTCAGCGTCTTCAGTCCATTTGGGCCTATCGAGTCGGCGCGGGTGTTGACCCACAAAAACTGCGGCTTTAGTGAGTGCAACTCTCATGGGTTTCCTACGGGTCATTACTTATAGTGACTCTGCTTAGTCAACTTCGAGCGCCTCGATGACGCTGTCAGAGCGAGGAAGGCCCTGAATGGTCGTGATGTCCTGGGCAGCGACGTCGGAGCGATTCGCATCGGTTTCGCCAAGGTGCCCGTTAAGAATGGCCAAGACCCCAGTGGTCAGGACGAATCTGTGGGCTTGAATGTGCAGGGCGTCGGGGACATGAGCGTCGGTGCTACAATTCACGCCCTGCGTGGTGTGAAGGGTGCTTCTACGATCCCCGCCGATCAGCAGGTGCTGAGTGGTTCGTTGGAGAACTACCGGTCAAATTTGCTTTTGAGCATGATCAGTGCCGGAGCGCACAATGCTACGTATGCCAATGACGGAATACCCAAGCCTGCCAATTGGTCGCCTTCTGTTACCGAGCAGCAAATGGTTATGAGAGAGTTGAGCGGCGGAGCTGCTGACGCTGAGGCTGATATCCAGGCCCTTGCTGGTGAGTGGACTAATCTTCTACCTGGATCTTCTACTAAGATTCTGAATAGAATTCCGTCCTCCGACGATGTACTACACCACCATTCCTCTCGTGTCCGAGAGGCCTCAGCATCGCCGCTGGGATGCCTCTAAGCTTCGGGAGTTGCGCAAGAGGATGGATTCGAACACCATCAGCGTTGAAGAGATCGACCAGGTGGCGGCAGACTTCTTGGATGGCGAAATTGTCGACCTTGCATCTGACTGGTTGGGCAATACTGTATGTATTTACCTTAGTGACCTTCCGGACGTTTGCTTATCTCGATTCCATTTCAGGTCGTGCAGAAGTTGTTCGAGAAATGTTCCGCGAGTCCCAGGATGGCCATGCTGGAGCGCATTGCTCCCCACCTTGCGATGATTGGTATCCACAAGAACGGTACTTGGGCGGCCCAGAAAATCATAGAATGTGTCCAGACTCCGGAAGAGGTCAACCTCATCTGCCAGAACCTGCGCCCCTATGGCCCGCCGCTGCTGCTTGATCAATTCGGCAACTATGTCGTTCAGTACGTGCTGCGCTCTTATTGTTTGCGAAACGGTATCACTAACTAATATCATAGGTGCTGCCTTCGCTTCGGTCCTCCGGCAAACGACTTCATTTTCGATGGAATGGTGGACCGTTTGTGGGAGGTCGCCCAGGGGCGCTTCGGTGCTCGCAGTATGCGAGCTTGCCTTGAAAGTTCCCATGTTAGTTTGAGCCAGCAGCGCCGCATTGGAACTGCGATCGTTTTGAACTCCATTCCTTTGGCGACTAACCCCAACGGAGCATTGCTGCTTACTTGGTTGCTTGACACTTCTGGCTTCCCATCGCGTTACAATCTCTTGGCGCCTCGGTTCACTCCTCACCTGTCTCATTTGTGCACGCATAAGTTGGCTTCCCTCACGGTGCTGCGCATCATCAATCAGAAGGCCGAGCCGAACGCCTCTCGCCAGATTGTCGAGGCTCTCTTCTGCTCGCCCAATGACCATGTCCTCACGGATGTATTGGGTGACCAGGTCAACGGAGTCGCTGTCGTTCATAAGGTCCTCACTAGTCCGTTCATAGACCAGGCGGACAGACCTAAGTATATCGAGGCCACCAAGCGGGTGCTACTGGAGTTGAAGGTCATCGCTACCCAGGCTTACCGGCGGTTGATCGAGGAAGTAGGGTTGCCCATTCCCAACTTCCAGCCGACGTACAACAACTTGCCACCGTCAAACAAGAAGATCACGCCGCAGAACAACTTCTCTATGCCTGGTCTGCCGTCAGGGTATCCTTCCAGTGACCAAGGGTTGGCGTCCATGATGGCTGCGCTGCAGATGGGAGGCCAGAACCCGCAGTCGGGCCCTCCTCAGCTGCAGATCGACCCCGGCTATAACCAGCAGGGCGGTGGTCGCGGACGTCAATCCCAGCCTTCCTCCGCCTTCTCGCCCACTTCTGATCCCTTCAACCCCTTCGCCATGCGTTCGCCCGACATCAGCAGCCCCAGGAACGCCTCGCGTCGCAACGGCGCGGGCATGCCGCCCACTCCGGTCTCTAGTGTGCCGTATGGCGCGCAATCCCCCAGCCTGTCGCAGGCGGGTAATATGCTGGGCATGGCCCAACCTGGCTACAACGGGATGCCGCCGCAGTCTATGTCTCCCCAGCTATACCAGTCTTACATGTACCAAATGTATCAACAGAACCCCGCGGGCATGGGCGCGTACCATGCCTAGCTGACGACCGCCGCCACGAACGTCACGACTACAGACATTTTATACGCGGAACGATCTTATCAAGAATGACAATAACCCTGTGCATAGGCTCCCCATCCGTCTCGCTTGAATATCTGATATTGGGTTTGTCGTTGGCTGTACAGTCGAACTCGTTTCGTCCAATTCTATACCCCAACCAACCTCATCCTGGTCGTGCGCAAAAGAGCAGAGTCTTCCCTCGCGGACTGGCTTGCTACAACTTCTTTTTTCTCCCACTCTTTCCTGGCTCTTCTGTTTCCTATCCCACTCGCTCCAGTCGAGACAATTGTACAAGTACGAATGAACGGGAAGGCCGGGTGTGTATGTGACGTGCATGTTCTGTCTTTCCTTGATTTATAGATCTGCCGTCCGACTGGTGGACCGCTTGTAAATGCATACGAAGTAGGCTAGGGACATTGGGTTCAATATTGTATTAGGGAACAATATGGGATTGATTTACCTCTCAAGACTGGGGCACGTGGGCTATGCTGCGGTATGAGACTGAGTGGTGAGTACTTTGACACTAATATGACGGGTTATGCTGCATGCCGCTTTCCGACTACGTTCGGGAGGTGGTGGGCTCGATCCAAGTGGCCTAAAGAAAAAGTGAGCATGCGTAAGATGAGTTGAGAAGATCACTTGCCTTGACTGTTGTGTGCTGTTCATCCCCTTTGAGAATTGTACTTCTGGTCCTCTCGTCGACGCTCGGGCTATTCACGTACCGCGCCAGCCGTTCCAGTTTGTCAACATCGACACCATATTCGTCAGCGAGCGACTGCAGCTCCTGGGGTGACGTGATATGTTTGCGCTGGTCTAGGAGGTCGCTGAGTGCAGGTGCGAGGAGATGGTTCCGGACGCGCTGGGAGGAGGCGGCTTCAGCTTCGGACTGCTGTTTGGAAAGGAAACCGCGGTTGATGGTGTCTGCCTGGGGAACTGGTGAGCGGGAGCGGGATGGAGTATGAAGGACGGCACGCACCGTTCGAATGGTTTGCATGTGGTGGTCTACCTTGACCGCACCCAGTCGGCTCAGGTTGGCCATGAATTGAGGGTCAATTGCGTCCCGTGTTATCTCTGGGAAGGGGTAATATGATAAAGAATATATTGCAACTTTCTGTATAGGACGTACCTTCGTCCTTCGTTTCGCTTGCAAGCGTCTTGCTCATATTTTGACTGCGATCGCGGGGTTGCGGCTGAGGTTGTTCGCCGGCAGAAGGGCTCCTAGCTCCTGCCCATGTTGGCTTCTCTTTCGCAACCGGAAACCTTCGAGCGGTTTTGGATGCACCAGAGCCCATTTCGCAGACTGCTAATAGTGAAGTAGACGAAGTACTAGTCCTGCAAGACGCGCCTCCGTGGGCGCGTCATATTTCGGACTTTGCAAGCACGCGAGATCGAGATCCTAAGCAAGTTTACATCCGAGCGTGTCTCGTTCTCGTCTTTCGCACCGTTCACGGTGACATTGGCGAAGCTGCGCCTTCAGCCTACTTAACGATACGAGGCTCTTAACAAGGGCTCTTTACTCCTTCAACGAAAAGTAACTTCGACGTCCGGATTAGAAATCCTTAATTGCTTAATTCTCGACCTAGGCTTCGCTGCTTGTCCAAGGATCGCACTTGCAAACTATGTATCGAAACGCGACGCGGTCTGTGAAGGTACCTCGTACCTGCAGACTGTATAGTACTCCTGCTATTCCTCGGCCAACACGTCCTTCATCCAAAGCGGTCCTCCTTGGAACCTCGTTCGCTCTTGCCACAGGCACTGTGGTGTATATCGGCCAGAACACTGTATTCGCCGACTCAGCCGCAGTATTCGACTCAACAGTAACGACTGCGGCAGAGGACCGGAAGCTTAGAGAAATCTCGGTTCCCAACGTCAGTGCGGACGGCACATTGAATTCGTTTGTATGGGGCTCGAACAAGTAAGTCGTATGTCGCATCTCACGTGTACCATTCATTGAGCTATAAAGATCCAATACAATTTCCCCAGAGGACGCCAAGGTGGATTCCTTCCGTCTCCCAAGCCCGGTCAAGTGGCTGCAGAACATCGCCCTCCGAGACCTTGCTCTTCACGAAGGCCACGCCGCATGCATAGACGCTCGGGGGAACGTCTATCAGTGGGGTGATGGATTCTTCGGAGCAGGTCCTTCCGATCTCAAGGGACAGGAATGGGCACCGAAACAGACTCTGCAAGGAAAGGTACGAATATCGGAATTACATGAGTGTTATATGTTAACCAGACTGATGTATGCGCTCGGTGCTCCAGGACATCGTACAGCTCCAGCTGACAGACTCTCGAGTCTTTGCTCTGTCTGCATCTGGGCACGTATACGTTCTTCCGTCCCACGCTGCAGCTCAAGACTCTCTGAGCAAGGCTCAGCCGTCTACGAGCTCTTCCTGGTGGTCATTACTTGGCGCACAACAGGAGGGCGGCAACTATGCTGAAATCACCGCAAATGAGAGTTTACCCTGGAGAGAAAGGTGACGTATATTTTCCTTCTACTCTACGGCGATGTCGTATTGAGTGCATGAACAGATTCGTCTCAATTTCTGCTGGCAGCGACCACCTCCTGGCCCTCACTTCCTCAGGTCGCGTTTTCACGCATCCTATCACCAAGAATGCCAACTCACACGGCCAGCTTGGCTTGCGCACCTTCGACATTCCATCTCCCTCCAATTCTTCGCCTGTCTCAGTCGAATTGATCCCAAAAGCCCTACAAGACCCGTACGCAAAAGCTACTCCCCTCAGCAGGCCTACATCCGTCAGCGCGGAGTCACCCAGTCTGCATAACATAGACGACCAGCAGATACGTTGGTGCGATAAGCTGTTTGAGGTCCCTTCCCTGAAAGGGATTGCCATAGACCAAGTCGCCGCTGGGAAGCGGAGCAGCTTTGTTAAGACAACGAATGGGCGGGTTCTGGGATGGGGTGCAAATGAATACGGGTAAGTGCTTTGTTATCCTAGTCGCTTTCCGGAATACGGCGAGCCTGATTCATTGTTAAATGCTCATCGCTCAATATTTTGCTGTTCTTTAGCCAAATTGGGTTGGGCAAAGATGTGACTCTAGAGGCGATTACGAAGCCGACAGAGGTCATCTTATGGCGGTCGGTACCCAAGGATGTCCAGAGCAAGTGTATCGGGATTACTGCAGGTGAGTCAGTAGTGCTTGCGTTTGCGTGGGTGCAGGCGAGACTGAATAATGGCTGGAAGGTGGCGACTTGACTGTATTCACTGTTGAGCGCACGGACGGGTCGTCTATGCAGACCGTTGATGTGCTGACCTGCGGGAACGGGCAGTGGGGCGGAATCGGTAATGCTCTGTACCGGAGCGCACAGAACGAGCCCGCGCGGGCGAAGAACGTCAGCGGACTTATCGAATGTAAGCTCAGTCCATGTTTCTCTCAGGCATCCTCTAATATAAGCAATTGTGGATAGTCAGCGAACAGACCCAGAACTTGCAGCCGATTGTTCCCCACGCAATCTCTATCTCGCCCTCCCCTGCCGGCCACATCGTCCTCGCACTTGACACTCAGAATGGACCGGGCGGCAGTGGGCGCGACCTGCTCTTGTGGGGCGCAAACTACGATTGGCAGCTGGGGAATGGCAAGCGCTCGAGCCTTGCAACGCCGACTCGATTGACGAGGCCGGACGGGAGCAGGTTTATTCTGGCCAAGGCCAAGGCACGGGAAGTGAGGGATTTGGAGGGAAAGGTGTGGAAGAGAGGCGTGGAGGTCGAGCAGATGGCGGTTGCGGGGTGGGGGAATAGTGTGGTCTATTGGAGGGTCTCTTGATGCGCCTTCAGGGAGTCGGTTTCTAGGTTTGATGCGCGTCCAGGGTCGAGTCTGTATCCTTAATTTTCTATCGCATCGATGAATAGTATCATCCCCGCTCTTGTGTAGATGCAGATACCTGAAAGGACACGGGTGCCCAGAAATAACGTCTTCAAGTCCGGATTTACCGCCGAGTGCAGCCGGCTTGGCGACGCCGCCCGAGTACTAATAGGACAGCCCTTACTGCGGGCAGGGCTTGCCAGTTTCTCTCACTTGCTGCCGGGGCATGAGGCTGCCTCGTACTTAATATCCCCACCTCTATCTTGACGCCGCCTCGGGTTCGTCAGCGACGGTCTCGAGGGCTGCTAGTCCCGTCGACCTCCACCTCGCCATATCGATCCAAGTGCAGTCTGTGCGGTGCAGCGGTCTTACTCTGCCAAGTGGTCGAACCTCTCGCTGTCTGCGACACATCTAATACAGCTTTCGCTGATCTTTGACGTTTGTGAGTGGCGATGATCATGTATTCTGGTAAAGCCGTGGGCTGATATACGGCACGATTGAGCAGACACGGACATTCGTTCTTTTCGCTACGCCCACTAATCGTTACACCATGGCTGCTCCTCGACTCACTCGCGTCGATACGGGCGTGTCTGACGCCTCCCTCTCCTCCTTCGACGTCGTCTCTGCTCCGCCTTCTGTCATCGACGACGCGACATCCGACGAGATAGTATGGAGCCCGGCACGCTCGGTCGCATCCCAAGCTACGGGGACCCCGCGGTCACCCAACTCCGAGGCCAACTGGTCCTACATCTCGTCTGAGAGCGGCGTCCAGTCGCCGGCCCTCTCCGCCAGCGATTCGGAGCAGGAACTCTCGCTCGCTCTCTCAGGCCTTTCATTCAGCGAGATCGGGTCCGATATCGTCTCTCAAGGCCACGCTCGCGTCGTGCGCCCTGCCCAGGCCAAGCCCAGGCAGGCCGCTTCGAAGACTCCCAGCACGCCTGGCTCGCCCTCCCAGGCTCAGCGGAGGCGGCGCAGGAAGCGCAAGACCGGCTCGGCCACTCCTACCAGTTCCGAGTCTGAAGCAGCTGCTCCTTTGTCGCCCGTTGTCAATGAGGTCAAGCCCACGAAGAAGAAGACCAAGAAGGCCAAGAAGCCTACTGCGCCCAAGCAGGCGCCTGTGAAGGCTAAAGAGAATGAACCGGTGGGACTCGGAGAGCGGGGTATTGTGGATGACATCTCTGAGAAGGGTGATGATAGCTCTCTCGTTGCTGCCTACGATGAAGCTCGGAAGTATATCAATCGGTATGTGTTGTCTCAGTATACGGCATATTTCATGACGCTGATCCTTCGCTGTAGCTTCTTCACCAATCCGAATTCTTGCGACAAACTTATACTGATGCAAGCACTAATCATCGAGCTCGGTCTTTACTCTAGCTCGGCTGCTACGTCCGCCTCTTCCTCTTTCTGGACTCTCCCCGACCTTCCACGCTCTCTCCGGGCTGCCAAGGCCTTCATCAAGTCCACTGTCTTCCTCAACGTCAGGGACTACATGGACCTGCGGGAGGAAGGCCAAGCCGCGCTGAAGCGGGTCATGCACCCGAACAGACGCTCCCTCATGCTCGAGCTGCGGCACAAGGAGAAACGGGTGCCGCGGGATTGGATAAAGAAGATGGGGTTGAACGTCCTGCTGATCCAAGCTTTCTGACCGCACTCTTGCCGCAATCGGTCTCACAGACGTCGATATACTCCCAGATGATGCCTATGCTTACCTTTCTTGCGTCGATATTTTGTTTTGCTGCTGTCGCGACCATATGCTAATCATCTGTGCTGTCAGGGGATTGACAGATCTGCTGTTGATGTATTCGTTGCTTGCTTGTGCATACCAAGAATTCCTGTAATCATTTTACCCGCTGTACCCTTGTATCTAGCACCCCGTTACGTTTGCATAACCCACCATGGACTTTCAATCGAACGTCAACTTGAGACGAGCCTTGGTACATAGCAATGATCGAATGACACATACATTCCCGAGATCCCATTATGCACTTCCGCTACAGAAAGCACAGAATAAACAAAAAGATTGGCACCTTAAATTCCCCCAAGCACATCTATTACGACCAGCCGCCCGTAAGAGAATGGCGGAAGAATAACATAGTTCCAGTCCTAATTTTGATGAGCATCCTTCAAACTGGTTCTATAGCGTGAACTAAGTCAAGAGAATAGTGCTGGGGGAGAGGGTAATAAATTTAGGAAGTAACTGCGGGTATATTTCAAGCGGGCATCGCGGCAACAGGTCATCTCCAACTCCAGCCATGGCCCTGATCACTTTACTGAGCCCCAGCGCCGGCGACGATCATACCGCCAATGCCGACAATAACCTGGCTCAAACCGTTCAGGTTCTCAGGATCAGTGCGGGTCGAAGAGACGGTGGGGGTAGCAGCAGCGCTGGTGCTGGTGGAAGAATAGGAGCTCCAGGTGCTGGAGCTGCTCGCCTTGGAGGACGACGACGAAGAGGACCAAGAGGAGGACGAGCTGGAGGAGGAGCTCCAGGTGCTGCTGCTGGAGGGCGGCGGCGACCAGGTGCTGCTGGGCTCCGGCTTCCATGTGGTGGTGGGGGGTGTCCAAGTGGAGGAGGGCGTCCAAGAGGTGGTAGGCTCTGGGGTCCAGGGGGTCCAGGTGCTAGTGGGGGGAGTCCACTGGCTGGAGCTGGAGGACGGGGGGCTTCCTCCGCCAGAGCCGTCGTTGTACTCCCAGGAACCAGTGAGCACACCGACGGACGTGTCGGCGAAGTACTCGAAGAGACCCTGCGAGAAGTCCAGGCCTCCGTACGGGCATCCAGGACACTTGAAACATGCTTAGTCCGGAGATCCCCACGAGAACTGAGGTTGACATACTTCGTCCATGATGGTGGCCTGGGCCGTCTTGCCATTAGCAGTGATAGTGATGCTCTTGAAGCAGTGAGGCCCAGGGTAACCGTCACCGTACATCTATTTAAACGGCAATCAGGTCTCTAATTCCAGACAGCGCGTGCACCCTAGACTCACGGCACTATTCAAGGCGACGATCTGGAAATATGCGTTTAGCATTACACTACAATTGAGGCTATTTTACTCACGAAGTCGCTGGGAACGTTGTTCTGCCCGCAAGCACCCCTAGAGATCCACGTCGTCAGCCACATGTAGTCGATTCGAGCAATGCTCCCTCACATTCCGACCGCATAGTACGTGAAACGAGCATTGTCCGTGCGCTTGTGCACCTGGACGTCGCCGCGAGCGCGATGAGCGACCGCGTTGTGGCGACGAGCATGCCCGTGTTCAGCCTGCGCAAACGGCAAGAGAACCGAAAGAAGAGATAATCCAAAAATCGCTGAGGACCGCATTGTCCGTATTGTTATATGTCGTCAAATTATGTAGAGAGCGTCGTTCGAGCGAGTGGCTGCTGGCTGAAGAGCCGCAAAGGATATAAAATAGAAGAGGGCCGGGAGGGTGTGCAAGAGGTCGACAAGAGCTTTAGGAGCCTGCTTTTACCCAAGCAACCGCCAAGCGACCGGAGAGCCGGCCGGAGAACTCCCCCGATTGTCTAGACCGGTCGGTCAAGGACAGCCGAATAGCTTCTTTTGGGAAGCGCGCCCGCCTTTCCGCCGGCATCGCGCCAGCTGGCAGCCGCCTCTTCGTTGCACAAGTAGATAATATATCATAGTCAGACACTTTGTTACGAGTAGTAACAAGTGAACGATCTGAGAGTGCTGGGGACTATGGCCGCGAGAACGGTCACAGCCCGGAAACACTTCCCTGTCGGTGTTCGTTGCCCGTCGTGCATGCGTGCCAACGTATTGATGTGATAGGACGCTGCCCTCAGTTGATGTGGGGAACGCTCTTGTCCAAAATACTGACGAGCAGTGCACCGAAACCATAGCAACTCCATACATAATCCGCATACCATGATCCATTTGACTAAAGCATGAAATAGTGTACTTGACACGTCCAGAGGGTATACCGCCTGCATCAGCGCCCATCCCATTAACCGACGTGCTCGACGACAGTCGTCACGAGCTTGCCATCCTTGACAGTCGTCTTCAGCATCTCTGGGATGGGCGCCTCCTTGAAGACACCCTCCTCCTCGCCCTCCTCCGGCAGACTGACATTGATGGCGCTGCACTTGGCCGTGGTGATCTCCACTCCAAGACAGTCCTTCGAGAGATAGATCTGCCCCGAGTCTGTAGAGTCTAATTGAATGGTCGGTGCCGTGCCCGTAATCTGGATGGCGAAGGAAGGCGACTTTGTCACCGATACGGAAGAGATGACGTTCTCCACCAAGACAGCCGTCTTCGTGCAGTTCACTGCGGGCGATGATCAGTACAACGATAAAAGGCCTACACAACATGATATTTACCCATGGTAACGGCATTGACTTTGCCTTTGACTTGCACAGTGGTGTTCTTGCATCCGTACAAGTTGACAGTGTGGCTGATTTCTGTGTTATCCACAGTCAAGGAACTCTCATTCTCTTGATATTCCTGAGGATGCGGTGAGTATTCGATCGGCTTGACTCTGCCGATTACCCACAATCATCCACTTGTTGCCTTCCAAAGCGAACTTCGACGGTTTCTTCCCTTGCAGGGAGCTGGGCTTCGTAGGCTTCAAGGGTTTCTTACCTGGTATCCGAAATGAGCAGCTAATCAGACGCAGCCTAACCTTGTTCCTTACCAGTAGCAGGACTTGCACTGGCGGGTACGACGCTGCTAGCTCTGAGGGCTGGGTTCTTATGCGTCATCTCGCTCTTGTCGACCTTGCGCAGGCCCTTCGTGACCTCCTCCCCACGATTCAGCTCAGCAAATACTGCACCGATGCTGCCTCCGGATGAAGCACCGTTCGATGCTGGTGGTGGTGGTGGAGGGGCGGGCGCAGCGGGAGGAGGTGGCGGGGGCGGAGGTGCAGGAGCGCCGGAAGATGAGGAGGAGCCTGTGGGCTTGTATTGGTCTATAGACAAACCCTATCTCTCATGTTAGCGGGCCCTAATCCATGGAAAAGAGCGACCCATACCTTCGGGTTCCATGTAAGACCTGTAGTGTGATACTCCATTATGTATTTACGGAGCTCCTCGATGAGGCCCGAATAAGCTCGGACCCACTCAGCATGCTTGGCGTCTCTGGAAACACGGCGTGAGTAGAGTAGGGGGGACGCACGGCTTGACGCACTTCTCCTTGAACTCCTTTATGACCCTGTTTCCGTAGAACATAGTCGAATCATTGATCTCTTTGACATAGGGGCCAGGTTTTGGTTCCTTTGTCCGGGTTCTCGCAAATGAGCAAGGGTTCCATCACGCAAGGAAGGCACATACAATGGTGACCCAGCCTACACAAGGGGCACCCTCTGCAACAGTTGACAAGTGGTTGAACCATGTCCGATCCTTGCGGTTCGCCTCCTTCTGCCGGCTAATGGCCTCAATATCCGCTTGCAAAGGCTTAAGGAGCTCGCCGAACGCTTGCTGGTCGGGCTTCTTGCACGCACTGGCAGTCAAGATGACCGCTCTCAAGTCATTAAACATCTTCTCCACGAGTCCTGCCTAAGATCACAACGAAATGGTGACCTCCACCATACGCGTGTCGCAAGGTCGGCAATTACGTACCTGCTCAACGACTGTCTCCCCAGCGAAAGACCGCGTGAATTCGAGGAAGGCCTTCAGCTTCCCATTCACAATCACTTCATCGTAAGCAACGATGCTTTGTGGTTCTTCTTCAGGCATCGCGGAACTGGGTGCAGGCGGAGCAGGGACAGGGACCGCGGATTGCGAAGGACTATATGGTCGCGGTTCATCTCGGATATCGTCCTGCCTGGAGCCCGACACGCCCTGCACGGCAAGGTCCTCTAAACGCGAGGTTGCAGCCTCTAGCCTGTTGTAGATATTTCGGATGGCGATCGCGGATTAACGGTGCTCTGCAGGGTACGAAATAGGAATAGGAAGCTGACCGCTTTATGATCGTGGCCAAAGAATTGAGGCCGCCCGACATGTTGGGATATGTACTATCAGGATATGCGTGTTCCGAAGGTTTTGGAGGTCACAGGGACTGGTTTCGATGAGATAGAACGATGGTTGGAATATTGACTGCAGCCGCGATACTGTGACAAGAGCGTGTACGGTCGTTGCCGGCTGGACCGGCACGGCGTCGCCGACGACTGTCCCCGGGGCACGACGGACCGGCCAGTGCCACATAAGTAGTAGGTTCGACACCGCGAATTCGAAAGTCAGAGTGCGACGAGACCATGCTCTGCTACCGGATGACTCCCAGGGCGAATTGTTAGCTCTTAAGACGGGTGTGGTGCTGACATCTAGAAACTCTCGGACCCACCCAAGGACCGCAGATATGTCTAGTAAACTCAACAGGGCCCGTGTTTTCTGCAGTCTAGTCGCAATTCATTTGGGTGTTCTGTGACCACATCAGTGAGTACCGACTGCAATGTCTGCGACCATCTACCGAATATCTGACGACAAGTCTGCGATAGCAAATCCTTACCAGCGATTATCGGACTTCCTAGCTGGTGCTTATGGAGGCGTTATGCCTCATGTTCGACGATCATATGACGCTGTCATAGCCAACTATGCTCTGAGGGTGGCCAGATGTAGCTAAACTTTGCTTCGCAGAACACGCATCTCTTTCCGCCCAGTGGGAATGGGACTCAGCTTGGAGGTTGTACTGTCCTCGACGGCTAATAATGATATCACAGGCTTCGTCCGCACATCCTCACCGCTCGAATCCAGGTGGGAGACCTCAGCTCGCGTTCGAGGTCCTTAAATGACTGTGTAAGTCTTCTATCTTGCCCGCTACCGTCAACGCGCTGATCGCTGATCACTTTTTTTCACCGGTGCGGTGCTATTTGACATTATAGGAGTTGGGCGACCCCAAGAGAAAGGCGACAGTCAATTGAAGCCCAAGGACGGCATACACTACTGTCTCATATGCCCAGGGAATGACGCTCTTGTTGTTCCCGTGACTACCACCGCTGACGCCTCGAGGGTGAGCATGAATTATACCCGACTCAAAATACCCCTCCACGGGTCTTGTCAAGCAGCACTGGCCATACAGACTACTTCTGGATAGGAGCTTTGTATCCACTGGCCCTTGGTTCTGTTACAAGTAAGCGAAGAGAACCCAAGATCCGCCCGTGCTCCCAAAATAATTTCCTCTGGTGTATCTGCTGCCCATGCTGGAGCCGGTCCCGATGTGCGAAAGACGTAAAGAACCGACACTGCAGCTGCTTCCCCGGTGGAGAGCTCTCCGGCTGGGAGACGATGCCAGTATGCGCGCAACGTTCCTGTGCCGTCACCTGCGGTGCGCCGTTAGTCCGACCTTGTCACCCCCTCGTCTCTTCTCGACAATCGAACATGATAGATGATTCTTTCTGGGCTTTATGGTTCACTCGGTGTCCCGAAAACGCTGATATTATTCTGTTGTACAGCGGTGACGGATCCGAGGGCTTAATGAAGAGTCTCTGTGGCTGGTAAGTGTTCCGACGGAAGCACGGTATATTCATAGCACGGTCGAACGTACCACCGAGAAGTCAATATCAATCTGCATGACTATGCATGCTCGCCTTTCGGATCTCACGTGGTATTATGTCGGCTATGCTGGATGCGCTGGTGGGTTTACTGTGCCCCATACCACTCAAATATATATTATTACTGAAATTACATCCGTTGCCCGTCCACAACAGAGGTATTTCTGCGTGACTGTTCGGCCTGGTGTCATAGATGACGGAGTAATGCCCCAGGTTATTTTAGCCGTTCTGAATCTGCAACTGATATCGACGAACGCAATCAGCTTCTCATCGCACACTGTTCATCTGTCAACCCGACACGTAGGCGTCTCATCACCACAGGCTCTCGGTGCCGGGCAGCCTCCTGGCCTTCTTCCTTACTGGGTCCACCTGTCGTCACGGAATTCCAATTCACCGGCTCCGCGACTAGAGTATTTCCTCCGCTCGCTTGTTCTCAGCGCGTTCACTGCTCCCGGGGAGGACATCCACAACGCCTTCTCCAGCCCCAATCCCCGCTTGCTGCGTTGCTTACTGCTCCGATGTCTCGGTCGTCCTGCCAATCTCCCCGAGAAACAATACTTACGTATCATTCGCATCTTATTCCTCTGCCATTCCCGGCGCTTTTGTCAAACCCAGAGTCAATCTACTTCTGCTGATACATCTGCACAGTCTGGCCCATGAGGCTGTGCGACATTATGCTCACCGTAGATCAGGTGACGGGAGCAGTCGTTCACATCCCCTCCTGCAGATCGCCGGTCCCGCTGAAGGTTTGGCATTCTTGACGATCGCAGGCCCTGAATGAGGCTGCGTTTTGATGTATTTTTGCTAGCAGCTTCTCACCGGTGTGACCGAGAACTGGAGAATCCTTTCATGCTTGGTTACACCGGTGCCCGAGACCATCACCGGGCTCGGACCCGGCTCTGCGTGCGTGGTATTGGCGCGAGGCTGCATCCTAGTAACCTCTATCGTCTCTCGTACGTTCCGGATGGCTTCTAGCCGCTGTACCCGAGGACTGGTGAGCTCAGGTGAGTTACCCACCATCTCCTCCGCATTAAAATTCTTTCATATGAATGTCGACGGCTCAGCTCCCAAATCCCATCTTCTTGGTGCTAAGCGTACATGGCATGTAAAACTCGCTGACACGCACCGTCTAGCCTGGTCAAAAATATCCTATACACGTGATGCCAACGACGCAGTACTGAAAAGCCGTCTTCTCGATGACAAACGTATGCAGTATATTTAGGCTTTTCCGGTATGCTTGTTTTCCTTGGTAAAGCTTCTGTAATGCAATGCTTGACTGCCGATTCTCTGCCGCTGAGTACTGTACCGATGAGGGCCACGATAGTTGCGATGCATCGAAGGAACCCGTCTTGTCGATGCAACTAACAACCCTCCAGTGCATATCTCGCTTTCCTCACCAGCGCTCAAAGGACGCCCGAGGCTGCCACACTGCGTCCGGCACAGATCTCCGCCACATCTGCCCGGTCCCGCGCCCCAATCAGCGACGCAATCACTTCAATTAAAACCTGCCTTTCCGAGCCTCCGGCCACCACATGGAGGCAAAACCCCCGGCATCGCGTCTAAACACCTTTCTGTTTAACCGATGCCTGCACCTGGACAAGCTTGGAAGGAATGTGTTTAATTAGAAGAAAAGAAACTCGCGCGGCCGATTCCCAGTTCGACGCCCCAGCACTCCAACTGCCGGTAACTTGGAAGCCCTTCTCCGTTCCCTTTGGAGCGCTTTGACAGGATCGGGGTGGGCGCCTGTGGGTTGCATGTGGTGGGGTGTCACCGTCACAATATTGGGTTACGGGAGGAGGAAACTCAAGGAATTGAGAAAAAACAGAGGGTTGGCCAACGGACAAGGAGTGACGTAGTGCATTGAACCAAGAAAACATGTGGACGAGCAGTAATTGGGATATATGTACAAGATGCCATCGAGACTGGAGGGTAGCGTGAAGAATGCCTGCCACTCAGGCTCTCGTCACAGCGTTCTCCTGGTTCTCAGCAAGAAGAGCGAGTCTCTCTTCCGCCTCATCACCAGCGACACTAACAATGATCGTCGGCGTGCTGGCCAACGCCGCATCTGACGACCTCGGCAGCAGGAACTTTGGCGGACGCACGATCGAGTTGAACGTGAACTGCAATAGACAGAAACCCGATTAGCGGCTGCTCTTCGCAGATTCCCTTTGTCATAAGCCACTAACCGTTCCATAAACCAGCAGCCCGAAACCCAGCACCTGAAGCAGGCTAACCGGCCACACCAGCTTCTCCCAGCCAAGACCAAGGCTGATAACCCAAATACACAACGTCCTGCACGTATCCGTCAGACTCCTCACCGTAGCACTCACATGCCTCGTCACGCTCAGCCCAAAGAAATTGAAGAACGCAATGCTCAGCGCAATCGCCACCGAGCTGTACAACACTGCCGGCGTCGACACGATCTCCTGCCAGCCTTGCTTCAGATCGAACCACCGTGCATAGGGCGACTCGGCGAACGCGCGGGCGGCGAGGAGGGTGGGTGGCGGGGAACCAGTGCGGAAGAGAGAAATGATGGGCAGGAGAATCATGATCGTCAGGAAGCCGAAGAGTCCTTCGTAGCCGACGGCCACAAGGGGCGCGACGGTGTAGTGGCCCAGGATCTTCTCCTCCACGACAAACTGCGTGGCCGTGCTAGCGAGATGTCGACATTAATGTTAGTTCAATCACAATGGTGGCGTCTGATGATCGTACAATATCTGTGCGAACAGAACGAATAGGACGCCGACAAAGACAGTTGTCGGCTCCGGCTTGTCAATAGGCTCCGGAGGGGGCACACCAGCATCTCGGGTCAACAGGTCAGGCTCGTTGCGGACGGCGTCCTTGACCATAGACCCGGCCAAGCCGACAAGGGAGATACCGATCATCACTGTGACGAGTGAGAGCCATCTGCGGTTCCGAGTAAACAGAAGTGTCGACGCGAAAGTGCAAGGAAGACAGACGTACTGGTACAGGAATAGCCTGCGCTTGAGGAAGATGACGGAGAGGACGCCGACGAAGAGGACGAGTGCCCCGCGCGTCATCTGGTATATTGATACCGGCGTGTATAGTAGACCTACGTTCATGAGCTGGTCGGGTTTTCGGTACCGACATCGAGATAAGAGATGGGAAAGCGGAGATGAGGGGGAATAAATGCCGGTGGTCGTGACGGAGATGCAGATCCAGATGTAAGGTTGTATGTCAGCGACGATGAAGCAAAGCAAAAAGAGAAAACAAAGGACGGCGGCTCGGGACCGAGTGCGTGGGGTAAGGGAGAGAAATGGGACGGACCGTTGTGCCGGTGAGATCACAAGCGGCTGGGAGCCAGAAGAGCAGGACGGAGAAACCCGAAAGGGGATGGACGGGAGCGGAGGGATGCTTGGGAGCATCGTTGTCGTCGTCCTGGGCGGGGATAGACGGGCTGTCGGCCTCGCCGGGAAGCTCTATGCGGGGTCTGCGGAGTCTGGACGCCAGCGAAGCATAGAACACGGGAAGAAAGCCTGCCGACGCAAAAGGCAGGCAAGGGAAGACGAGGGTCAGCGCGAGGCAGTGGCAGGAATAGGAAAAGAAGAGAACACACAGAGCATCTCGCCGACTTGCGCGGAATGTGACGGAGCGTGGGAGAATCAGGCTCGGTCAGTTGATACAGCACTCGCAGGACATACGGAACATTTGCAGCGTCTGCCAGACCGGCTGCTCGAACAGAACTTGCTGGGAAGAGTCGTCGCAGTGCTCGACGCATTGCATGTCCTGCTGGGCGTTTAGCAGGCGGCGATTTCCAATCCAGGAGACGGACCTGGTACTTGCTCCATAACGAGTTACTCGAGCCCTGGCTTGGGTCAGAGATAAGACAAGTTCATTTGAGCAGTAAACGCACCGTTATGAGCATGCCCGCTATGAGGACGGGCACATAGAGCGAGGACGGCATGGTGGGTGCAAGTGAGAGGAAATGTGATGTGACGGATGTGTCGGCGACTGAGAAGGTCACGGTGGAAGAAGTCACGGCTGGGGTGTTGTCACCAGAAGGCGTCGTCTTCTCGCCAGAAAATAAGAATATATGATATATTATATCATATCGCCCATGCCGCTTTCCATCACTCCCTCTCCGCCCTCATGGTCCACCTCGTCCTCTTCTCCCCAAAGGCAAACTCATCCTCAAAGTACTTTCCCTACCATGGCTACCTCGGCCTCACCCCCCTCCGCGTAGAAGGCAGTAAGTGCAACGCCGCCACCCACACGCCTCTGCTCACCTTTCCTAGTCGTCCGCACAAAGCTCGACGAGGACGCAAAGCTCCTCCCAGCAAAGTCCCTCTCCGTCTCTGTCCGTTGCTACGAATACCGCCTCGGCCGTCTCTCCGTACTCGCGTCCCACGTCCTCGTCGACCACTCACAGGAACTCTGGCGCAAGCGCGACGACCAAGAGTACGAGGACATTGGCGACGGCGAGTGGCCTTTCCGAATAACCCTCCCGCCGCGCATCGGTGGCCACAGCACAGTCCATTTCACAGACTACAAGGTCTTCTGGAAGGTCGAAGCAGGTACGTCACTCCCACCCGTCGCGTCGATCCCGCGCTAACCCCCTGCAGTCCTCACCCACATCCCCATCGCCGGCATTGGCGCGCGCCAGCTCAAGTACTTTGAGCTCCCTCTCGTCCGCTACGACGTCCCCTCCCCGCTCATCTCAGCCCTCTCCCTCCCCCCGCTTCTCACGCCCACCGTCTCGTCGCCCACGCCATCATCATCCTCGGCATCACCATCACATCCCCTCCTGGCCTGCCATCAAGCAGCTCCGTCCAAGTTAAAAACAGGCCCGATCCGCTATACTATTGATGTTCCCGGCTCCGCCATTGGCCCGGAGGACCTTGTCAGCGTGGGCGTCTGGTTGGGGGTCGAAGATGGTGTTTCAGTTAAAAGCGTCGACCTGGCAATCGAGCGCAGGATAGAGATACGTGATGGCGAGAGCAGTAATGCAAGCCCGCTCAAATCAGCCGGCAGCCCCGACGGTCTGGGGCAGAGGCCGCCCACACCGTCGACAGCTTCAGCGTCGTCTTCGACGACATCACTAACTCCGACCTCACCCTTTACATCTTCTGCTTCCGAGGCTACAGTGGACTCTACATCTCCTCTCCTACAACCTTCGTATGCACCGTCTACGTCCGGAACTACTTCCTCGGGCTCCTCGGGCTCAGCGTCGACTCTTACCCTCAAGACGGCAAACCTGCGCCCGCCTACCAGCCCAGCGCTCTATCCCTCACATCCCACTTCGCCTTCATCTCCCTCGTCGCCTCGCTATTCGCCCCGCCGTGGCTCGTCACCGCATCGACCATCCTTGGGCAGCATCAAGGAATCCAAGGCAAACGTACACCTTAATCAAATCG
Organism: Heliocybe sulcata; assembly: GCA_004369045.1. Taxonomy (NCBI): domain Eukaryota; kingdom Fungi; phylum Basidiomycota; class Agaricomycetes; order Gloeophyllales; family Gloeophyllaceae; genus Heliocybe; species Heliocybe sulcata. Next base: position 1,522,004 of record ML213505.1, on the reverse strand, counting down.
CATCCACAAGCTCTGCGCACCTGACACAGCTTCGTGAGCCGGGCCTGAACGTGTTCAGCAAAACTATGACGCTGCAATGGCCAGCACCGAAGAGCAGCACCCGTTGGGCACTCGGCGATACTATGCGTGCTGTCTATGGGGAGGTGCGATTCTTTGTTAGAGTCCGCGTGACGGTGCAAAGCGCGTATGGGACGGACACTGTTGAGCTGCAGACACAGCCAGAAGTGCTTGTCGTGTCTACGAATGAGGCACAACGGCATGTCGCGCTGAGCAAGTATAACGAGGCGCAGGTGAAGCCGAAGAGCAAGAGCAAGAGTCCGGGCCGGTATCGCGAGGAGCGGGCAAGGGAGGCGGAGGAGATGAGTATGGGCGGGATGCCGATACCCCAGAGTAAGGACGGGAAAGAGCGTGCGACTGGAATGGGGCGCAGTGGGAGTGCGAGCGCGACCGTGAGCGGGTCGGGGTCGGGGGCGAGGAGTTATTCGAGTAGCTCTGGGGAGGGCGCGAGTCCTGGGAAGGAGAAGGAGAGGTGGAAGACGGGGAGCTTGTCGTCGACTAACTCGTCGATGCAGCTTCCCCCGCCGCCGGTGCCTCTGCCACCGCCGAAGTCGAGCGCGGGGGGTGGGAAGAAGAAGGCGAGTCGGAGGCCACATACGAGCGCGGGCACGCGGGATCGCCGGGAGCGGAATGAAGCGAGTGCGAACGGGGCTGTCGATGGGGTGGGGGTTGTCGGGAGTCGGGAGGCGTTCTATGCACCTGCCTTGCCGGACAGAGAGACGTTTCATTCGAGGAGCGTGGATGGAGGCGGGGCTGGAGCTGCTGTTGCGGCTGGGGGGAGGCAAGAAAGGGAGAGGGAGAGGAAGGAGAGGGAATGGGAGGAGGAGTTGGTGAGGATTGAGAATCGGAGTCGGAGGAGTAGTGCGGATATGCTGGGATTTGGGAGACATGCGAAGAGAGCGATTTTGAATGCGGTGGGGGTTGGGAGGGCGTGAGGGGTGGTATCTGTATATTTTCTTCTTTTTTTCTGCTCTCGTTTGTCTCGCATCGCACTGTCTTGCATCTCCTGCACATATCATTCATACACGAAGTCTCTAGCCATTGTGTTGCATATTGCACGATACCTCTAATATTGAATATCTATCCTCGCGCGTTGTAGTATATACGTCTTTCGTTTCTCAGAGCAGTAGATGATACTCTGTGTATCCTTTCGAGGTTTCGACATACGATCTAATGTAATGTTCATGCTATGACTTGTAAGATATGTCGAGATGCTGATTTGCCGCGAAGTCGACACTTTGCCGAGGCGCCACTGAAACACCGTCTTTGCTTCCGGCGGTCAACTAATCCACTGGGCCGGTATAACTCGACTGTTGCTTGGTTTCATTCTTCCATCCCGCTTGGGTCAGCTGCTATCCACTGTTCAGGTCGCAGATATGTCGGGCAGGTTACCGTGGATCAAGTTGACGGTCACTACTGTTGGGCGTGAGCGCTATTCACTGCATTCTCCATTGTTGGGTTATTCGTTGACTGTGCTCTTGCTTTGATTTGGTTCCATGCATTGGGGTCTATGCGGCTCTCCTTTCGTCAATACTTACGGCTGTTTCCTGGTACGCAACCTGAACTCGACGAACGCGGGCATATTCTCCGATGCAAAAGTGTTTGGTGCGGGCTATGCCTTGATGAAGGGTGCGGATCTACGTCGTGTCTGTTCCGGCTGAGCATCGAAGCGTATTGACTTCCTGTCTCTGCATGTCCTCCTCGTCATTGTTGCCAACTGTCGGCTGTCCACCGCCAGCGACCGTGCCGACCCCTGAACAGACATACGCTGCTATGGCTCCGGACATGAAACGTAAAGTGGACGCCAACCGCGCGGCGAGGCTCGCACGGGAGCAGGCGACGCAGCGGCAGATGGCCGCGCAGGTGCGTCCTCTCACCGAGAACCTTTCCCTATTCTGAGTTGCGGTCGCTCTTGATAGGGGGATGACTCGGACGCCCCAGTCTGGGCTGATACGCCACCACGAAAGTGACAATGAGTGTCCATTCAAGATGTCTGTGTGGATATCTATTGCTGTGCTTATGCTGTCGATCATGTACTGGTAACGTACGGTCTATATGTATTTCGACTGTCGTACGCCGCCTCAGTCTCTCATCATATATGGCCACGCAGATCATTACTGTCAAGAGAAAGTGAGCTGCTCTAAGCGTCGCGTTCATGGAACTGTGGCTTGGAAGCTCGGGGGTGCCCCGGCTCGTGCTATAGAGGTGGGTAGCACGATGCACATCAAAGTGTAGATTAACTATTCGATTTGCTCTCCTCGAGCCACCCCTCTGTTTCTTTTCAGAACAAGCGTCACGGTCACGATCATATGTAGGTTTACATCCTATTCTTATAAGCCGAACAGTTGTGGTGTCCACATATCCCTTCTCTGCATTGGCACTTTCTATCTATCTCAACAATAGCTCTGTGGCTTCTCTCGACGGAATCCTACTCGGAACGTCTCTACCCCCGAGCGAGCCGTCCCATCTCGTCCCACCCTCTCCCGCAGATCCTGCCGTGGGTCCTTGCACGGGTATCGGTAGGTAGGTGGCGTATCGCATGGAAGGGATTGGCTCCTGCTATGGAGGGGCCGCGCTTCTATTTCTTCCGCAGAACAGGAGGTCATTGAGTATATGCAGACAGTTGCTGCGTATACGGGCGCTTGTGGCGCAGAAGTGGAAGCACCGCCGCTCACCTCGTATTCACAGCGCAGCTTCCGTGTACGTGAGCCAAGCAGGTTAATGTTGAGCATATGAACGCCGGACCGTAGGCCACGCTCCTATCGGTGAGTCTGTAAGCAGCATCTGCTTCGCCTGTCTTATTATGCCTCTCCCTTACATACCAATCATAGGGAAGGCCGCGCGATGTCCGTAGGACAGCCCGTTCAGCTCCCGGGCATCGCTCGCTGTGCGACTTGCTTTTTTCCCTTCTCTCTTCCCAGCACCAGCCACGGCCATCTCGGGCACGGGCGACGCTACCTCGTTTACTGGCCAGACGAGCATGCGGCTGTCTTCTCTCGAAAGCAGCATCGAGCCAAGCAGTCACAGCTTCGCATCGAGTTTCCGTAATCGCGATTCACGGATTTTGAATTGCAAGCAGAGCTAGATCCGTATTATTAAGCTTGGGCTTCGACTTCTGGCTCAGCATCGCTTCAGCATGAGCTTCTCTTGCCCAGGAATCGCGATTCCCCACCTTTCCCAAAGGAGTCTGCACGGCGCGTTTGCTTCGAGCAGATAATATTGCGACAGAGCGAGGAAAATCGTGAAACATGCTGTATACGTAAAGAAATAAGAGGCGTAAAAATGAGTAGTTGAAAGCAGAGCTGGAGGTCCTTGTCGATGGCGTCGAAAAACATGTACGAGACAATCTATGTATACAAAACATAACAGATGGCCAGACCGGCCTGGCTGAAGCAGCCGGAATTATAGGGATAACGCACATCCACCAAACATACTGTATTACCTGATGCCTCCTCTCCCCTACTCCATTATAGCTTAACTCCGGCTGCACGGAAACGCGATGTATACGACTACCACTGAGATTTCACAAGCCGTCCTTCGGGCCTACGCACATCAGCACGTGGCGATGTCAGTGGCTGGCTTCTTGTACGCTCGGCTGTGGGGAAGGCGAGTCCAAGAGCGGCTCAGCCGCACTCGATGCCTCATCCGGAGAAGAAGGCAGAACATCATAGGACTCGGTGGCGCCCAGAGTTTCTCCGGACACCACAGACGAGGCGAACGAGAAGGTATGCGGCATGCTTGGCGGGGCTTCTGCTTCACTTGGGGCTGGCGTATCGGATGCAGAGTCGGGTGGCAGGGGTGGCAGGGAGCGCTGGGCGGAATCATGGGACTCGTTCTCATTGGCCCCGAGTACGGCATTTGCCACCGACCCTGCACTCAAGACTGCGCTGAGCATGGCAGAATCGCTTGAGGGACCGGGAGCAGATGTTGGTGAAGGGGCTTCTTTCTTGCGAAAGATGGAACTCGGCGACGGCGACGGCTTATTGGACGAGGACACATCATGGGCCGCCGTGCCAGACGGAGAAGCGGAGCGGCCACGATCTTCCGTCTCCGCAGAAGTCGAAGGAGCAGCAGACGGTGCTAAACTAGCTGCAGGTGCGCTTGGCGTGCTCCCTGATTCGACAGCAGGTCCGGGCGAGGATGCGATGTCAGTGTCAGTTTGGCCTTGTGAGTTGCCTTCGCCCGTTTGTGCTTTCTGACTTTCTTCCTCCTTTCGTTTCCGCTCCTGTTCCTCGTGTTCCAGCAAGGATAGTCGCATGGCCTCCATAACCATCAGCTACATACGCGGTAGTGAGTATACTTGTCAACATACTACAAGCATGCAATGAAACTGCGCGAGATTACCTCTTCCAAGTCTTGACCGCCAAGGGGCATCGAACCCAGGAATTGGTTCAGGTCGGGGTTCTGCTGCCGCCTTCGAGAGCGTCTGCTGCCTCTACCCTCTCCGCTACCCTCCGCCGCCTCTCCTTGCTCGCCATCGGGTAAAGGGTGGATACGACCACTGGTAATGCCGACAGGAATAAGGCGGTCTCCAACTTGTCGCATAATAATCCGGCGATTGGCCCGCCGAGCAACTGCTGCGCGCACGGCCGCCAACTTGGCTTCCCAATCCGGGCGGATTTGGTCTAGATGCACGTGAATCTGGTATACAGTAAAGCCAAATGTGCAATGACACACCCGTTGTTACCACTTCAGGGCTATCTGCACCAAAGCTCTTCCGCCTGCGTTTCATTGTAGGAGGAAGGGGAGAACTCGGCTGAGATGTCCCGTTGGCGGGGTCAGCCCAAGAAGGCGGTGTCTGGTGAGAACCACGAAGCAGTCAAGGAACACAATCGTGGTCATATCAAGAGTCTGAGCGACGAGTTATCGTCAGACAAGAAGTGGGAACGTACCGCTCCTTCGCTGCCAATGCCTGCACGCCAGGATGGTGGCGTATACACGACACCGAAGTTCTCCTGCATGCAATATGGACATGCTGCAGGTTCAGAAACAAGATGTGTAGGAGTAGGATCTGCTCTCTTGATCTGCACAAAGCATTCGGTGCAAATGACCTGCTCGCAGCACCGGGAGTAGTTTATGTTCGGAGGGTAGTACTATAGAAATATGACGCAACGGGGAATGTTATCATTACACTGCCACGTACCAAGAAACATATTGGACAATCCACAGCTCCTCTGTATATGGCACCCTCTGAGAAACGCTGGTTCTCCTTCACGGCACTCGGGCGTTTATGGTGACCGAGTCTGGAATGGGTAGAGCTTGCAGCACTTTCCGCACGCGTCGGCGTTTCACCCTGCAGACTCTCGCTTTCGGGAAGCTCCTTGCGGTGGGCAAGTATGGTCTCGTCATCCCAGTCTTCCTCATAGTCTTCTAGCGGTCGGTAGAACGGCGCGAGCTTCCTGTCGACAATGAGCTGTGCGACGATAGCATGGTTCCAATCCTTGGGTCCAGTGTAGACACCCTGAGGGACAAGGGCGCCAAAGTCGACGGTCTCATCGTGCTGGCCACGGCCAGAGGACGAACCAGTGTTGCCCATGGAAAGGATAGAGCAGTGCTCTGGCAGAGAGAGGCGCCAATCCAAGGATGGTCGCGTGAGGAGTCTCAGCGGCGAGTGCGGAGTCAGAGACGGGTTCTCAGAGCCGGCGGCATTGGGATCTCCGTCACGTAACCGGACTCCGGTTGGTCTCGGAGACGGTCTTCTTCGGCGAGAACTGCTATGTAGTCTGCTCTTGACGAGCTTTGGTTGTTACAGAGACAAGATGCTGCCAGTGTCGAGAGCATACTCTGACTGTTTATGCCTATGGCCCATGCACACGATCAGTTTTCTCGCCCCTGGCGATAGATCGCATGGTCGGCTCTGCAAGGAAACTGCCGTACGCGTGGTAGTCGATAGCGTGATATTGAATTCTGGCCACGAACTTCTGCGCTTTGCGGCGTGCGTTGCATTTCACCTGAGTTCATCTACGAGTGTAATACGTTTACTATCATTACCTGGGCTGTTCAGTGCGACTGCAATGAAGCCGGGAAACGCTGTGCGGGCCAGCCCTAATTCAAGGAAAACGTGCGTTACTGAACGCCACGTCAGCCTTCCCCACGGCTCTGCTGCATTCGAGAAAACTCAAATCTTTGGGTTACTCCGGCTATCTCTGAGTTGAAGGTTCCTTCTCGTTGTCTTATACTTGCTCTACTGGGAGGAAGCGGTAGCATTGCTGCTGGTCTGCGCTCTTGTGCCGCGATGGAGGACCCATGGACCCGGACGCCCGACTTTATCCTTGGACATTTTAATTCCAATTCAGAGCTGGGGTTGACAAACGATCAGGCAGCCAAACATCGGGAAGTATACGGGACGAATGGTGCGTTGCCTCAGGAATTAATCTTGGGGACTCATATATGGACGTTCGCCCGCAGAGCTGCCAGAAGACCCTCCTACCCCGCTTTGGGAACTGATTCTAGAACAGTTCAAGGACCAGCTCGTTTTAATCCTACTCGCTTCTGCTGTCATCTCGTTTGTGCTTGCTCTCCTTGATGACTCTGAAGATGCTACGTTTGGCGGAGCCTTCGTGGAACCCTTGGTGATTCTGCTTATCTTGGTTGCGAATGCGACGGTGGGAGTGATCCAGGAGACGAATGCGGAGAAAGCCATTGACGTGCGTAGACTCGACCATCTTCTTCGGGGCAGTATATTGACTGACCTGAGTGCAGGCACTGAAAGAGTATTCTCCTGACGAGGCTAAGGTATTGCGCGGTGGACAAATTATGAAGATACATGCATCGGAACTTGTCCCGGGAGACATCATTGGTGTCGCGGTAGGCGACAAGGTCCCGGCCGACTGCAGACTTCTGTCCATCTCTTCCAGCAGTTTCCGTGTCGACCAGGCTATCCTCACAGGGGAGAGTGTTAGTGTCAACAAGTGGACCGAGGTTGTTCCGGACGCGGGGGCGGTCAAGCAGGATATGACAAACATGTTGTTTGCTGTATGTTCTCAAGCTCACTCAATGTTTATCTTTCCTTACGACGAGCTTCTATGTAGGGTACTACTGTCGTCAATGGCAGTGCCAGTGCGATTGTGGTCTTCACTGGCCAGCGCACGGCTATAGGAGATATTCACAAGTCCATCTCTTCCCAGATCAGCGAGAAGACTCCTCTGAAGCGGAAACTTGATGACTTCGGTGACATGCTTGCCAAGGTCATCTCCGTCATTTGCATTCTGGTCTGGCTCGTGAACTACCGCAACTTCTGGGATCCTGCCCACCACGGGTTCCTGAAGGGGGCGATCTACTACTTCAAGATTGCTGTCGCCTTGGCCGTGGCTGCTATTCCTGAAGGGTTGGCTGCTGTCATTACTGCGTGCTTGGCTCTCGGGACGAAGAAGATGGCGCAGAAAAATGCGATTGTCAGGAACTTGCCTAGTGTCGAGACTCTTGGTTGCACAAACGTCATCTGTTCGGACAAGACGGGTACTTTGACCACGAACCAGATGAGCGTGTCCAAAGTGAGTAACGTTCTGACTATATGCTCTGTCATGCTGCTGACCATGCTCTGATTAGTTCTTCATTGTTGGCGGCGACTCTGGTGCTTTGAAATCATTTGAGGTCGAAGGCACAACGTTCTCGCCCATCGGGTCGGTTACCTCTGCTGATGGCAAAGAGTCGTCTGCTGAACTTCGTTCAGAGCCTATCCAACGTCTGGCGGAGATCAGTGCCGTTTGTAATGATGCTAAGATCGTCTACCATCCAGTAATTCCGGCAACTATGTTCGCTTGAATTACGCTAACATATGAAACGTAGGAGAAGAACGCGTACAGCAATGTCGGCGAACCCACTGAGGCGGCTCTGAAGGTTCTTGTGGAGAAGCTGCCTTGCGCCGATATGGAGTTATACAAGTCTCTCAGCGGCCTATCTCCCGTAGCTCGTGCAAGCGCAGTCAACGATTTCCTGGAGCGTTCGATACCCCGACTGCTGACTTTCGAGTTCTCACGGGACCGCAAGATGATGTCCGTGCTGGCACGCTTCGGTAGCTCGGGTGCTCTCTTTGCCAAGGGTGCTCCCGAGTCCGTACTGGAACGCTGTTCAACTGTTCTGGTCCCCGGCGGCGCGAAAGTCCCTTTGACACCTCAAATGCGATCTGCTATCATGCAAGAGACTGCAATGTATGGCGCCGCTGGACTGCGGACTCTTGCGCTTGCCTTCACCGATGTCCAGGACCTTGATGCCTCGCATTACCAGTCCCAGAGCACTAGCGACTACGCTCGCTTTGAACAGAATCTGACGTTCGTCTCTGTCGTTGGCATGCTGGATCCGCCTCGGCCGGAAGTCAGGGTGGCTATTGCGCAGTGCAAGGCTGCTGGTATCCGTGTCATGTGTATTACTGGCGATAATAAGGGGACTGCGGAGAGCATTTGCCGGTCGATTGGTATCTTTGGACCGGATGAAGATCTGAGGGGAAAGAGCTATACTGGGAGGGAGTTTGATGAACTGACTCCTGAGGAGAAGCTGGCTGCTGTGCAGAGGGCGGGGTTGTTCAGTCGGACGGAGCCCGGTCATAAGAGTCAATTGGTAGACCTCTTGCAGAGTCTTGGTCTTGTGGTAGCAATGGTACGATTCTTGATTATTTGCTTAGATAAGATACTGATCTTATGGCCAGACAGGAGATGGTGTCAATGATGCACCGGCTCTGAAGAAGGCAGACATTGGTGTTGCTATGGGTAGCGGCACTGATGTTGCCAAGCTGGCTGCCGACATGGTCCTCGCTGACTCGAACTTTGCGACAATAGAGCAGGCCGTAGAAGAAGGTCGTCTAATCTATAACAATACCAAGCAGTTCATTAGATACCTCATATCCTCCAATATCGGTGAGGTCGTTAGGTCGGTTATTCCATTTCTTTATTTGGAGCACCGCGTTGATCTTTCTGCCTAGTATATTCTTGACAGTGCTGTTGGGCATGCCGGAAGCCTTGATACCCGTGCAGTTGCTCTGGGTAAACTTGGTAACGGATAGTTTACCTGCTACTGCCCTCGGCTTCAACCCTCCCGACCACTCTATAATGAGAGTGCCTCCTAGAAACAGCCGTGAGCCTCTTGTAGGCCCGTGGCTGTTCTTCCGGTACATGGTTATTGGCGTCTACGTTGGTTGCGCCACCGTGTTCGGTTATGCTTGGTGGTTCATGCTATACTCGGAGGGACCTCAGATCTCCTTCTACCAATTGGTATGGTCGCAGTCCTCAATTATCAGTTCTCCGGTGCTTACATGATTGTGCTCCAGACGCATTTCCATCAGTGCTCGAAGCTGTTCCCTGACATCGGATGCGAGATGTTCACGAACGAGATGGCTCATCGCGCCACGACCATGAGTCTTTCGATTCTTGTCACGATAGAGATGTTCAACGCCATGAATTCGCTCTCTGAGAACGAGAGTCTCCTTCGACTGCCGATCTGGAAGAATATGTTCCTTGTTGGAGCTATTTCCTTGAGCATGGCGTTGCATTTCGCCATTCTGTACATACCATTCTTCACGGTAAGTTCGTGATATCGTCAACCTGAGACGTCTTTGACTCGATGTGGTATAGGCCATCTTCCAGATTACTCCCCTTAACTGGGCAGAGTGGAAGGCAGTGCTGTATATCAGTGCTCCGGTCATTCTCATCGATGAAGTGCTGAAGTTCATCTCTGTGAGTGATTTGTTCTGCGTCAGTCCTCGGATGATTCTGATTCGTCTCTAGGGAACATTCATTGCACCGCCTACAAAAGTAAAGCTCGATTAGACGCATAGGATCTTTGTATGATTGGAGACGAATGGTAACGACTGGACTTCGCATGTGTCGTGAATCGCGAGGTGGTTGGTATGCACCGATCATCACAGGGCCACGCCGGTTGTCAGTCTGTCAAGATGTGCAACGTTGGGATCTACCAAGCTCCAGGTAATCTGTTTCACCCGTTGTGTCCGGCTCGCCCACAGAGCTCTTGCGTCAGCATTTTGTCCGGGCCCGTCATTACTGTCTCCATCCCCGCGCCGGGGGTTGTGGCACCGTGATGAGGCCAGCCGTCGCTTAAATAAACGAGGGTTCGGGACCGCTTGTTCCCAATTTCTTCCGTGTCCGCCGGCAACACTCGGTCACGTTCAACGTTCTGAGAATTATTCGACAGAGTGCTATGATGGTCCATTCCATCCTCAAGTTAACCATGCATTCGAGTCGCCTAACGGAGGTTTTGCCCCGGAACGATTATTACCTGTTTCACGACCGATCTGGGGCTGGCAGTGACGTTAGTTTTACCATCGCAACGCTTATTACGGCGCTGACTAAGCAGGTCAGCCCCTTGTTAATTGGTCAGGGACGGATTATATAGGGAGGCTGGGCCGCGTTCAGTTGTCCTCTTTCCCGTACCTTCTTCGTTCACGTCCTTTGTCGCTCTTTATATAGTCCTCTCGCTATCATACAAGTTCTTGGATAAATTCCCCGTCGCTCGCTTTCAAGTCCTGACACCATGCGTCGCTGTATTGCACTCTCATCCATCTTTGCTCTCTCCCTTTCCTTCTTTGGTCTTGCGTCTGCCGACTCGTCCCACGCCCAACTCAACCGAAGACACCATGTCGCCCGCAACGACCTCGCGAGCAGGGAGACTCACCAGCTTGGAAAACGGTTCGACAATGCTAGATTCACGTATTTCCAGGATGGATTAGGGGCGTGCGGGCAATACAACGGGCCTAATGATTTCGTAAGTCATGAGCGCGTTTTTCTACGTGAATTGGATCTGACGCGTCCGTGTGTAGATCGTTGCTGTCAATATTCCTGTAGGTTGGATTATGTCGGCTATTGGCGCTTGCTGAACGCGACTTCAGCAATATGATGGCGGGTCTCACTGTTTTGAGACGATCACCATCACGGCAAATGGGAAGACAACACAGGCTACAGTCGCAGACGAGGTCGGTTCCCTTCTTCAATATTCCGCTCCGTGGTATCGTACTTTGCATATTCTCTGACTCACAACACTTGCCCCCTTGTGTATAGTGCGAGGGTTGTCCGTACGGCGCATTGGACTTTTCCGAAGGATTGTTCAAGTTCTTCGCTTCTGAAGACCAGGGAACCATCTACGGCTCTTGGGAATTCGGTTCTGGAGCCAAACCTAGCACGTCCACCCCACCTCCTCCGCCATCTACGACGTCCACCTGGTCGTCGACATCTACATGGAGTCCCCCGCCTACCACGTCGAGCAAGAAGCCTAAAACCACCTCGTCGACCTCTACTACCTCGAGTACCCCCACATCGACCAGCAGCTCGACCAGCAGCACACCAACGCCGTCCAGCAGCAGTAGCAGCGCCGCACCCTCAACCACCTCTTCTGCCGCGGACACGCTCCCAACCGCATCCGAGTCCAATCCGGACAATTTGGAGCAGTTTAACATGGCTCTGGTTAACCTGGCTGGTCTCGTCATGGCTGCTGCCACGGCGACGTCGTAAGCAATATCACATGCCAGGAGCTAGGAGGTCATTCGTTGGAATGGTAGTTCTCGGACGGACGATAATTATGCCTCCGGAGTCCTTTCAACATAATATCTTATACCTTCGCACTGATCGATACCATATCTTCATGCAGTTCCTCAAGCTTCATGTATGGCTCCTAATGTCGAATTGAGGATTTGTTGATTCTCGCTTATCCACGTCCTTGACTCCACGCTGGGCTCTGCTTCTCTGGCCCAGGTCCGTGCGATGGTAGATAGCTCACCTACTGAACTCGTTCGTTGAAATAACATTCGAAACAACATTCGTATCGACCAGAGTTGTTTGCCGAGCATCCTGTGTTTCCTGCTCGTCACATTGGTGATGCTTGTCTGCTATCAAATCTGAAGCTTATAGGTACGACTGCAGTTCCCCTCGACACTTGCAGGAGACTTCTGTCCGTCATTAATCATTGCCTGACGCTATTGCACGACGGTACACTGGCGCCCAGCAGAATGAAGCGAGCGGACGACCTGGAATGATAGCATATGAAGTTGGAGAACTGGTCCTCACTTGAGCTCAATCCTTCTAGCTAATTTAAATTCTTGAAGTCACCGATGGGTGATATTAATATTTGGGTTGGAAGTGGTGCTGTATGCGTGTTATTTACAGCGTTCGTAGCAGATCCGATCAGCCCGATTCCTTGCCGGCCCAGTAAGGTTAGTTTTTGATGATTAGCTGTGCTTTGGACGTGACCCTATGTGACCGGATGTTTGCCGAGCGCAACTGTAATTGCACCGTCGGAAGACATAACGCAGTTCTTTCTCTCATACCGTCCTAGCGCTTCACTCTATAGGGCTTGCACTCGCCTGTTCCGACTCGTCATTAATTTCTAAGTGTCTGCAAAGAGCTCAGCATCTTTGAATCATGGATGAGCCAGGATGGCGGGCTCGGCGTTCAGCCCAGAAGGCAAGTCTATGCGTCACGCTGTTGGAAGGTCAGCACATTGACGGGAACTCGCTCGTCCGTAGGATGGGACCCACCGTCAGATATTCAGAGGCCCGGATGGACGCTTTCAGCCCGTCGAGCAGATTATGCCCATGGATGAGCGTTTCATCGGTGGATTTGCTACCACTGCGCCTCCCTCGCCGCTACCTCCTGCAGTACCTCCGAAGGACCATGAATATTTCGGAAGACCGAGACAAGACAGCAGTGCGAGGTCGTATACCAGCGTCGCTAGTCAGCTAGCGGGTATGAGCCCTATAGAGAGGTCGAAGCTGCTGAAGGCTGCGCGCATGGAACCGCACTTGCAGTTTATGGTCGGGCCTTTGTTGCGTTATGATACCGTCGACGAACAAGGCATATGGCATGGCGCAGCCTTGATAGTCAGTGCGTATGGGATGACAAGGATGCTTCGTAAATTCATACTCATATGCCTCAGCCGCTGATGCCGGGTCCGAGTATGACCCGCATCCCAACTTGACATACGAATGGGACCCGGACGCGCCGCCGGTGTTCCACAGAACACATCGACGGAACCCAATGTCCTTTGACCTCGCCCCTCATCCTGCTGATCCGCACTCTGTCTTTGTGGCTCACGAAGAAGAGATGAATGGCACGGTTAGTCATGGGCCTAATTACCGGGTCGAACAGGTCCCCGGGCACGATATATGGGTCTATGCTGGGAACGGAGGGTATGCCTGATATATATCTTTGCGGAAATACCGAAATAATGCGCTAACTCTACGAAGGACCTTCACGTTTTGGAGGTTCCTCATTCAGGTTCCCCTGGCACAGAACGAGATGCGCGTTAAATACCGTATCAATCACGGCCAAGACCTAGTGTTCTGGGTTCCAGGGCTAACGCAGAATATGAGATGGGCTGCGTATTCCGTAAGTTCCTCTTCTGCATTTAGTCACATGGTACCCATTTCTCTGCCCAGTGCAACGGGTTTAGTGCGGGAGTGAACCCTGACACCTTCCGCGGTCCCGGTTTCCAGACCGGATATGACCCTGTGTGGGTGGACCTTCTCGCGAAGCACCAAGAAGAACCGTTCCATGCACTCGTTGGAGGCGGCGACCAACTGTACTGCGACGGGTAGGTACTCGGATCGCTGCTGCGAGAGGCAGGACTGAAGGAACGTGCCAACAGTTTAACACGAGAACCTGAACTGCAGGAATGGGTTACTCTTGCGAAGCCGGAGGAGAAGAGAAGATACCAACTCAGCGAGGAGATTGTGCTTGCGATAGACCGGTTTTATTTCAATCATTACTGCCAGAGCTTCCGCAGCGGCGCCTTTGCTAGGGCGAATTCGTCCATGTGAGTGCAACATGTACTTGAGGGCTTACTAGAAGACTGACCGCCTCTGCTCTGTAGTCCGATGATGAACATGTGTGGTATGAGTTATCTGATAATCAGGTTCTTCTCTGTACTGATAAGGTGTATGAATTATTAGATGATCATGGTGCGTAGCATCTTTAGACAGTTGCCACATATCATGCAAAGGTAATCTGATATGCGTTTCTATCCAGATTTGGTGAGCTTCCTTGTTGACGTCGATTGGTCACGTTTCAGCTGAGCGAGGATAATAATGAGATTGATGGGTTCGGAAGTTGTGAGTACATGCAGTCGTCATGTCCAATATCAGACAGAAACTAACTGTCTGCAGATCCTGACGATCTTCAATTGTCGCCTGTCTTTAAGAGGTATTGCCACCTCCCCATCTAAAAATATCCCGGCCACTAAGTATATTGGTGACAGGATTGGCTCTCGAGGGTATTTCTTCTTCCTGCTCTTCCAGTGCTTCATCAATCGTACGTGCTATAGAACTTTCATCTGATATAATCTCTGACCTTCTACATGAACAGCTGAGGTGGACGGCCTTGACGATGCGCCGGGAAAGCACGTCAGCAAATCACTAATTATTGGGGGACTGGGGCCTTACGTGCCGTACCCGTCCCATTCCTTCCTGGCGTATATGGGGCCGAATGTGCGTATGTTACTGTTGGACTGTCGGTAAGAGTATAAGAGACGAGCTCGTTGGGAGGTCGATTGTGCTCACTGTTCATACAGAGCGGAGCGACGCAAAGATCAAGTGTGTAGTCCTTTGGAGTATCAGAAGGTTTTCGACAGATTGTCGCACGTGCCATTTCACGTCGAACATCTGATCGTGCAACTTGGTATGCACGTTTTTGGATGTTGTGGATTTTCGTTACGATGACGATATTAGGTATACCGATTGCCTATCCTCGCATGGTCTTTATGGAGACCATGTTGGAATCGAAATTCAATCCTCTGGTCGCCCTGGGCAGGAATGGGTCCATGGGGCTCACAGGCTTTGTAAACAAATTCAATGCGGATGCGGAATTGCTGGATGATCTCGTACGTTCCTTCTTTACCATCTCGTCAGTCCCTCTTCATAGTCAACGCATGCATGCAGAACGACCACTGGACTGCCACGAGTCACAAGAAAGAGCGTAACCAGTTTGTCCAGCGCCTGCAAGACTTTGCGGCACAGTGGTGTGTCCGCGTGTCGTTCTTGTCCGGGGACGTGCATTGCGCGGCCGTGGGTGCGTTCATGACGTTCGTGGGGAAGAAGGGGAAGGCGCTCCCTCCGTCCGTGGATCATCGGTATATGATCAGTGTCGTGACGAGCGCGATTGTCAATACGCCGTACGTGTTCCTCTCTTACCGCTCCGGAGAAGCATTCAGGCTGACGCATTGCAATTGGGCAGACCACCCGGAGGTGTCATCACCATGGTCTCGACACTCGCGAGCAAAGTGCACCGGACGCTGCACCACGCGCAGACGGACGAAGTCATGATCCCTCTATTCCAGAATGACACAAGGGGAAACCCGTTGAAGCAAAAGTATATCATGGGTAGGAGGAACTGGTGCGCGGTGCGGTGGGACCAGGCGAGCGGTGATCTCGTGTTTGATATTTGCGTGGAGAAGGAGAAGGGGCTGGGTATCACTGTTCCGTACGTTCTCCCTCCACTATCAGCCTTCACGGGGGAAGTTGTTGATCTCTGCTTGTTGCAGGTATCAAGTGCGAGCGCCCCCGCCGCGGTGGAGGTCCTGATCGAATCCATCGCCTTCATGAAAATGCTGTCTTTCAATGTATACATCGCTTTAGCGCACGTTCGTTCATCTAATGGCTGACTAGCAATCTCTTTTCCTTCGTTGCATGTATACCCGCTCCTTGATTATTCCCTGTGACTTATATCTTTGCATTTGTACACTACCAAGCACACTTCTAATCCCCTGGAATCACTTTTGTAATGCACCTCAATTAAGCACAGCGATAAGGATGCGAGAATTAAGTCTATGGCTACATCAATAAATTACAACCATGCTCGGGGAGCGTAGAACAAAGTAAAGTTCTTTATTGCAACACGTCCTAGTACTAGTAACCGCCATGCATATGCGCAGGCGAGCTGCTCGCCGGACCCATCTCCTCCTCCTCCT
Source organism: Heliocybe sulcata (assembly GCA_004369045.1). Classification (NCBI taxonomy): domain Eukaryota; kingdom Fungi; phylum Basidiomycota; class Agaricomycetes; order Gloeophyllales; family Gloeophyllaceae; genus Heliocybe; species Heliocybe sulcata. Next base: position 1,506,044 of record ML213505.1, on the reverse strand, counting down.
CCATCGGCGCCCACCCCTGTCCACCCTCCTCTCCTTCCTCCTCTTCCTCTTCCTCCTCGCGCTTGGCAATGACAGTGGAGGGGTAGCCAAGGCCCGCGCTGCCAGGCCCGATGAGCGTATGCGCATGCCCATGTCCGGGCGGGCCCAATCCATGTCCATGTCCAGGCGGACTCAACCCGCGTCCAGGTCCACGTGCAAGCGGGCTCACCCCATGTCCAGGTCCAGTCAGCCCGTTCACACTCCCGCTGACACCCGGCCCCGTCAACACATCGAACCCGGTCCCAGGGCTGGTGCTCGACCCGATATTGTACGACGGCGCAGAGGGCATCGGGTAGCTGTACTGCGTTGGCGCGGCAGGCGCGAACGCGTACGGACCCGGGCCGAAGCGGTCGTCCTCCGCGTGCGTAGGCGTAGGCGGGTGCGGGGACTGCGACGCGTCCTTCGACTCGGGCAAGACGGACGACGTGCGCTCCCGCTCTTTCGCGTCGGGAAGCAATGAGGTGTCCCTCTCCGCGCCTCCGTTCGCCTTTTTCTTCTTACTCGGCCCCTTGTCACCAGCAGCAGCGGTAGTCCTCGCTTTCTTCCGCGCAGGCGCCTTCTTCTCCGGCTCCGCGTCCCTGCGCTCCCACTCGACCTTCGCCTGCGCCTCCTCCTCGCGGTCGAGCGCCCACTGCTCCTGCATGTACTCGGGGTACCGCTCGCACGCGGGGCGCCACTTCTTCTGCTCCCTTCCTCCGTTCCCGTCCCACTCACGCGTATGAACGTCCAGCAGGGCGTCCACATCGTTAGGCGGAGGAAACGCAAAGTCCGGCCCGGCGTTGATGCGCACGCGCGCCTGGCCGAAGAGCGAGACCATAGGGTAATATCCCGTCGTCCCATCGTCGTGCGCGTTCTCCCAGTGCACCTTCGGCCCCCCGTCCCGCCCCCTCTCCCGCACGTCCTTCTTCCTCTTCCCCTTCTCGTTGTGCGGTCTCAGCGGGAGATAGCTCAGCAAGTCCTGAAACGCGATGCCCTGCGGCTCGCCGTTGACGAAGAACGCGATACGCGAGGAGCGCCCGAGCGTGGGGAGCGGGCGCAGAGGCGGGGGTTGCTTAGTGGTGGATGTGGAGGAGGGGGCGGAGGGCTTGGGTTTCGAGCCGGGTTGGTGGGGAATGTTCTTTACTGTTGCGGATTTTTTGGAGGGGGAGGTGGGGTGGCTGGTAGGGATCGCGCTTGAGGGGTTCGACGACGCGTTGTCTAGCGTAGCACCAGTAGCCCCAAGAGAAGAAGAGGTGGATGCCTTGCCGTCCATGAGCGCCTGCATCTCTTTGGAGACGGGGTATTCGAGCGACTCGAAGTATTCTTGGCCTTTGACTTCGATGGCAATGCGCTCGCGCTGGATGTGCGCAGGGTCGGCGGGGTCTTTTGGGTCCGGTTTGCGCAGCGGTGGGAGGGATATGTACATGCCCACAACGTCGCCCGCGCCGAAAGGCCGTCCGTAGGGGCGAGGACGGCCCAAGTGCACTTTGTCGCCAGTAAGGTCGCGCACGGCGTAGGAGTAGCCGTCGACACCGACTGGCGCGTTGAGGGGGGCTTCACGTCGCGCAAAGCCGAGGCGGACGTGACCCGGGGAGTTGTCTGCGATCTTGACCTCCATGTACCAGGCGCCTTCACGGAGGGGCGCGTTGCAGCGGGCGGAGCGGTAGCCTTTGTCTCCGAGCAGACCTAGTGCATCTGACGTGACTTTGATAGCTTGAGACCGGTCCTCCCAGGAGACGCGGAAGCAGGGCGGGTTGGACTCGATGGTGGTGCAGGGGAGGATGGAGCCCGGCGGGGAGATGCCGGCGGGGACGTAGCGGAAGCCGATGTGGTTGAATGCCGGGCAGTCGGCCGCATGATAGACCTCGCCGCCAAGCTCAGCAAACGGGGTCAGGAAGGGATGGCGGGAGATGGTGAGGCGCGGCCGGTTGGCGAGGGCGTGGCGGGAGGGGAGGACGGCATGCGTGTCCGGTTTGCCAGCGTCCTCGGCAACGGTGGTCCCCGCGATGTCCGGGGTGGAGGCATTGTGAGTAGGCTGTTTGCGTTTGCGCGGGTTGGCGGGCGGGGGGATGAGCGGGGAGTCGTCGAGTCTGGGCGAGGAGCCGGCGAACATGGCAGTCGCAGGAGAAGCGGTGCCACTGTAGGTGAGCGGACCCGGGAGATCGGTACCCCTAACCCTGCCAGTACTCCTTTCACCGTATCCGGCCACAACGCGCCACTAACGCGCCTCGCTCCCGACCGCCATGACTGCCCTCAGGTGTGTGCTCGTCGTGTCTTGCACTGCTCGGCGAATACTGATATCGTATCATTAGACGTATTCAGAAGGTAGCATTGCTCTAGATAACTAATCACAACAGCTGACCTGCTTGCAGGAACTCGCAGACATCACCAAGCAGCCGATCAAGGTGTGCCACATCTGGCACAGATGCGCTGTCTAATCACACATCTCTACTCGACTTCAGGGACTCTCGGTCGATCCGAACGAAGACAATCTCTTTGAATGGAACTGCTCTATCCGGGCTGAGGTCCGTCTGCTGCATCCTGCTGTCTCGTGACTGCTCGCCGATCATCAATGCATCACCTTTGGTGTCGTAGCCCGACAGCCCGTACAAGGATGGCACGTTCCGCTTCAAAGTCGTTATTCCATCAAGTTTTCCGTTTAAGCCACCCACTGTACGTTTCTCCCACTCGCGGATCCCACTCACGCCACACGCCACACGATCAACTCCTTGACTGTTTTGTCCGTCTTGATCCCTTGTCCTCTATCACGCTCTCAATCTGCCCTTTACTTGACACCTTATCACCGCTCTTACGTACTGACCAACCTTGCCGTCACCATTAGGTAACATTCCTGACCAAAGTCTATCACCCCGGAATAAATGACGAGGGCCACATCTGCGTGCCCATCCTGCGTGACGAGGTAAGCATTCTTCCGGCACCCCTCTTCATGCCCAGGCTCGGTCATGGACCGACCCGCTAACGACTCCTCTTCTCTCGACAGTGGAAACCGGCGATAACCATGTCCACGGGTACGATCTCCTTTCCCTTTGTCGCTTCTTTCCCGTCGCCACATCCTTCCTCGCTCCGGTACTTACTATGATTGCAGTTCTCTCTGTAGTCCAAGAGAAGCTCAACAACCCCTCACCGGACGACCCTTTCGAGCCCGACATCGCTGCCGTACGCCGCTGCTCTCCCTTCCCTCCTCTTTTGCATCAGTCCTGATTTTGACTTGATAGCAATTAAAGAACGACAAGTCAAAGTTCCTCGCGACGGCGCGGGAATGGACGAAGCAGTACGCAGCGCTGTGCTCACTTCATTTTCTCGAAGCGCTGACTCGTCCATGACTTTGTTGCAGGTACGCTCATTCGTAAGGGCCTGATGTTGTAGATCCACGCCCCTCGCGGCTTACCGCCTGGAAACCACGGGATGACAAGTGGTGGAGTATTAGGAAAGAAGAGAAGCATATACGGTTTTGTATTATATGGACGTGACAATTATGACCTGTTTTTCTGCCCGTGAAGTTACGTATATCACCGCAAGTATGATTACACACCAACAAGCCTGATGGAGGCTGGCGCATGAGCGAAGGAACGGCCGTTCGATGGCTTTGGTAAGTCGTATGTGCCAAAGCCCGATTCACAATGCTCCCTACCAAGTTCAGCTTTCGCGTCTTCTGACTGGGTCCTGTCCACCTGACGAAGAGCCTAGTGCTAGTGCCCACCATCATGTCGACTTTAGAACCAGCACACCTTTCAACAACGTAACAGCCTTGCTTAGGCATTGAGGCCTTCGCCGCGATCCTGCTTTGCAGGCCATAGTCACTTCTGTAGGAGCCGCTGATGGGAAAGTGACTGTCGTACGACACCTCACTGAGCTTGATAAAAGGGAGAAGCCCCTAACGGACAAGATGTGCTGAGACTGCATTCGATGCTCGTGCACGCCTTTTGGTAATGGCTGAAGAGACGTTTGGGAGCGCCGTCCTCAGATGGGGATTCTTGACCCTAGATGATGCAGGCAGCAAGAACATGGCGCGTGGACGCGCTCGTGTGTGTAGGCATCCGTGAACTGCGAGATTCCCCGAGGCGATTTTCTTTGTGATATCCTTCATAGCACACTGACATGAACGAGACCAGACAGATTGACTCGCTGGAGCTGCGTGGTGGTACTTCGCGGTAGAGGGAGGGCCAGACTTGCGCACAGGGCTGGAGAGCCAACCAAGAGTGAGGCTCGCCGTATATCTGGCCGGCATGCATTACACTTCTTTCGTACGTCGGTCCGTACAATATCGCGAATAGGCCGAGGTTAATCAGAATGGGAACAGCTCTGAGTTGCTCAAGCTGCATGGCTAGACTTCGGGGCACCTGGCAATAGAGGAGAGCCAATCAGGGGAAGGCCTGCCAAATATCGGACAGTGGGTACGCTTCGCAGAGTCGCATCTGCATGGCTGGTTGACAAGATACACGGATGTCTAGACCAAGACAAGTAAGAGGCATGAGGTTCACATAATGCATTACTGATATGATAGCACTTCGCGGTACTTGCGAGGTGATGGGGAGGACGCACGTTGAAATATTTTGACCAGAACCAATCAAGGGGAAGGCGCTGCCAATTATCGGTCAACGAGGATATTTCGCGGACTATGATCTGCCATCGCTAGCCGAACAGACTGCGCAACAGTCTAGGCCAAGACAATTAAAAGGTGCCAGCTTCACATAATGCCATGACTGATGGGATAACGGAGCGCCGACTGCGAACTTTAGGCGGTACAAGCTTTATTGCTTCCAAACGCCGCGTTGACAGGAACCAGGATAGACGGGGTTTAATTGGATGGTGCCAGTCCCTGGAGAGCATCTGTAACCAATGGGAGATTTGTAGCCATGATGACATGAGGAACGAATTGGATTAGGGTAGTGAGTGTCGGGAACTCTGTCATTTGACGCCTCTTTAGTATCGGAAGATATGATCCTGGTCCAGACTGACTAGCTAATATCCAGCGTAGTATCTGACAACGGGCGACCAGGCCTCCCTCGTGTTTGCGATGATGACGTATTTTTCACAGATACAAGAGTAGGCAAATCGGAATCTGCGCGTTGTCGAGGTTTATTTCGGGATCAGTTGATACGCGTGCAATGCAGACTGTCAGGATGCATTGGTGGAAGTAGGTTCGCCAGCCCAAGAAGCCAACAGTCGGTGCATGCAGGTGCACCCGAGGTCAGAATAGTGCACTGCTGACAGAGGTTGGACGTAACGAGGGTGAGAGGGCAGAATTTCGAAGCCGATTGTTCATTAGTGTACGTGATGGTAAGAGACTATGGGACCGGAGGTTGAATCGAGGCTGCCACTGCCGAGAAAGCAGTTCTAGGTTATTCAGGACTTTCGGCCGACGTCCCCCGGTTCAGGCAGGCTGGAAAGGAGTATGCCAGTCCACAGAACCCTAAACGCGCTATACCAAGATGAGAGGAGAGACGGTAGAGACAAAGAGAAGCACAATCGCAAGTCCGATCAATTTTCGTCGCAGGATGGTCTGGCTCGAGGAAGCAGTGAAGCCTAAGATGCTCGAGCCGTGAGATGAGCAGTCGTACGAGGTCCTAGACATGCCATTATCAGGCTCTAGAGGCGAAATGATCGCGGAAGAGTGAGAGCTAGATACGAATAGAGCGTCCTAGCTGGGCAAGTCCAAAGGGGACCGTATTTGTAGATTCATGCCTTGCGTCAAGCTAGCAGCGGCGATGCAGCGACTTCTTCGTACCTCTCGTGGAGCTATTGATCTGATTTGGACCTAGACTTGGTGCTGAATTTCGATTGTTTCTGACCCATCATACAACTAGTGTGCCGAGTTTCTGGGACATTGTCGTGAGCACAGGGACGGTGTAGGCAACTCGGACAGGCAGTGTAGGAGACACACCTCGAGACCCGTCTGGCGGGCCGTACCCCGACCAACCTTAGAGCTGAAAGTCAGGGTCGGGAGCTCGCTGGGCTTGTTAGGGTGGGCTGGCTGGTAATGTAAGCGCCATGAGTGCAGCGACTGAAGGTTTTGACAATGACCTGTACGGATCGGCCTGGAGATTACGACAGACCAGAGATTAGATTAAGGCCGCTCGTACCGGGCTAGACAAACATGTATTGCAACATTGTGCGGCAGAAGATCCGGAGTCAGAAGTGTGGGCTGAAGCTGTCCGATTGCGGGACAGAATAAGGCGCCATGCGACTGCTGAAAACCACATTTGCCTGCAAGCCCTGGAATGGGCCATTTTCAGCAGTTTACTCATGGACGGTGAAGGCTCTGTCACTTTCGTCCCATGCAAGATCGTGTCCTTGCACGATGCGACCGGCTTTCCCGAGTCCGCTAGTCTGTTTACCAGGGGAGGAAAAAAGGCCGCCTCCAGGCTTTAAGCTCTGCTCGGAATCAGTAAGTCAAAAAGCAGTTAAGGCGCTCACCCTGGGTTGTCTCGGATACACCGGGCTCTTCGTTATGCTGCCCGAGCGCACCCAGGGCCGATTTATGATGAATTTCGTCATATTTTACGATCTAGCGGGAGTGTCAATAGTGCAAGAATATCACAGGTGACCTTGTTTATGGTTAACACGGGCAGCTGAGCAATCAGGATATGAAGAACCGATAAATCTGCAACAGCAACGTATAGCGCGAAAGGAAGGGTAGGGCCATATTTGCCTGTATTTGACACGTGACAACTTGTTTGAGCCTACACGGGAGCTGTCAGTGTTAGTTCCCCAACAGCGCTTGTCTCGCTGCGTCTCACTGTACGACCTTTCCTGCCAGCTATCTCCTCTCGTTACTCTGTATACCCACCGTCTCTTGAATCAAGATTCTAATCAGAACTAATTGCCGGCAACAAGTAACAAGGGCTCGGTCTATACATAATAGGATTTGATCTTCTCCCTGTCCTGGAACGCCAACTCGTGTATCCCACGTTGCCAGTCATTCGCACCTGGCATTCGAATCTTATCCAGAGCACTCCTACCCTGGCGTGACTTTCCAACACAACGCGCAGCCGTGAACGTGCTGTTCGCGAGGGCACCGAATCCGATCCGGGGAAATAACAGGAAGAAGTAACAGGATGCATCGTTTCCGGTTAGTGCCTGATACGCGGGCTTGTCAGAGGAACATAAATCACTAATTACTTTCGGTGTCGTAATCCCTTCCGACTGCTTTCTCGTCTCCACCCACGGTTACCACGTATAGGAAGAAGTCGGACGTCAAGCGTAGTCTGGTCCCCGAGTCTGTGAGGTCTCGGACTACCTCAGACGTATCATACCAGTCGCAGATCTCTGTGGACGAGTCCGCCAGCATCAGTCTACCTGGATTACCCCCTGAGAGTGATTTCCGCACTTCACTCATCTTGCCCGAGTGAGAATCATGTCTCGCATCCAGCGCGCTGTTATACTGACTGCATGGTGTCAGCCTGTCTCGGAGATTCTCGCTCCTACGTTCAGCTTCTGGGAACCCATTGTCACTGGAGGATCTACGCAGTCGCATTGCTGAGCAGAGAGCAAAAGGAGCCGAGAACCAGCTGAGTGAAGAGCAGGAGGACATGCTATTGGAATCCTTGAGGTTGCGGTTGAAATCTGGGACGTCCTCAAATCGCGATGGAAATAGCTCTGCTGACTCCGCCACTGAATCTGGTGCCGAGGCTAGCGAGAGCCGATACTCTATGCGTTCCACTACCACCACGAACTCCAGTTCTCTACAGTACTCTCCATCTTCGCCGCGTTCAACTGGACGAGGTCCAAGCAAGAGGTACAGCAACAATATCTTTGGCTCGTCCCGCCTGCGATCGGATTACGGATATCTAAGGAGCATATCCTCCCAACGAAGTGTCGACAGCGGTCGCAGTGCGGTATCCGCAGCGCCAACACAGGCATCAGGGAGCGGCAATACGAGCACCGGGTGGAAAGGAGACGGGCACGACCCCGTGTATGCAGACAGTTTGCGGCCCACCACTCCGGACAACCGAGGCTCTACTTCAGTATCCATCACGTCAAGCCCCAGCGACAAGACTCCCCTCGTTCGTCCTGCCCGACTAAATGCTGCCCAGACAGTGGATGATGGATCCGCTTCTTCCCAAGGGTCCAGCGTCTCAGTGAAACGACCTTCTAGGGCGTTCACGCCTGCAGAACTTGTCCACATGTCCGTTGCTTTGGAGGACGTTATCCGTGAGATGGAGGAAGAAGCAGAGGATGAGATTGTTATGCCGCGTTCGAACCCGATGGCGTCTGCCGCAGCCTTGGAGAAAGGGGCTGGGCTGAGCAAGGTGAGCTCCACGATGTCCCATCCATAAGCGCCCATGTTGTTCAATGCATTTGATCACAGCCGTCGGATCACGCACGTAAAGCTTCATATTCTTCAGAACAGCCCTCAACGCCCACAGCTGTGTCTTCTGACAAGTCCATCCATCCCCTCGACTTCGAAGGTCGGCACGCTTCGCCCGTCCCATCGCGGTCGGGAGCCACGTCACCGAGACTTCCCGGCTACGTTCCTGGTATGCCTAGGCCCATGACTCCTCGCGACCCGGCAATGGATTCAGACGACCAAGGCCGGTCACATTCCACGACGCCCCGCGCAATGTCTCCGTTGCAGCCTGGGTTTACCGAGCGGCCTTCATATCATATTCCATCCAACTTCTCGAATGGGCTCGTACGACGGGGCTCTAATGCATCTACGACCAGTCGCCCGCCCCGCATCGGGTCGCCCTTAGGAGGAACTTCACTGTTCACGTCTAGGAGTATTAACGGGAGATATACACCCGACAACAGGCAGAAGAACGGGGACGATCCTTCAGGAGATAGTGCAAATGATGATGCAATGTCAGGACCCAGTCCAGTCTCACCGTTCGCCGCGAATGGCTATCAGCGAAATGGAGCGTCCTCTCGTCCCAGTACTCCTTCGAACATCCGCTGGAACGCTCCGACGAGCCCTGTCTCTACTAAGAGTAATGGACGAGCTGGCAGTATATCTGGGCGTAGCAGATCTGAGAGTGTCATGAGCGGCGCAGACACCAATACGGACATCCACGGAGATTTGGAGAGGTCGAAGTCGAACAGTCGATCGCTGCGCTCCCCGGCCCTTCCCGACTCTCCGCTACTTGAGGGCGGCAACCCAAGTATCATGTCCCGCTTTGACAACGCAGCCTTCTCAAACAACAGACCTCCCTCGTCCATATCTGGTGAATTGGGCTCTCCTGTTTTGATGGCTAGTCGTCCGGTTCGTTCTCCCACTCCTACTCAGGGCATTGCACGGACTGTTACTCCTCCCGCATCCAACGGCGTCAATGGCATATACACAAATGGGGACTCTTACTCGTCTCAGAGAAGCCCTCCGTCTTCCCCGTTCTCAGCTACCCGCATGGTGTTTTCGCCAATAGCAAACTCTTCTCGTTCGTCTCTGGAATCAGCTGGTTCCAGCTATCATTCGTGGGATGAGGAGGGCAAGAGAGATCGTGTCTATGGGCTATTAAAAGATATTGACCCTGAGGAGCCAGTCTGGCATGAGTTGGTCGGTGAAAGTAGCACTTCCACTGCGGCCGGAAGCTACGCCGATGAAGACTGGGATCCGGAAGATGTCATACGACGATATGCCGGTTTGACAAAATCCGACTTCGCTGCGATGCAGGACAAGCTGGTGAAAGCAGCCGTCTACAAAACGACCACTCCAGAGAGTCGGCCTCCGTCTCTAAGACGTCGTAGACCGTCAACACACTCTGTTACGACTGCTGAGAACAGGGTAGGTGACCTTCTCTAGTAATCAGTAACGTTAAGTCTAACAGTCATAGCAGGCTACAAGCCCTGCTCCTCAGATGTCTGTCTCTACGTCTTCTCCCGGTCACCCATCGAACCCAGACAAGAGTGCCAAAGCTAGTGCTTTGCTGAACTCCGTAATTAATAGTATAGAATCGCCCCAATCGAAGGCCGCCGATCTGGAGACATTGGAAAGTCCGAAGGCTGAATTGGAGCTGTCGCCGCCTGCCACACTTGAGCTTCCATCCCCGTCCAGTCCTCGTAGGCGCAGGAAGGATCTTGATGACGTCCTTTTTGGAGCAGGAGATTCTGGGCTCTCCGGTGCTGCCATCCTGTCGTCGCAGCAGGATGATTATCTCGAGGAGCCTTCTTCGCCGGCCTTGGCTCCACAAAGAGAAGTCACACTTGTTGATGATACTGTATTGCATGTATATGATGATGTTGTCTTGCATATGGACGACATACCCTCGGAGGCACCAGGCGACGAATCTCAGCCTGTTGCTATGCCTGTCTCTCCCAAGAGCCCTCTACTGGTGGATCCTGCGGAACTGGCAAAGGACGTACAACGCCGCGCAGAGGAAGCAACTGCAGCTTTGCGAAAGATACCTTCCAACTCGAAGTTGCGCGAATCGCGCAAGCCCATCAATCGGAGCCAGATATCTTCCCCTCACTTTGTCATGGCATCGACAAGCGTCGATACTATTCCCCTTCCGAATGCTTCTCTCACCCCGGGACAGGCTCAAATGGCGAACAACTCTAAGATTGGATCTCGTATACGCAAGATCAAAGGCACCTTCCGCCATAGGCCTCCGGCATTGAACGGGGAGGAGGTTACCCCCTTCCCTATGGATCTTAGACCTCACCAGACTTCAACTCCTCGCGGTGATGAAGTCATCGATGGACTGTCTAGTACGCAACCACCTTTGAGTGCCATGGAACCATCAAACCCCAAGATTTCTGTGACTAGTCCTCCTGCTTCAGCTCCAGGATTTAGAGGACTAATCTCGAGGTGGCGTAAGCCTCGGAATGGTGATATGGTACCAGAGTTCGAGCGATCGACACCGGTTGCTTCACATCACGCAGCTGCATCTTCTGTTACGCTGCCTCCTAAGGATCCCGTCTTCCCTAGTCAAGCTCAGTCTGCTCCAGCTTTCAATACCAGCTTCCCGTTAGCGTCTCCGACGGATTCCTCTACATCAACGTCGAGGATCGAACGGTCCAGTCATACACAGCAGTCAAGTTCTTCCGTATCCGATCCTCCGACCCCTGATCAAGCGGATGAGCAGGCCTTAAGGCAACTTTTCGATGCTGCGTCGAATCTGGGTCTCAACCCAGAAGATGTCAGCGCCTTGCTTGTGCGGTCCGGTTCGACGTCCTCCCGTCCACTTGGCTCTGCGTTGAGTAGGAGCACGTCGAATGCACAGAGTGTCCGCAGCCAAAAGCCTTTCATACGGGACAGAACAAAGTCTCCAGCCCAGTCCGATGGCAGACCTAGTCTCGATAGTTTCCTGGCTAGACCGAGTGAAACTATAGCAAGAAAAGTGTCGCTTCGAAGCCGAGCGGAGAGTCGTGCTGAGACCAAGGACGCAGAGTCCAGCCGGCGACTTGGAGCTGAGGATCGTCCAGGTGCAAATGCTATCGTGCGTCGGACTATTATCATGCCGTCAGACACACGAGCCTCCACGTTCGACCTGAGTCTATTGAGCCGTAGCATTTCGAAGCGGCGCCGACCCACCAGTACAACATCTATTCAATCGAATCGATCGGTCCATGAGCGTGCACCTACACCTCCGCCATTGAAGTCCCCTACTTCGCGACGCTTCTCTGGGGATGCCTCGCCCCCTGTACCGCAGTTACCCCCGTCGTTATCCGCAGTGGCGTCCGATAACAGTCTGCAAGTGCCTGGATCAGGTCCACTGGAGAAATCGAGCTCTGCGTATGACTCCCTGTGAGTGATGATAAGAGTCCGAGTCATCTGTTGTATGCTGAAGTGGGCAGTAGGTACGAGATGTATGCAGGCGAAGGCAAAGCGCCAGCAGCTCAAGCCGGTGAACCTCGAGGCTCCGCCGAGATTCCTTCAGGGCGCCCTTCGACTAGCGAGCCACCGCCGGTCATTGAAGTAGTGGAGATGGCGAACGGCGAGACTATATGGTTCGTTGCATTGTTGGAAATGCCATGGTCATTCCGATAACGTGATTATTAGGTCGATCGTGAACGGGTTGCGCGATGACGATGGCGAGTCCTTGTACGCCAGTCGGGCAAGCTTTCTGTCAGAGTACTCTCTGCATGATTCAAGTCAAGATGGAATGCACGTATATGTGAAAGAGCATGGCAGGAAGTCGTCGAAGAGTAGCAACACATCGTATCTTTCCCAGAAGAAAGCTACCCTTGGCCAGAATCGTCCGGAGACCAAGGTAAGTGTCTGTTCTATATCGTGCTGTACGCTGGCTCAACAGTGTCCGTAGGTCTTCTATAGTTCTCCTGCGCAGATTGGGCGTCTCATCGAGAATTTGTCTCTCGGCATGGACGCTGGGTCGTTCAATTTCGCATCCCGCGGCGGCCCCGATCGTTCCGAGGCGGAGACGAGTTGGACCGTGGAAGAACGATTGGAGCAGATGCTTGGCAGCCTGGCGCCCGGTTCGTAATCGACTGTTCTGCTAATCTGATTCTTGGTTATCTTTCACAGAGATTTCTCTGCACTTACCCCAGCTTTGTAACAAACCTATGCCGTCCGCATGGATACCCGGATACATGTTACCGTACGTACATACGTAATGCAAGGACTAATGAAAACATAGACAGCGTTTGTACTAAATTATCATCATAACCCTCCTTGAATATCAAACCAGCGATTCAGCGATAGTGCAAGAAGGGAGTCCAGCAAGAGGACGTCGTCATCGAACCTGTACTGCATGTAGGCGTAGGATGGTCCTACTGGAGTAGACTGCTGAAATCTTCGGTATATGGCGACGGCGCTCGCTTGGGGCAGGGCTAATAACTTATGGTGGGCTGTAGGCAAGCAGAGGCAGAGTTGCACTGGACGTACATCGTATGCACTGGAATCGCTACCGCGCCTCCTCCAGGCGTACATCCCACCGTTCCCTGATTCGAACGTGCGCGACCCGCTGGATAATGTACATATGTCAGCATATCACGGATGCTGGCTCCAAGACCTTACTTCGGACTTGTCCCAGTCATAATAAGGCGTCCCATGGGGACTTGTCTATGGCCGATAGTGGCTGAGCCAAGGTAATTCCTGCTTGTCCAGTCAAAGACTGCGACGACCTCGCCGTTGCCTTTTGTGACCTGGCGAACAAATCGTCGTAAGAATAGACCAGGCTTACGCAGACTTGGAGCGTACAGATGTGCGGGCATTGCCCATAAACAAGTCTGGCGTATCGAAACGAAAGAATATAGGCTTGGTGTCCACGCCAATCATGATACAGCCGTTCCTCGGGTCGTCGCGTCCTGTAAAATATAACTTGTAGGGCGCAGACATAGCAGAGGGCAAAGGCGGCTCATGTAGAGGATGGTATTGAACTCTAACATCTCCTCAAGTTGATATGCGACGGCCTCTGCGGCAGACAGCCTTGCTCCCGTGATTGGGCTATCTCGTGCGGGCCTGGGAAGTAGAAGTACTAGAAATCTATGAGCGCTTACAAGAGTCCCGCATTCGAGGCCCTTGCCGCGATAGCGTACGGCTCGAAGACCAGAAGACAGGAGCTGGATATCGCAGCCACACAACGTCCCAAGCCACAGTGTCCATTAATGATCGCGAAGGCCATCGAAGATGTCAAGGTAAAATGTGGCATTTCCCGGTGCTAAACGCCATGTTGTAGACAGAACCTTATTTTGTCGGCCTTGCTTCCCCCGCTTATACCTCGGGGCCGAGCCACGTGGACTAAATATCTGAGAATATACCAATATTGTAGCGTGGCAGAACAATGGATAACAAGAAAGACGTGCACGATTACAGTCCGGCGCAGACATACGGAGTGTCTTCAGGGAGTGTCTTCAGGGAGCATTGACCTTCCACAGCGGCCGCTTGCGCAGTTTGCGGGTAACATGGACCGCACTGGCGCCATGGCTGTTTCCCCCGAAGGCAAGAACCACTGTTTCTTCCGCCCCTGACCCGCGAGCAATTCCTCGCTTCCTCATTTCTATCGCATCTTTCGCGAACTTGAACCTGGCCTGGTCGGAACCTGCGCGTATTCAGTCATCAGCCGGCCGCTCTCTTCGTCCGTGCAAGATACTCACCGATCTGGAACTGAGGGTTCTCTACGGATCGCTTGAAGAAGTCGAATGGAACGCGTGAATAAATGTGCAATAGCGTGTCGCGGCCTGTCTTGTTGCTCTCCTGCTGAGAGGGAGAACTCGTTACGCTCACGCCGAGGATGTTCGGTAGTGAAACGGTGAGGAAGTGCTCGACATCGTCTTTTAATCTTGGGCCGTACAACCCGAATATCGACGTGGAAGGGGGTGCCACGTCGACGGGCGTGGACACGCCAGATGATGAAGGTGAGCGCAGTGACTCGATGAAGTCCACCCAGTCGTTTATAGAGTCGACCGTGATGGATTGTCGGCAAACGTCGTAGGCATAGGCGCACAGCTCCTCCATACCTCCCAATAAGCAGGCGGCGGCAAGGACGCCTCTTGCGTTTTCTGGTCTTATCAAGCCGAGCGACTCTGATGAATAGAGGTATCCGAGGGCTAGAGAAACATATGTGAGCATGCAATAGACCATTTGTGCTCCTTTATTCCGCACCTATCGCGAAGCCCTAGACAAAGCATGCATCGAAGCATGTCAGAAATTCCTTTAGTTGACAAAAGGCGCGAAACTTACTTCTTGAGTCACCTCTGGCTCGTGTTCTACTTGCACATAGATAGCGTGGGGTGATGTCTGAGGTGATGTCGACATCAAATGTGCGAGGTAGGGCGATCGTGATAGGATGATGGCGTGCAGTCTGTACACGCTCCCAAGAACATGCTGCGAGAAGCGTCATCAAACAAAACCAAGAGATAACCATTCTTCGGACTGACCAGAAACGTATCTGCGTAATTCTATCGAATAATAAGCATGTAAGCAAAGTAGAGTCCAATTTGCATAAACAGAAACACGCACGCCAGACTGGAACCCGGAGTGGTACAGATGCCGTATAATGGCATCGTCGTGAGCTTGGAAGGGGTTCCTGGTACAAACAAGGATCCAGTAAGCATCTCATTCGTACATGGACGCGAGCGAAAGATCTTCCAGGAGCGTTATAAACTACGAGACACGTACTGTTGTGAATACCCATTCACAGGTTGACTGGAAAAAGACGTGGATGCCGCAGACTCTCCGTTAGAGTCATGGTATGGCACATTTTCTGGACCGGCGTGTCCATTAGTGGAACCAAAAGCATGAACTTGAGATGAAGCAACGGAATCCATAAGTCGCAGAGACACAGGTATTTTCGAGAACGTGGAGGTGCGGGGAAGTGCAGTCGGACGACAACTCCAAAGGCGCCGGAGGTCACGCAGGTTTCACCACAGCCGTCACGTTCCCTTCTGCGTCGGCGAGCCTGTCTCTGCGGTTTCGTTTGGCACTCCTAGACAATAGCCTCGAGTGACATGCAACCGGAGGGCGCGCATTTTGGAGATCTGCCTGTGGAACTGGTGGAGGAAGTCGCGGAAGTCTGTCGGGGTGATTCTCTGGCTCTGGCTCTCGTATCGAAGCTCTTCAATGCCGTCGCAACTCGTATCATATACCGCCGTCTCAAACTAGAGGCTCCTGATACCCTAATTGGAGCCCTGAAGACGCTTGCTGGCAATCCTCTCGCCGCGCAGTCCGTGAAGACATTATCTATCGCGACGTGAGTTGCAGACTAAGCGATGACTATTTGCTCGTGAGCGGTTTTTACTGTGAGCGGTGATAGGACCTCGCAAAAGCGTTTCAAATCCTTTTATACCCTCTTAGAGAGGGCTATAAGCGGCTGTGAAAACGTAACTTCCCTTGGGATCGCAAGTAGTCTGCCCGAGTACGGGCCACTCTTGCGGAAGTGCACGTTCCCGAAGCTCGAGGCGTTCCACTATCTCAGCATTGACGAAGATGTCGTCGAGTTTCTCCGTCGCCATCCTCGTATAACCAACCTGTACCTCACCCGTAGCCCTCATGACAGCTCCGTTGAATGTCCATATGCGCCCCTGACCCTCCCCCGATTAACCGCTCTGGTCTGCAGCAGCTCCGCGATGCCTCTCTTCGTCTCGACATCTCCGCTACAAGCTGTGCACGTCGTATGGGACAGTACAGAATTTGCGCACATGGACGCGACTATGCAAGTATTAGGTACTTCGACTGCTCCGGTTGGGTTGTTCGCAACCGAGTTGGAGGCATGGTCCGAGCCTCTTCTGCGCTCGGTCGCAAATCATCTGGCCAGAATAGACACGCTCATTATCAGCAACTCTACCGAGGATCTTTATGCCGATGAAGCGTACGACGTGGGTGCCTTGTGTCTCTGCACGGTAAACCACTCTAATAATCATGTTACATCAGTCCTTTGTCAACGTGTTGCTAGAAGTCCTGCCAAACTTCAGCCGCCTGCAGAGATTGAAGCTCGCCGCTGGCTGCGGGCAAAATCCAGTAGCGAGCATCTACACAATGTGTGATGATTACACAATGTCGACAAAACTCGGCAGAGCTTGCCCAACCCTAGAGACTTGCCAGTTTATAAGTGAGTCACAAATACGCTCCTATCATGCAGGAAGTCACCTGTACTAACCGCCTCGCAGCCGAGATTCCTTTCGACCGACACCGTTGGGGTATCTGGCTGCCCGACGCCGGCTTCCCGCGCATCAGCATGTGGTACCGCCACTTTATGTTCTCAACATCGAGCCCATTGCGCGCGTTGTCCGCGGAGATTCTTGAAGGCTTTCTCAGCGATGCCAGGAACGAGATGGAATACCTGCTGGCGCGTCATGCTTTGTCTGCCAAATCCGTGGAGGCGAAGAGCAGGACAGCCGTCGCTCTCCGCAGTGAGAATGACATAGGTGCGTACCTGTAGCTTGTTAAGCGTCTCAGTAGGTTTATCGACAGGTGGTCAAGGAATCGGTACTGCGGACGAAGGAGCTAGTGGACCTATCCGGATACCCATACGTTTGTATTCTCCGATTTATCCGTGGTAGCTCGCTGACAAGAGCTCCAGTGTAGACAATTGACCAGTTTCTTCTTTCTCTATTTTCTAGACGTCTCTATCGGATTTCGTCGACCGTCATTTTTCACATGACTCTGCCTTCTGCCGCTCATGGAACGGCCGTACTCACGAGAAACTGGACATCACGTTAGACTGCAAGCCATCTTCGACTTGCTCTAGACTTGCTCTATGAAATATACCGCCTCCCTGCTCTACTCTAATTGGCTTCCTACCTAGCGGACCGGCGGGAATCTACAGGGCTGTGATCTAGATATCTGGGCATTGGAAGATTTCGCTTCTTCATCGGTCTGAAGTGCGGGGAATCTGCATGTCGTCATGCGTCTGTGGTCAGGCACCGATTCAGCGTTTGCTTTCCTCGTCATTCCTGGAGGTTCTCTGTATGTGAGCGTCGCCGGCGGGCGGAACCGGGCTCTACGCATGACACCACGCCCGGAAGCCCTCCAGGTCGAGTACCTGACCATACGTCTCCACCTCTTCTATCTTGCACTCCGTTCTACACCCAGTATTGTTCATGCGCACGAATGCCTCCATCAAGTTTGTCTTGACGCCTTTCTCCTTCGCGCGTGGCCCGCATATCGCAGGATACCCGGGCGGCGGCGAAATGTATCGGGCGTCCTCTCGTTCCTTGACCAATGAGGGCATGTCGGTATTTGGATTTCCATGGTCTCGACCTTCCGGATTGTAAATGCTGACGTCGTCGTGATCGTCTCCTAACTGAACACGGAGCTAAAATCATGCAGATGAGATCTTTGGTTTTCATGAAATGAAATGAGATCATGGGCGAGGTAGGATGGGAAGGGGATATGAGAGGGCGTACGTACCATGTGCGAGCGATCGGATGCGAAGTTGGATAGGTACGTGGGCGCTGGTATGACTCGGAAGAAACTGGATAGGTCGCGCCACCAGAGATCGATGGTGAGCCAACGGCGATGTGGGAGCGCGCTCTTCCTTACCTCTGATACTCTTCAGGAAGCTGGCCGTGTATGGGGAAGGTCCATGCGATGTATTCTATCAGTGAAACGTGCCGTTCAGGGTCTCTTCGTGTGGGATGCATGGGAGGCCATGCCTTGGGCGGTACAGGGCGTAGGCAGCTGCGTGTCGAAATCGTACACCCATGATGCAGCTCCCTTTCGATCTGCGGTCTCGTTCTTGGCTTGCCAGGGACGGAGAAGGAGGATGACGTGGTAGTCCCATACCACTAGTCCCGGGCGGGCGGTTTGATTCCAGAGAGCTACCTATCGGATGGCAGGGGCTTAGGGCAAGGCCTATCTGCGGTCGCACGGAGGGACGAACTTACTGTCTTCCCTGCGTTAGAAATGAATGCGACGCAGACTTCCCATCTATCTTTGATATCCCTGCGCGCTTCAAACTCTGTTGCTAAAAGGTAGATGTTTTCTTCGCAGTAGCAGCGCGTATACACGCTATCAGGAGGCACTTGCGGTGGGATAGGGGCAACGCGATCGGGTAGTGGAGGCGAATGCATATTACAGCGACGATGGAACGATATGATGGTACAGGGTAAAGATGCGACGATTATGCTAGTAAGGAAATGGCAAGGATGTGGTAGGAATGGAAAGCAATGACGATGAAGTAAGGTATGCGACGAAACCATGCAGCCGAAAGTCCCAAGATCAGAATCCAGATGGCATACAAGTACAAATTTTGACCACTGCTTCCTCAGTAGAACTGAGTTCATTTTGGCTTATCTTCTCTCCTTCGGAACCCCGCCTCCCCCGCATATTGAGACTAAAACTCTGATACTCCATGTTGGAGCATAGAAGATCATGAAAGCCCCATCTCCGGCGGCACGAGACGGTGGTGATGGCTCTGAAAGGACAAGTTAGTTCTATGGAAGAAGTGATGGACAATAGTCGGTACGCACTATGTCATCGCCAGGGTATACAATCACATGCGAACATGGAAATCAATGCTTGGACCTCCCGTCCCTGCTCTTCCCCGTCGGCGGCGTCGAGGGCTCCGAGCCAAAGCTGAAGCCGTAGGCTGGCTTCTTCTTGAGAAGTATGTCTGGGAGGTCTGGCGACGACTGCTCCGGGCGGAAGGGGACGAAGACGCCGTGGGCCTGGGGGCGCGCGGGAGGTGACCCTGGGCTGTTGGCGCGGCGCGGCCTGGGCGCGTGGATGGGGGTCTGGGAGGACGAGGAGGGCGGCGAGGAGGAGGGGGAGGCGGGTGCTGCCGCGGAGTGGTTGAGCATGGAGTTGGGGATGGGTGCAGGGAAGCCGGTGGGCTGGGGTGGTTTGGGAGCGAGACCCTTGTTGCTGGTGAATGGGTGGACCGCGAAGGGGTCGAAGGATGCGAGGACGGGGTTGGACATTGTGATGCGAGGAGGTGCGATGAGAGGCTGGTGTGGTGCGAAGGGCTATGTTTCTTGGAGACAGCAAGTCCGCTCTTTATAGTCTGCCATGGCGAGCTCAAGAAGAGTTATGCCGGGAAACGGCCGCGGAAGGCACGAATTGGGGTTTGTTGGAAGGTGAAACCCAATTACAGCAGTATCGGAGATTCGTCCCTCGGCCACAGATCCTTACATAACATCCTCTTTTAATCACCCTCGCTTAACCCAACATTAAATCCCACTCCGGGTGGCACTGACTACCCGGACTCCGCAACACGTATAGGGTACACGCCACGCAGGAGCCACATCTCTATGGCGGTCGACAATCTACCCCGCATCAGGCAGGCACAGAAGGCTTAATTCTATCTCTACGGTCAAGTGCTGTGGAGCATTCAACAACATTCACTGCCCTGTTCATCACAAGTCTCCATCGCTCGCACCCTCGAAGTCACAGGCCACACAGAACAAGTATAGCTTCGAACGCTTTCCAGCCTACAAGATCCGACGAGGACGCTTTAGGCTTCTGTGCCAATTCATAAGGAAGCCCGTCTTGAGATAGGAGAAACAGACTCAACGTGGCCTCGGGTTCTTCCTTGACGCAGTGCACAGATCAAGTTGCGTGCACGCAGGGGTCCGTGATTTCCCCGGAAACACCCACATGCACGAATAGGAATGTGAGAGATGCGCGTATTTCTGGTGGCGTATCAGGTATGTCGGACTCCCGTCCCACTTGATTCGTTCCGAGCTTAGCAAACATACATCCCGCAACAGACATCGTACGACCAGCTGGATTGACGGGGTGTATGAAGGACCGAACGTATCGGGACTTTCGCGGTCCAGAGCCGAAACCTAACGCGAAGTCAGCCTACCAGAAACAACGTTTCCCCAGGGTCTCATCTACAATTGTCCCAAGTTGCGATAGAATGAAGGGCGCATATAGTTGTGATCACTCACAATACAGCGGCCAATTGCTTTACGTTCCCATAACACGCGTCGCGTTAGGTTTCGCTCCGGCGAGCTATTGTATATGAAATCCAGACAGTGATCGTGGCAGGTGCAGCCCTCCGGTCCGCCAGAGCTAAGCCAGAAGGTCCGGCTCTGATCACCCTCGTCGTCGTCCTGGCCAGCGTCCGCGCGCCGCAGGCGGCCAAAACATATAGGCCAGAGACCCTCAAACTCAATACCGCGGTGACGAGTAAGCAAGCTCGACAAACCGCCCGGCCACTGAAGAAACCGGAGCTCCGCCAATGCAACGGCCCACATTTTCAGAACTGGTCTTCGGAGTGCCTGCAGCGAATGAGCGCGGACGTTGTACGTACCTTTGCGCGGTCATGGGTCGCGCACAACACGGTCGAAAGCAGGGGTAAAGGCACCAGATCCTCCCAACGAGACCGCGGTGGGCTGCACGCAAACAGCCGATGAAGACACGGAGTTGCAGCGCCACGTGGCCCGGAGCGCGTCCTCGGAAGCAACCTTCCAATCAGGGGAGGTCCGTGACCCTCCTGTTTCTTCCCACGGCACGCCTCGGTTTGAAGGCCGGCGGGGTTCTGCTTGCTCGGCAACGAGTACGCTCTATTGAACGCTGATGGCCTCCACACCTTGTGACCCCCCCGCTGCCATAACGACTCGCCTTTCGGTTGATTTTCTCATGGGTCGTTTACGCGTGTTACCCGTCGAGAGTGGTTTCGCGCCCTTGCACATGCTCTTTGAGATCTTATTATGGAGGACGACGGCCGTAGTCGGAGCGACAGCATATGATCCTTGCAGGGGACAGCGCATTCGGTGGTTATCCTGTCGATCCATACTTTACATAGCGACTGCCCATTTGGCGGCAAAGTTATGTACGAGACAGTGCGTCCAGCAGTCACAGAACCAAAGGGCTCGGATCCTTCCCCATTATGTTAAGCATTTACAGCATTGGCGCGGGGAAATTAGGAATCGCGTCTTCTATGCGGGGGCGGCCAAATCACGCTTTGACTCAATGATTGCTGGCGCTCGGATATGTTCCTATCTCATCTTCTCTCTGAACGTCGATGAGAATACCCCCGTACGCCCCCGTTGATTATTTCAGTGCGCTGCCGGATTAGTCGCCCTGTCGCGCCAGCTGCTTGGGACGGGCATGATGAAAGAGGCAGCGCCACCGCACATCAGGACCCTTTCCCCAGGAATGTGGAGTAATGCATCAAAAGGTTTACTGAACGCTTTCCCCGCGTACTCCGTGCGATCCCCTTCGCTGTTGACAGGAACCCTCAGTCTGAATCGGGTGTGTTTATTACGTTCTGCTCATTTTCACCATTTTCACTGAACGCGATTGGCAGTATTGTAGCATCCCTTTGACGTTTTTAGTGTCGCCGTGATGTTGACGCTCGTTGGCCACGTCAACGCGCTCATGATACGACATGGGAATGTTGCCTCACTGTTTGACGATCCTGCGACGTATAAGGCTTCGGTCAGCTCTTGCCTTCTGCGACGAGAGTTGAACGCCGGATCTTCTCGATCCCTAGGTAAGTGTGCCATACTTTTACGTCACTTGCTCAAGCTAATAGAGGTTGTTCAACTCCTTGGGATGCCATTGCCATATCCTGTTGAATCGGCATGAAGCCAGAACTCACCTTCAGGGCGTACTCACTACACGTCCTCTGCAAGCTCCGGCCACGATGCTCGTAAAGATCAACGCAGGACCATGCGTGCATCTCGTTATGCGGGTCGCCTTCAACGGTCAATCGGTTGCCCAGTGTGTCAGATATCTATCCAGCTGGGATGCCGTAGGGATCTGTCCAGATCAGTTACCTGAATCGTCCTCTCAACCCGAGTGGAGCATACAATCGTGCTTGCGAAACTCTACGGATCTTGCGTTTGTCTGTGATTTATCGATCTTTGGGATCCGGCGAAATCACTGCTTATGTCCATCCCGGTGGCCTTTGTCTGGAGGTACTTCAACTCTGGGAAAGCGGCGCTTCTCGTTCTTCCTGCGTAGACGACATTGTCGTCAACAACACGTCACCTCTATGTGCTCATATGTCTCGGATACTTTTCATGTTGAAGACCCACTTATCACGATGAACCGAATAACCGCCAATCCTGCCTGATTTGAGTGGTTGCGTCGATTCTCTCAGGCTGTACATTCGTGTTCTCTCAGACTGCGCTCGTGACCTGGTCGATCTTTGCCCTATTCTGACGACTTCTGCCAGGGATGTATGGGCGGTGTCATGCTCCCCTTCTTGCCGGAGTCGTTCCGAGATTCTGCGCTGGTCTTCTTTATTAGGCGGTCCGTTTGCACCGATGTGTTCGATTCTGTGCTATTCTATGTGATTCTGAGGTACGAGAGAACCCTTACCGCTCCTGCTTTTCGTGTCTCAGTGCTCGGAACATGCGCCGGTCATATCCCTGTCGGTACCGTTCTGAGTCAGGTGGCTCTCCTGGGTCGACATAACTTGTCTACACCGCTTTCTGCTCATACGTTTGTCATTCCGATTCCACCGGCAATATCCGTCCCAGCTTGCGTCAATGTCATCTTATCTTATCCCTTGGACGCCGCACTATCTTGCCACTTCCCCTTGCCGCCTCTCGATAGGTTCCATCTTCAGAGCACCTGGTCCTGCCGTACCCTCCGCCCCCATTCCGCGCCAGCAAGGCGGTCAATAAAGGTCGTAATGCTAGATTACTTCTCGACTTCGACGACGGTCTCGACGCAAGATAAGGAGTATATATCTGTCTCTTCCCATCCTATCTCTGCTTCCGCGCATAAGGCCATCCGATAGTTCCCGGTTGTGCTGGTATTTATCTGAGAGTCATTGAGCGTCGGAGGTAGCTGCTCGGACGCAAGATGCTTTCACGCACGCTGCGACTCTTTCTGTTCGGTTTCGGGCTCGTTCTTGCGCTGTTGGCGCAGGCAGCCTATGGGGCGGTCGTTAGAGCTGAGGTCAAGTCTTCTCTTACCAAGAGATGGGCCTTGCCCGATCTATACGAGGCCAGCGTAATCGAGTTACAGACGGGTCTGAACGCGGGGGACTTTACGAGCGTGGATCTTCTTAAGGTTTGTCCGCAATTTGCAGTTGTGGCTATCCAGACACTGAGGTGCGACAGGCTTACTTTGCTAGGATCAGCGAAGTGAACCTGCAGGGACCAGCGCTACGCGCTGTCATTGAGACTAACCCATCCGCACTCGCGGAGGCTGCCGCGCTTGATGCTGAGAGGCAACTGTTGGGTCCCAGGAGCCTGCTGCACGGTATCCCCGTATTGTTGAAGGACAATATCGCAACGACAGCATCAGAAGGTATGAACACCACGGCCGGATCCTACAGTATGTTAGGGTCCATTGTCCCTGGTGATGCCGGAGTTGTGAAGCGCTTACGGGCGGCAGGGGCGATTATTCTTGGTACGCATGCTCTCGCGACAGGCACGGGTGTCATGAAACGATCTAAGCTTTGTTGTCCCAGGCAAAGCGAATCTCTCGGAGTTCGCTCACTACCGGGGGAACCTCGCTTCAGGGTGGTCGGGTCGCGGAGGACAGTGTACAGCTGCTTATTATCCAGGATCGGATCCATGTGGATCCTCCGCGGGCTCCGGCGTGGCAGCTTCGATTGGGCTTGCCGCTGTTACTCTCGGGACCGAGACCGACGGGAGTATCACCTGCCCTGCAAGCCATAACAATTTGGCTGGTATCAAGCCGACTGTGGGACTGACTTCGCGAGCTGGAGGTAAGATTTACTTACCTTGATTAATTGCTATCAGCTCAGGGTATACTGTACGGGTTCTCAGTAATCCCGATTTCCGAACATCAAGACACGGTTGGGCCTCTGACACGCTCTGTATCAGATGCAGCTATAGTTCTGTCCATCATTGCAGGACCGGACCCGAACGACAACTTCACGCTTGCCCAGCCGAACCGTGTACCCCAGTACGAGAGAGCTCTCAGCGCAAATGCACTTCAAGGTGCGAGGATAGGAGTGCCTCGGGCCATGTTCCTCGAGCCGGCATACTCGGGGCTTGATGATACCGTGATGTCTGCGTTTGGGACGGCATTACAGACCCTTGAGAGCCTTGGTGCTACGATTGTGGACCCTGCCGATCTCCCGTCTGCGTACCAGATATATGCGTCGCGCAATGAGAGTATAGTCAATGCTGTTGACTTTAAGGTGTGTGCAGTACTAGTGCGAAGACGGGCAGCGAAGTCTGAATTTGCCATTAGGTCCAAATCAATGCGTGGTACCAATCCTTGTATACGAATCCTTCTGGCGTTCGTAGTCTTGCAGAGTTGATCGCGTTTGATGACGCGAATCCTACTCTCGAAGAGCCAACAGGATATACATCGCAGTCGACGTATGTCCTCTTAGTTAGACTACTTATCTGTGGGCCCTAGAACTCACCTTCTACAGTCTGATCGCAGCCGAGGCTACCAGCGGATACAATGCCACTTTCTATCAAGCACTGGCTGCCGACTACCAGCTTGGACGTACCAATGGTATCGATGCCGCTCTCCAGCAATACAACCTGGATGCCCTAGTCTTGCCCGCTAACGGACGAACTACGACTCCCGCAGGTATGAAGTGTACCCCCGGTATAAGAGTTTATCCTGAATATACTTGATTATGCAGCGATCGCTGGCTATCCCATCGTAACAGGTTCGTGTCGCCACTTGACTCGGTGGTATATTCTTATGTGTGAAAATGCTTCCAGTCCCTCTGGGGTTCTATCCTGACAATACGACTACGGAGAGCGCAGGACCAAACACCGTCTACCCAGCTCCCGGTGTGCCCTTTGGCCTATCTTTCCTTGGGACTGCATACAGCGAGTACAACCTTATCGGCTTTGCTTACGCATACGAGCAGAAGACCATGACAAGATTGGCTCGCAGGGCATACCCGGCTGCAATCCCCGCCACGCAGCTGGCGGATATCATTTCCCCATAGGCAAATACTGAAATGACTTGCGATAGTCTTATGTTTCTTTCCTCTGGGATATTGCGACAATTGCCGTACTTGCTGATCTCAATTCCTCCTCATATAAAGGCGTATGCGCAGTTTATGCATCGTTGACAGGAACTCTGGGGAAAACATCTGCCCCATATCTTATCGGTCTCTATCATGTGACCCAACCCAGGAACAGTACTGAGAACTTCGTTACGACTTCATTCATCCGTCGATATTCCGCCTTACATGCCTGGGCAAAACCAACGTATACCTGCTCGCTGTGTTCTATAACAGAGAGATAAGGGCCCCAAAATCAAGCTGTCTTCGGCCTATTTACGACTGCTCGTATCAGCGACCATGAGGAACATTCTCAGTCGACCGCCTTAAATACCAGGCGATCCCTTTAATGATCTTGACGCGCCGTGCTCGACGTCCAGCAGTGTCCATCGGCCAACTTCCTTGAGGATGTATCCCCGGGCTATGATGCACCTGGCGCGCGCCTTGCTTGTCGTGATTGTTGTCGTGCAGTTCGCCAGCACCACTCTCGCGAAGGCCTACTCGGACACTGCATCGTCCCTTACGAAGAGGGTTGCAGCGCTGCCTGATCTCTATGAGGCAACTGTGACTGAGTTACAGGCAGGCTTGAACGCGGGAGAATTCACCAGTGTTGATCTTGTCAAGGCGAGTGATGGGCTTTGCACGTCTGGAGAAAGGCTAACATGAATTGTCCAATCAGGCGTACTTTGCGCGGATTAGTGAAGTGAATTTGCAAGGTCCGGCACTCCGAGCTGTCATCGAGACGAATCCATCTGCTTTGGCCGAGGCTGCAGCCCTCGATGCCGAACGCAAGCTATTGGGCCCTCGGAGTCTCCTTCACGGCATCCCAATCTTGCTGAAAGACAACATTGCCACCACTGCTAGCGAAGGTAAGTAATGTCCCGCGTACCTGCAGAGAGTTCTTTAGTCAAACGTGTATGAAGGAATGAATACCACGGCTGGATCATTCAGTATGCTCGGATCGATCGTCCCTGGAGATGCTGGAGTTGTCAAAAGGCTCAGAGCAGCTGGTGCTATCGTACTAGGTAAGTCACTTTTCTGACAATAAGGTTGCTGAGATAGATAAAGCGTTCATATCCAGGCAAAGCCAATCTCTCTGAGTTCGCCCATTACCGGGGTAACCTTGCTTCCGGTTGGTCTGGTCGTGGAGGGCAGTGTACAGCAGCATACTACCCTGGTCAGGATCCTTGCGGTTCCTCATCCGGCTCTGGGGTCTCTGCTTCTATTGGATTGGCTGCTGTTACTCTAGGATCGGAAACCGACGGGAGTATCACGTGCCCTGCCAGTCAGAATAATATTGCTGGTATAAAACCCACTGTCGGATTGACATCTCGCGCTGGAGGTTCGCACATCCTCTTGCTAATATGCGATTGCGACTCACCGCCTGCATCTTGTAGTCATACCTATTTCGGAGCATCAAGACACTGTCGGACCATTAACTCGTTCCATCTCTGATGCGGCCATCGTGCTTTCCATCATTGCCGGGCCTGATCCCAACGACAACTTTACTCTCGCTCAACCCAACCGTGTGCCCCAGTACACAAGGGCGTTGAATACCAATGCGTTGCAAGGTGCCAGAATTGGAGTTCCCAGAGCTGTGTTCCTGGACCCCACTTACACCGGTCTCGATGAGACTGTCCTTTCTGCATATGCTACTGCATTGCAGACGCTCCAGAGCCTGGGCGCCACGCTCGTCGATCCCGCTGACTTACCTTCTGCGTATGATATTGCGGCATCCAACAATGAGACTATAGTGCTTAGCGTGGACTTCAAGGTGAATATCAGTCTTCATTACGACGATCATGCGGAACAGCGCTGAATTGGCATCTAGGTTCAAATTGACGCATGGTACCAGTCACTCTACACCAACCCTTCAGGTGTACGTAGTCTGGAACAGCTCATCGCGTTCGACAATACCAATCCGTCACTCGAGGAGCCGGCTAACTACACTGATCAGTCTATGTGAGTGAATCACCCGTATTGTGACGAATACAGTGACCATTAATCGTGGTTGTCTTCCAGTCTGGTCGCATCTGAGGCTACTACTGGTTACAATGCGACCTACTGCAGCGCTCTTGCCGCCGACTATGACATGGGAAGGACACGTGGTATAGATGCTGCTCTTCAACAGTACAACTTGGACGCCTTGGTGCTTCCGGCTGGGGGCCTCACAACTGTTCCAGCAGGTACGAGGACTGTTCGTAGCCTGGATATCACTCATTCGTGTCGTATCTCGTTACAGCCATTGCTGGCTATCCTATCGTCACTGGTACGTCGTAGCGATCAACCACTTACCGATTGTACGCTCAACGATAATCGCGTAGTCCCTCTTGGTTTCTATCCCGACAACACAACAACCCAGAGCGCAGGTCCCGTCACTGTCTATCCGGCCCCAGGCGCTCCGTTCGGGCTGTCCTTCCTCGGTACCGCCTACAGTGAATACAACCTGATAGGGTACGCGTACGCCTACGAGCAGAAGACCCAGACGCGTCTGGCGAGGAAAGCGTATTCTGCGGCCATTCCGACTACGCAGCTGTCGGATATCCTTGCATCCTCGAACTAGTTTGGTACGATCGTGACATCATGTGGGGAAAGATAATCGTATGCGCGCTCATCATTATAGTGTGGGGTGAGATGCAAGACAGACGGTGGCTTGATCTCTAAATGAACATTCCTGCAGCCAAAGTCGACCGTCACTTAGTACTTAGTACTTAATCCCGACGCCTATCTTACGGCAGTCGCCGCGGGTGCGTCGGCTAGTATGGGATGCAAGCTGCAACTCGTTCCTTCGGAGATTTGTCGTCCGTCTCAAAGGTCCGATAATTTTGGTTGCCCCTAAATTGAGTGGCAGCTAGGCTAAGTGACTCTCAGGCTCGACGACAATCTTCGACCTGAAAGGAAGATAAGAAGAGATTTGATTCCGCAGTCGTGGCGATAAGGTCCTGACCTGAACCGCAGTGCATGTGTATATGATGAAGCAGGCTGGGCAAGACCACCCCAAGTACTGTTTGCTGAGGACGCTATGACTGGGTGGATTCTGAATCACCTA
Source organism: Heliocybe sulcata (assembly GCA_004369045.1). Lineage (NCBI taxonomy): Eukaryota > Fungi > Basidiomycota > Agaricomycetes > Gloeophyllales > Gloeophyllaceae > Heliocybe > Heliocybe sulcata. Next base: position 1,477,712 of record ML213505.1, on the reverse strand, counting down.
CAGCTATTCTTCCTCGCGACCTTCTTCATAGGTAGTCATGGTCGCGCAACCTCTGAAACCTGGCAACAATGGCCGCTGGTAGCTTCGGTATCTTCATTACCAGATCTGTACGAGGCAAGCGTTGCGGAGCTAGGAGGTGGTCTGAATGCAGGCACTTTCACCAGCGTGGACCTTATCAAGGTGAGGATGCTCTTTATTCCGTTGAAGCTGCCCTTTGAATCAAGCCTGGTCACGATCGCATCGAATATGATACACAGGCATATTATGCGCGGATTGATGAAGTCAATCTACAAGGACCAACTTTACGAGCAGTCATTGAGAAAAATCCATCCGCTTTAGTCGAAGCAGCTGCCCTGGATGCAGAGCGTAGACTTCTCGGCCCTAGGAGCATACTGCATGGTATTCCGATTCTTGTCAAAGACAACATTGCCACCCTCGTGTCGGAAGGTACTATGTCTAACTCGCGATAGTAGCATAGGCTGATCTCGTGCCTCTGGATTCGCTTATAGGCATGAATACCACCGCTGGTTCGTTCAGCCTCGAAGGGTCCATTGTGCCAAGGGATGCTGGTGTCGTCAAGCGCTTGCGAGCCGCTGGTGCTATTATCCTGGGTGAGGTCCTCCCGTCTCTAAGCTTTGTTACACGCCTGAGCTTACTACTTGCTCAGGAAAAGCCAACTTGTCTGAGTTCTCTCACGCAAGAGGTGATCTGGCGAGCGGGTGGTCCGGGCGGGGCGGCCAGTGCACAGCTGCTTATTACCCCGGAGCGAACCCTTGTGGTTCCTCTTCGGGGTCTGGCGTCGCTGCTTCCATAGGACTTGCTGCTGTGACCCTTGGAACGGAGACAGACGGCAGCATCACTTGTCCGGCTAGTCAAAATAATGTTGTTGGAATCAAACCGACGGTGGGTTTGACATCCAGAGCAGGAGGCGAGTTCATCCCATCGGGCGGGGCATACTGCTTTTCTGATGTATATATTTTCTTAGTTATCCCAATCACCGCCCATCAAGATACAGTCGGCCCTTTAACTAGGTCCGTCTCCGATGCAGCAGCCGTTCTGTCCGTCATTTCCGGCCCAGACCCGAACGACAATTATACATTGGCCCAGCCCAGCGTTGTTCCCAGCTATCTGGAGGCCCTCAATGCCAGCGCACTTCAAGGAGCCAGGCTTGGTGTCCCGAGGACCGTGTTTCTGGATCCATCATACTACAAAATCGATGACACCGTCCTTGATGCTTACGCTGCAGCCCTGGAGACTTTGAAAAGCCTCGGGGCGACCATCGTGGATCCAGCGGACTTGCCTTCCGCTCAGGAAATTGTGGCATCCAAGGACGAGTTGATTGTAGCAAGGACCGACTTCAAGGTAAGCCATCCGCGAGGTATACAATCGTACATAGCCTCGAAGAGCTACCGTCCTCATAGGCAGGACTGAACGCGTGGTTCGAATCCCTACTTGCAAACCCTTCAGGAGTCCGTAGTATGGCGGACCTTATCGCTTTCAACGATGCGCATCCGGAATTAGAAAAGCCCATAAACTACACTGATCAGTCGACGTGAGCTGCATCTGGTTCATGTGCGAAGTATATCAAAGCTAGAATACTGAGGACTCTATACAGGTTGATAAAGGCGGAGCTCACGGAAGGCTTCAATACCACCTACTACCAGGCCCTTGCGTACAACTACGAACTCGGAAGAACCCGCGGGATAGACGCTGCTCTCAAGGAGCACGACCTGGATGCTCTGGTTCTTCCCACTGCTGGATATGTCACTACACCTGCAGGTGAGTGTCGACGGGTCGGCTAACTCTAGCAGCATAAGCACGACCTTCATATTAGCCCTAGCCGGGTATCCGATTGTCACAGGTGAGTATCTCCAGATACAGCGCCCTATTGTCCTTACTGATCCTCGCTCGCTCTCCCCAGTCCCTCTCGGCTTCTATCCCGACAACACCACCGCCGTGCCTACCGGACCAGTTACTTTCTACCCTGCTCCTGGGGTACCCTTCGGACTCTCGTTCATCGGTACGGCCTATAGCGAGTACAGCCTCATTGGGTACGCGTATGCGTATGAGCAGAGGACTATGACGAGGTTGCAGAGGAAGGCATACGCTGCAGCGATACCTACCACGCAGCTGGAAGACATTATCGGCAGACCATAGCTGTTTGGTTTGACGTGCACATAGATTACTCTCCGCATACCTGGCATCTGATTTGGCTAAGGGACAGACCTGGGATGTGTACAGCGATGTGTGCGCATACAGATGATTATACAGAGGTACGGTAGGATGCGATGAGGGGATTGAAGGGTAAATATGCAATAATAAGAGAACTTGTGAAGGTATGTGAAGAGCAGCAGAGGTCGGCGAGTACATAAATCAATACAGCGCAATACAACGAGAAATGCGTGTGGGGTATAAAGCAGTTGATGCGATATAATGGACATGTGCATAAGCCTTGATTTTGTCTGTGGGCGTCCATGCAGCGGACATAGAGGGGGAGCCTAGTCAAAGTGAACGGAGTGCCCCTTGACTCCAAGTCGGCATTTTTCGCAGTCAGCACGGGGACCCATTGTAAACCGTTGTCGCTTGCTGTGGGCTAAAGCGTCCGCGCTTGGTATCGATCGAGCATGGGAGCCGTACATCTGTTGGCTTTCGACGAATATTTGTTGGTCAATCGCGGCAAATATTGGGTCCATTTGGGATACTACGCTCAGAGAGGGCAGAGGTTGCTGGTACTGTTGTGAAGGACGTGGTGCGGGATTATTGGAAGGTGGCAGGCACGGTTGACTGGGCAGTGGAGGATCGTGGCTCTCAGATTGAGTACCCTTTGATAATAAAGACCGACGGTTTTCCTCCGTATCGACGAACTATATAAGAAACGATGAATAAAAACGCTGAACAAAGTCGAAAGCACAACGCACCATGCTCTCGTCCTGCCCTGCCTGCCCTCGAAAAGGAACATCGCCGTCCCTTGGACCTTCAACGGGAGTGCAAGGGACACTGGGGCTGTTCAGTCTGAGAGCTCTCGCCTGTGCCACCCATTCGTCCGTAGGATGCCGCGAGTTAGAATCTGCGACCGGCCACGCTCGGGCCACAGGAGTTGGCGATGACTCGGTAGTGCCGGTAGATACCCTTTTCTATCATAGACACAGGTAAATCCGTAAACATACAGAATGCGTCAGGACAAGCCAGGTTGGGCGCGTACATTCGGTCGATCGTAGGGTTCGTCCGAGTCCGGTGTGCGCATTCGCTTCATAGGCTTCGAGCGCCGAGTAGGTGACTGCATTTCAATATCCGTGCTGACCATCTTGGAAAGTCTGATTATATGCAACGGAGAACAGTGGGATGGTTAGAAGGACAGAATGTGGCAGAGGATGCGAGCGACCTTTCATTTATAACGGTCACGTGCGTTCTTGATGGCGGAGCCTGACGCCTGACGCGCTCCATGCGACCTAGAATTTCGTGGCGTGGGAGAATTCTGTATGGTCGGGACTCGGAGAGCCTCGAGAGTGAACATGTAAGTACAGTATATGAAGACGAGAGCATGGTCCGGAAGGAATTGTTATCGATATTGCTACAGATTGATCATGGATCTTCTCCACTTCGAGCTGAGCTCGTCGACCTTCAGTAGAACGCCAGCAGCAGCTCTCTTCAGCCGCGCCTCCTGGACCCCGCCGCCACCGCCCACCTTGAACCCTTTATCCAGCAACGCGAAAACCTTCCCCGCCCATTCACCCGCTCCGAGGAGCAGCGCCGTATGTTCCAACCCCAAACTCCGACCCCCATCGAGATCCAAGCACCCGTCAAGCACCACCAGCGCCAGCTCCAACGTCGTGCTGAGCACTGCTGCCTCCGTCTTCCTCCCGCCACCTTCCTCGGGATCACCCTCGCCCGGCCCCAGTTTGACATGCACCCCCTCCTCATCCTCATCTTCCAATCTGGACATCGGCCGCGTCCCCAGCGTCACAGCGAGCTCCAGCGCATCCGGCGCAATCACCGCGAGCCACTCCTTCGCATTCCTCGCAGCATGCACGAGCACCGCGACAGTCGCTATAAAATGCGAGAGCACCACGGGGTTGAGGATCAGCCCCGACCCGGCACCGCGGTACTGCCACATCCGGTCCTGAGAGTAAGAGGTGCGCTCCTCTCTCGCCTGCTCATCTCGGAGGAACAGCCAGAACCGGTTGATCAAAGGACAAATGAAGTACTCCGCTGCCACCTCCGTGAACGCCACTGCTTGCTCTTGTGCAGACGACAGAGATGACCTAGCAAGGGCCGAAGAACCGGGCTTGACTTCAGTGACTTTCGTAGGCTGCCTGACCCTGAGCCTCCGTTCCCTCACGAGCTCCGGTACTTTCTCGCTCACTGGCTCCTTCGTCTTGTCAACAGCATTCTTGCTGATATCCATCAGCAGCTTCTGCACGGGGTTGCCGTCGCCTGTCACCTGTCCCGCAGCTTCCATATATTTGCGATGCAGCGCCGGCGGTAATTTCTTGCTCGGGAAGGAGACGCGATCGCCCGTGAGCGGCTGAACTGCTGCTGCTGAGGGCATGGGCAGGGATGCCAGCTCTCGCGCGCCCATGGCCAGTGCATTTAGCATCGCGAAGCGTTGGTCAGTCGAGTACTGGTTGATGAAGAACTGCTCGATCACGGCCCTAGACACGTTGTGAGCACATATAGCACACGAGGCAGCCTCTGAGGCAACTTACGGCGCAGCTTTCTTTGGACAACAAGCTACCAGCGCATTCAGCGCCGCCTGCCTCTTCACATCGAAGCCCTCCAAGTCATAATTATCCTGCAACCCAACCAGCACATGCACAAGGTTCACCGCATTCTCCTCTGTCCACACGCCGCCCATCACTATCAGCGGCGCAGACTCACAAGAGAAACCAGAACACTCACCCAACTCCATCCCAAAGCCAGCTCTCCTCCTCACCAGCTCCTCCGCGACGCCCAGCGCAACCTCCACCCTTCCCGCTTCCTCCGCTCCCTCGACCTTCCCCTCCGCCGTCTCCTCCCCACTCACCGCCGCGACAGCCCCAATCCCGCCTAACCCCTTCCCGGCGCCTCCTCTGAGCATCTCCCCGAGCTGCAGGAGATACACCGGCTTGGGTACGGGGCGATTGTTCGTCCCGAGGAGGGTAGGATCCTTCTCGATATCGCTGATGATGGAAGGCGTGGGGGAGGACGAGCGCGAGGAGGCGTAGGCGAGGAGGGAGTCGTCGTCCGAGTCCGGAGTAGACGACCTTTTACCATCTCGTGGAGACGATTCTTCGGTAGCATTTTCTGTGTAGGACAGGAATTCATCCATGACCTTCGCTTCTTCCTCTGTCACCTCCACATGCTCCAACTCAAGCACCGCGTCCACATCCCTCCCATGTGCCAACTCCTCCACCGCCCGCGCCCACCCATCCTGACTCTTAACCTCAAACCCGATCTTCTTCCCCACGCGCTTCGCCACGCTCTCGGCAACAATCATCCCGCACTCGCGCACGCCATAGTTAAGATGTGATATGTACTGCGATATGGACTTGATGAAAGGTGGGGAGAACGCAAGTTCGGTTGTGGGGGCGGAGAGCGGGGAGGTAATATCTCCGGGGGTGTTGGGCGGAGGGAGGTGGGAGAGGGTTAGGAGCATGAGGAGAGTCATGTCTGCGCGAACAATGAAGAAGTTAATTTGGAGCAAGATGCAGGGAAAATGGAAGTACTCCCACATCTATGGAAGGACAGCAGCGAGTGCTTAATATGCTCTGTCGACGTCCACACATCCACCACTCTATCAAGGAATCTCTGCAATGCTGCCCGAAGAGCCCGATATTCAACGGCAATTCACGCATATATGGACCCCACTCACCTACGACGTCTACGTCCTGACCCGGTTCGCCAGCGCCGGCAACCCAGCACACGACCACTCTCTCTCCCACAGCGCCCCATACCTTCCCACCAAGCACGACGGCGCTGAGGCTCTCCCACAGCTCGTCCGTATCCTTCTCTGACTCGTCCTTTTCATCGAGCGCACCGACCAGCTGGCGGAGGAGTAATGCCTCGCGCTTGACGTGCGAGCGGACGCTGTGGTCAGTGGATAACCCTGGAAAAGACACAGACGAGGTGTCAAGAGGGCGGTCGAGGTCGAGGTGGCCTAGAAGGGAGGCAAGAAAGGCACGCAGGTTGTGTGAAGTGGGGAAGGACTGCACGAGGGTCTGCCATGTCTCAGAATATCGAGCTATCTCTTCTGTCTCCACTGCGGAGGACAGGCGTTTCCGTATTGTGGGCAGTGTCCTAGCGAAGAAAGAGGGCTGAGAGGGGGTGGACGGACGAACGGCGGGGAAGAGACCGAGTGTGAGGAGTTTGGTTAGGAGGTAGGATGTGGAGTGAAGCGTTTCTATCCGTAGACAGCACGTTCAGGTATAGTAGCATATGTAGAGATCGAAGGCGACTCACACACCTTTCTTCTCCCCCAATTTCTTCGAGGCCGTCCCTGCGACGAGATCCTCGCATCCAGCACAGACGTCCGCAAAATATGATCCATACTCCAGCTCGGGCGGGATCTCCTCCGCCCCAAGTTCATTCACCGCCTTGGCCTTGGCCTTGCCTGTCAACAGGGCATTCGCCACCTTCCCCGGCAAAGCAACCATACTTTTGATATAGTCCTCCCACAACACCGATTTTTTCTGTCGGCCCCCACCCTCAGCATCGTCTAAGATAATATGATGCACGCGTTCCACTGGGCACCTTTTAACAAGCTCTACGACCAGCCTCAGCGAATAAGCGTTCAGCGGAACGGAGAGCAGAGTGGAGTACGCTGAGCACACTACTTCCCTGAGCACGCTTTCTCGCGCTCTGACATCGCTGAAGGGGTAGAAGTATCGCTCAAGAAGATGCAAGTTCCCCTCATCGTTTAACGCGTCCCACCACCTCGGAATGACATGCTCTAGCAGTACCCTCTGTAGCGATGGAATGTGTTTGGCAGGCTGAAGAGCATCGGAAGGCAGAGACACAGCATTGACTTCGTCATATCTGCGATCCTCTCGAACGAGACCCAAAGCACAGAGCGGCGCATAGAGCAAAGAGACAAGTTCACGCGAGGACGAGATGGGGTGCTGTAGGCGGGAAATATGCTGTTGGACTTGATTCAGCGTCCCATCGAGATATTCCGCAGACATATTTGCCAAAGGAAGTTTCTTCGCGGGTTCACGACATCTGCAGAGACAAAGTACCGCCGACAGCCTTTGTCTCGAGTGGCAAACATGTCGCTAAGATTCAGAACCATAACCCTAGCGCGAGTTCGGCGCAGATCCGGTACAGTAGCAAGATCTCGATCATTTTCGGCGACAAACCTGCAATGGGCAACCGAGATACCCCTTCCAGTAACACAAATCCGCATACTCGTACAGATAGAGCGTATATACCAAACATGCCTCGGAAATAGAAAGAACAAGGGAGGAACGAGACAAGAAATAACAGTAACCAAGATGCACGAATATATAATATACATACAACTCCAGCAAGGTCAACACAACGACCGCTTGCGGGAATAAAAACACGACCGTCCACAACCAAGAAGAGGACAACACTTATGCCTGCAACAGTCCACGACTGTCAGTCACACTAGTCCCTACTCATCAGCGAAATCCCTCACTTTCACAGAAGCGGGCTTCGCAGACGCCTTGCTCGCAGGCTTCGCCTTGGACGCAGGCTTTGTAGCAGCCTTCTCCTTCTTCGTCGCAGCAGCCTTCGTCGACCGTGGCTTAGCAGAAGCCTTTGGTTTCGACTCGCCGGTCACAGCCTAAAGAAACGGGTGCCGGTCAGCAGCTGGTTCTTCATTTTGGATCGTGTGCTACACCCCACCTTCTTCGCAACTCCCTTCCTAGTGGAAGACTTCTTGGCCCCTTCAGCAGGCGCCTTCTTTTGAGCAGCAGCACTACTTCCAGTGGTCTTCTTCGCCGGAGTGGCCTTCTTCGCGGGCGCAGGAGCCTTTGCCTTCGTCGCCTTCGCCTTTGTGGCCGCAGGCTTCTTAGCGGTAGTGGTGCTTGACTTTGCCGGGGCAGCAGCATCAGTCGACTTGCCCAGAGGCTTCTTCGCAGTAGCAGCCTTAGTTGCCGGTGCTTTAGCCTTGCTGGTGGACGCCTTCGTTGCGGCGGGCTTCTTGGCCGTGGTCGTCGACGCAGCAGATTTCTTTGCTACAGGTCGAGCATTCTGATTATGAGAAGAGAATATCCGCGGACAAGAGGTCATGTGCGACCACAGGAAGGAACATAGATTAGTAAGGGGTGTAGTCCCAGAGCCGACAGTGATCTCACCTCCTTCGCTGCATGTTCAGTCTTGATCTTGGGAGCGAGTTTCACTTTGCCAGAGGGCCCTGTACGTGACTTCGTCTTGTTAACGCACAACTTAAAACAAAGGACCATACCTTTGGGCAGAGCAAAGATACCCTTCTCAGCGCCGTGGGCGATGGCGCGGTTCAGCTGGCTGGCAGCAGCAGCGTTGATCTCAAGCTTGTACTTGTCCTCTACATACTGTATAAGATGGAAAGAGCGATAGAATGAGTGAACATGGTCTTAGACGGGAATGCGACGATCACGTACCTTCTTGATGGTAGGCCTCGACACACCGGCACGAGCCTCTTGCGGATGATCAATAATGCATTCCTGTATGCCAAACAAGATACGGGAACATCAGTAATCAGTCCGAGACGGGATAGATGAGAGGGCAAGGGCGAGAAACCCCGGTATGTGACCGCCCCCCTCACGCGGCAACGGCACCCGTGCCACATGCACTAGCACCCCAAAACGTTGCACAACGGAGAACACATCGACACTGACCTTGATCATCTCTTGCCAGCTAGGGTGTACTGCCGCCTTATCCTTCACATCCTTGGCAGCAGCCTTCTTCGGTGCAGTGCTCTTCTTCTCCTTCACCGGAGCAGCAGCGGCAGGCTTGGCACGGGTGGTCGTAGACGCTCTCCTAGTAGACGTAGGCATCGTATCTCACGGTTACAGGAAGCTGAGATATGACAGAGGCGAGGGGCACAAGTTCGACGGGAGGGGGACGCGGGGGCAGATGAGGGTGCGGGGCAAGTTGGGTTGAAAGGCTGGGTTGGAGTTCCGAGACACCCTCTATACGCATATTAGTCACGTGACTAATCCCACGGTTAACCGTTCAACGCCATCGCTGATTGGCTCGCGAAAGACAACGCGGGGAAGATAAGGCTGGGCACGCTGATAAAAGATGGCGGAGGGGAGGCCTGGACGAGGCTCGCAGGCTCTGCGCCCACGTCGAGTGAATTGAAGGTGCGAATCCACACAGCGAGTTTCGTTCCCTCGAGGACGTTGCGCACGGGTCGCAGGTACCCAGAAAAGGCGGGAGTAATTTAAATGGCGGTAGAGAGGCCGGGAGACTCAGGCACAGACCATATGCAGAGATGTCCAGTTGAGAGTCATTGCAAGTCATTGCAAAAGTGAAGGCTGCAATAGTGCGGAGTACACAGCGAGCAGGACCGCAGTCGTAGACCGTGAAGTGACAAAGAGGATAGACGCCGGCGGCGCCAAGCCAAGTTGCCGGACTTTCGACGGAGCCGAAGCGGCAACGATCCCCGAAGCGAAATGCGTTGAGAGCGGTCGCACTACAGCGCCAGCGACGTTCAGCTCTGCACAGTGGCCAAGTTGTTTCGTTTTTCTTCTCTTCGACTGTTCAGTAATACTCCAAGTCGAGTATCGATACCGGTTCTCTGAGTCTCCTTGGGAGACCTGCTCTCGTGTCCCTTGAACTTGCAGTTCAGGCGCCCGCAGCAGCCTGACGCGCATTACCATCATGGCCTTCCAACTCTCGGACTACCTGGTCACGGACGACCTCACCATCCTCCTCTGCTTGATCGCAGCGTCGCTTTTCCTACTCTCGAACCTCTACAAGCCGCAACCGCTCGTGCACCCCATACTACTCGGCAGACAGAGTGATGTAGCGAGAGTTAGAAACCCTGGGCAAAGCGCCGTCTACAGGAACTATGGTACGGGAATGATGGGAAGGGTGAGTGCGATAGTGTATGCGTGGTGCGGTGAGATGCTGATCGTCTTGTTGTAGCTACCGGTGAGGCCGGCGAAAGACATCAATCTCCTCACGGACTTGGTTAAGGTGGACTTTGACGCCCCACGGACACTATGGTCTACGAAGGTATGTCCCCAGTTTTACAGTGAGCGAAATGTATATAGGGTTGCCTCCGAGGCATACGAGGCTACACTGCAGGTGATCGACGTGGACACGCCCGAGAGAGCAGCCCAAACGCCGTTTGAGCGCCGCAGTATGATCGTCTCTCTGAGGTAGACAGGGTGATGCCTCTGCCTCCTGTTCACCCATGACCTGCTAATCCTCCGTCGAATCTCTCATTCAATATGCTGACCTCGGTCTTTCATCTACGCACAGATCACCAACCCGGAGCTTAGGGAGCGCTTCATGAACTTCGGCACCGGGCTCATCCGTCTCACCAACCTCACTGCAAAGGAATCCAACGTCCTCGTCCTTCTGGACGACTCTATTGGTAGGTTCTGTACACATGCCATCCGACCATTAGCGCTAAAGCCTTCGTTACTCAGAGTTCCTGCTCGCGGACCTCGCCCTGGCCTCACACTCCATCGCATCCTTCACGCTGACCTCCCTCGACCTCCTCTCCCCTGTCCTCGAAAGACACCCGCCTGATGCAATCATCTGCCACGCGTCCTTCCTCCCCCAATTAATGGAGCTTATATACGACTCAGCCGAGACTGGCCATCACACCATTATCGTCGTCGGCGAGTCACCGGATGGACCATTGACGCTTGCTGGTGTGCGGGTGCTGAAGTGGGACGACGTCGAGAAGAATGGAAAGCAGACCGAGAAGATTATCAGCCCTGCTCCAGGTGAGTTGCACGAGCCCTTTGCAGTGGGTTGGAGGTTCCTGACAGGTTGTAGACCCCAACGACATCTTCACTGTCTCTTTCTTCTCGTCGCGGCCTGGCGAACTCCGGGGTGCCCAGCTCACCCACCAAAATCTGACGGCGGGCGTGGCTGCCGCGCGTGTCCTGCTCCCGCTTTCCTCGGCCATTTCTCCATTGGACACGATTGTTTCTGCGCATTCTATGAACACTGCCTATGGTCGGTCTATCGCGTACATGGCGGTGTATGAAGGGACCAGTTTCGCTACGCTGGACAGCACGAAGATATTCGCCGGAGCAGAAGGTGCGTATTAAGTTTGGATCTGTGTGTACATGCAACTAATACTCGACTCTCAGCAACGGCGGAGGACACCTCGGACTTGACGAACGTCTCGAATTTGCCGATTCCGTTCCCTACTATTGCTTTCTTGAAGCCAGGGCACGTGCACTCGCTGACAACGAGCATACTGGAGCGCGCGAAGCAGTCTTCCAGGCTTTTGTTCCAGACTGCTTGGAGACATAAGCTGTCTGGTCTGGCTGAAGGATTCCTGACCAAGGATAGCTTGTGGGATAGGATTGTGTTTGAAGGGGCGAGACAGACCGTCGTTGGTGTTGGCGCTGGGACGGTCAGGGGTGTTGTTGTTAGCGGCGGTTAGTGTATCTCTAATTTGTTGCGTCGCGTTCCTTCTGACTCATAGTGGATTGACTTAGGCCCTCTGGAGGCCGCTGCTCTTCCTGCTGCCAGAGTCGCCCTCTCCGTCCCGATCGTAAATGCCTTTACCAACCCCTTGGTTCCCGGTCCCGTTCTCGCATCGCATCCGCTCGACCTGCAATCCTTCCCGGTTCCAGGAGAGGCTTCCTCCGACCCCTTCGCACAGCACTACCACTGCGGCCCGCCCAGCATCAACGTCGAGGCGAAGCTGCTGGGCGTGAAGGATGATGTTGTTGAGGCGGGCGGGGACCCGGAAGGCGCGCTGTTCGTGCGCGGCCCAAGTGTGGGCAAGGAGCTTGTGTTTGGCGAGGACTCGTGGGAGCAGGTGAATGGAGACGAAGAGGGGTGGGTGGCGACTGGCGTGAGAGGGAAGGTGGTGAGCAATGGCACGTTCAAAGTCGTTGTTGCTTGAACAGGGTTGGGTTGGTGCTGCGATATAGAGGAAAATGTGTATTATTGCCTTGCGTACGTCTTGCTGAAAAGTGGACTCTACATTTGCTGCTATGCGGAATAAGTACTTGATATCTATGCTCGGTTGTTCGATTGCATGCCCTGGCTCACGCGTTTATTGGACGAATTCAAGCCAGAGTTCCTGTTTGGTTTACGCTGCCGTTGTACTTCTTTCATTGCCAGAAAGTCAGTCTTGATAAGCCTTACACTTTGACCTACAGCGAACGCAATATATATTCGCTGTCACAGAAGGGGTTGAAGGAGGATAAAAGATCTCATCTGAGGAGTAGACATGATGATGACCGGCATATACCTGTCTAGTTACATTAATATTAATGTCTTTGGCTCGTAGCACACAGTTCAGCTGCGATACTATGTACGTGCAGGTGGACCAGTGAACGCAAACGATCTCGTGACATCAATGACGCGTCTGTCACGACGCGTCGACGCGACGCGCGATCCCTACGGTGATGGTGGCTGTGCTGAATTATCGCGAAATAAGGTTTGTCGATCAACAAGGTTTATGCACGTGACGCATTGCGTCCCGAAATAAATACGGCCTGCCTTGCCTTTGTTGAGGTTCTAACCTTTGCCCCGACCACCTTCAGCTTCTATCCCCTCCCACCTCTAACCCTAGCCCTTACTCCACTGTCCTCTGTCGATATGTCTGACGCTGCTAGCTCTGCTTCCGTCGAACGCGAGGTCATCTCTCCTGCTGAAGTCCCCGTTGAGGAGACCAAGCCCACTAGGGCTGCTAAGAAGGCGACGAAGCCTGCCGCTAAGAAAGCTGCGCCCAAGGCTACTATTAAGAAGGCGTCAACCAAGGGTGATGCCCAGTCTGACGCGGGTCGCCCCTCGTGGAAGGAGATCATCAAGGTATGTGTTTGTGTCGGATTCATGCTGTGGCCTGCACTCACGTATCCCATCATAGGAATGTATCGCTGAGAATCGCGAGGATGCCCGCACTGGTGTGTCTCGCGCGACTATTAAGAAGGTAGGAGATCTGTTACATCCATCTGACTCGGTCTGACGCACTCTTCATAGTTTGCCGAGGAGAAGTACAGTCTCGACATGAACGTCGGCAACAACGTGTATCAGCTCAACCGCGCCATCGCCTCGGGCGCGGAGAAGAATGAGTTTGTCTTGCCCAAAGGTCCCTCGGGCAAGGTCAAGCTCGCGCCCAAGAACAAGCCTGTCGAGGCAAAGGAGGTTCGTCGTCTTCGGCCTCATGCGATATGAAGTCTAACCTGATGATGACCATGCAGAACGCTAAGCCTGCTCCTACCAAGAAGGCTACCACGGAGGGCCCGAAGAAGAAGGCATCCTCACAGTCCCTGAAGAAAAAGGCGTCGAGCGAGGCACTTAAGAAGAAGCCTGCTACCACCGAGAAGAAGGCCGCTGCCCCGAAAACCGCCAGGAAGCCCGTTATCGTCGAGAAGAAGGCTACGACGGCCAAGGCTGCTGCTCCCAAGAAGGCGGCGCCTGCGAAGAAGGCCACAACCGTTAAGAAGCCTGCCGCTGCTGGCAAGAAGACCGCCGTCTCCAAGCCTGCCCCTGCTAAGAAGACGTCGAGCAAGAAGACTGAGGTTAAGAAGGTACGCCTGCTCCGACTTGTATTCTTTTGGTCACGGACTGACGTATTGCTATTCAGGTTGCAGCGAAGAAGGCGGCGACAAAGCCTACGTCCAAGAAGGCTGGTGCCAAGCCAACTTCAAAGGCATCGACGAAGCCAGCTTCGAAGAAGGCAGGTGTCATGCCTGTCGAATGTTGTCCAGTCACTGACTATGCTCTTTAGGTGGCTGCTGCTTGATCGACATCTCTAGACCTCTTCCCATTCTGCGTTCTGTTTCTTTCCTCCTTATACATTGGTTTCCGTGGTAGTATCTTTATTGCTTGTAATGTTCCTTCGCGTTGCTGTTGTATTATTAGCTTCAATCAGCGCTTCATCTCGGACAACCTCATGGCGCGAACGTCAGCCACGGCAGTACGAGACAAAGAAGAGCAATGTGGGCGTGGTGTGATCACAGTAGAGTGAATACAAACAACAGCGAAAGACAATCATGTCTGGTCGTCCTCTTCGTGCTCAGCAGCATGCTTCCCCGCCTTCTTCTTCGCCTTCTTCCGCCGTCTACGATCACGCTCGTTTTGTTTTGCCTTGCCCAAGTCGATCCTCGCCAGTCCAGGGTTATAGAGTTCGTCCAACTTCACGGCAACATCATCAGCGAACGACTGCAAGCCTTGAACAACTGCAGGTACACACCTTGTTCAATAGTCTTTTCCGGGCGATTTTGCGATTCTGTTCTAAAGAGCGCGTTTCCTGGCACGATATACGGAAACCAGTCGGTTTATGGAGGAGCTGGACGTTATTATTGGTCTTATTGATAGATTGCCCGCCGGGGCCGCTACCTGGGACCACAAGTTGAGCGGAATGGGGCTGACAGAATGGAGGCGAGTGCTCACCCTTCACAAAGGATTCTTCGAGGTCGCTTTCCTTCAGCTCGGGGATGATGCGGTCTTTGTAGGCCTTTTTAAGTTGGGAGTAATTTAAGCGTGGAGGGATAGATCCGTTTGAGGAAGAGGGGGAAAGTGGGGGAGGCGGTGGAGAGGAACTGGGAAGATGTCAGTTCCTAGTTCGGAGCGGGATTAATGCAGGGCGGGTGAAGTAAGGAGACGCGCTCACGGGGTTTCGCTGCAGCACTTCCTAGATGGCCGGTCTGAGGGGACGTGGTCTGGCGGCTCGGGTTTGCCGAGCATGGTCTCGTTGTCTCCGAGCTCGGAGTGCTCTGTCAGCCGTACACCTAGAGCCGAAGGTCATTTCAGGTTAGGGACAGCAATACGGGTTTACTTACGCCACACTTCCTTGTCACTCTCCTCGGTATGACCAACTTTCCGAGCCTGCACGAGGTTGCGTCGTAGCATGTCGGCGACTTCCTTGGCCAGCTGGACCTTCTCCTCGTAAAGCTTCGAGTCCGTCTGCGAGCGGCCTTGAACGTACTCTGTCTTCATCTTCACCCTGAAAGCTTCAAAAGCAGAAGTCAATGTCGACGACGGCAAGGACGCCTAGAGACTGTAGTACCCTGCAACACAGGCGCATCACCTTCGAATGGCAAAGTCAGTCGCGATGTCCAGGAGGCTGTGGGTACACTTCACCTGAAAATGTAACTGCAGACGCCCTCCATAGGGACCTGTACGCCGAACGCGCAGCTGCCTGGAGAGGGGGTGGAACAGACATGCCGGACTCGGGAAGAGCGCTGGACGCTGCCCAAAGGAAATCATAACCGATCGCTGACGTAAGTCAACACGTGCTCGAGACGCGTTCTGTCCGATCGTCGAAACGCGTCGGTGGCGCTGAACTCTGCTCTTGACCATGACTTTGCGAGCGCAATGGGACACACAGGGCATCCAGATAAAATGGATTACTTTACTATATCAGAGGGCTCTGCTGTGCACGTCTTTGGCTTATTGTATGCTTCGTTAAAATGCATTGCAAGACCCAAAAATCAGCGATTTTCGGATCGCTCAGCAATCGAGAAGTACTGCCTAGTTTATCTATCTGTGCATCACCCTGGCCTCCCAGCACCCTCATTGTTAGATTCCCTCCATGTTCTCGATACACAGTGCTTTCCAGAGGCTGCGATTGGCTGGAGACGCCGTTACCCTCAATTTAACTCACGTGACCACGCGTTGGTTGACCGAACGCGCCTCGGAGTTTCAAACTCATCTCTCTTCCCAACCCCCATCTACCCTCGTCCGCGCAGCATCCGACTGCCCTCCCCTGCCTCTAGCTCATCTCAAACACCCGACAGGTTCCTCTAAAGCATATATAAGATGGCTGCGACGTCCAAGAGGAGCACGACCGCCAAGAAGCCCGCTGCTGCGAAGAAGGTCCCCAAGCCCACTCCGGGGCACCCGACATGGATCGAAATGATCAAAGTAAGTCCCTGTCGACTCGATCTATGTGCTTCTAGCCTGCTTGGACCCCCCTCAAGCTGCTTCTGCCATTGTCGACGGCGATAACGAGCGGTATCCAAAAGGGGTAGGGTCCAGGGCACGGGGACGCCGCGCGGCGGGGTTCATCGACGCCTGCCGCCCCGTTGCTTCCTCGCCGTAGCCTACACTCTGAAGAGCATGCTGCTTTCGTTTGACGTGACGTTTGCTCACTGTGCCACTTTGTCTTTAGCTCTGCATCGTCGAAAATCCGGCGGATGCCCGGCAAGGCGTCTCGCGCCCTCAGATCAAGACGTAAGCTAGGATTCGCGATCAGGCACATCGTCTAAGCTGATAACGCTCTGCAGCTACGTCGAGGAGAAGTGGAAGCTCGAGATTGGCAACGCCCAGAACACCCAGCTCAGCAAGGCCATCGCCAGCGGGGTCGAGAAGGGCGACTTCGTCCTGCCCAAAGGTCTATATTTATCTCACTGCATTTCCATGCCTCGTGACCGACCTCCTCTGCTTTTAGGTCCCTCTGGGAGGGTTAAGCTCGCTCCGAAGACTAAGCCGGACACCTCTGACACCAAGGAGGTCAGTCCCCGCTGTTGCGCGTGACGTCATGAGCTATACACATACTTCATTGCTTGTAGAACAAGCCTGCCACCAAGCCCGCCGCGAAGCCCGCCGCTAAGCCTGCTCCGAAGACTACCACCACTAGGAAGCCCGCTGCCAAGGCTGCCACCGCCAAAAAGCCAGCGGCGACTGCGAAGAAGCCCGCCGCCGCGAAAGGTGCTGCTGCCAGCACGGCCAAGTCCAGCACCGCGAGGTCTGCCACTGCCAAGAAACCCACTGCGAAGTCTGTTGCGTCCAAGACTGCCGTCGCCAAGAAGCCCGCTCCGAAGCCTGCCCCCGCGAAGAAGGCAGAGCCAAAGAAGAAGCTCGCTGGTAAGAAGGCGCCTGTGGAGAAGAAGGCTGCGACGTCCTCGAGGCGAGGGACTGCTAAGAAGGCGAGCTGTCACGAGAAAGTTGAGCTGTTTCCAAGTGCTGATTGGTGTTTTCGTGGCAGGCTGTTACGGGTGCCACTACTTCCACTGCTACTACCAAGAAGGCCCCCGCTAAGAGGACCACTGGGAACTCCACGGGGGGTACTGCGCGCCAGAAGGTAAGGCTTCTTCACCGGACGTCCGTTCTGACATCTGACGTGGAGGCCTCATAGTCCGCGCGCGCTAAGAAGGCATGAGGGGTGTTGAGCTATGTAGTCCCAGTCCCTTGGGATGCGCTATGCCCTATGACCCTCTCCATCTCCTCTGTGCCCCATTTTTGCCCTTCTATGTAATGTACGAGTATACGCGTATCGGCTACCTTTTTGGCGGATAGACTATTCTTCTGTCTTCTTCTCCTTCCCCTAACCTTTTCGTTTCTCAGTTCCACTATTCTACCATTTGCTTTTGCGTTTGTGTGAGATAATTTATTGCTGTGAGGATAGCATACAGAATGTGGTATTACTGCTTGCATGTATGATGTATCTTGGAACTCGGCGGTGAATTGTATACCTGGGGTGAATCGCTATTTGTTGATTGAGGATGGTATGAAGAACCCATCATTGCTTTGGGTACATTTGCACTCACCGACACTTTGCGGACAGAGGTGAAGGTGTCGCTGAATGGCGACAGGCAGGGCATGGACGGTTGAACCGTACGCGATCCATAATACGAATTATGATCAGTGGACATACAAGATGCATTGACAGCACACAGAGTGAGCCAAAAAAAAGGTTACAGGCGGGTCCTAGGGCAGGGAGCGTTCAATAACGCACAGCATGGAAACGTGGGCCCTGTCCATGCACAACATACCTCAAGACCCGCTACCTATCCCCATGCTCCTCCAGCCACCTCCTCACGTCCTTCTTTGTCAGCATGCCCTTTACCCTCTCCTCATCCTCCGCACTCCGCGTGCGGTACAACCGCATGACATACCCGCACACTGACCAGACGTCGTCCCACTCCGCGTCGAAGAGCTCCCACCAGCAATTGGGCGGGGTCGAGGGGAGGGCGATGTGCAGGTGACGCGTGGCGAGGAGGATGGCAGCGCTGACGATGGTGGGGACGGGGTAGAGGGCGTAGACGGGGGTTTGCAAGCTAGGGGAATTTGCTTGGATTGGAGAGGGGAGAGAGAGAGAGAGAGGATGGAGCTTACGCATCGTTCAAGTACCCCCACGCCCGCGACACCGCGTCCTCCCTCCCCGTCAAATCCAACAACCGCATATAATTCACCAACGTCCCGTACGGCAGCACCACGTGCACGTCAAACCCCAGCCGCTTCAGCACCTGCATCTCCGCCACCACCAGCGCGTCCTTCAGGTCGTAGAACGCGTTGCCGAAGTACGACATAGGCGCGTATCGGAAGTCGCCGCTGGGCGGGGCGTGCGCGGCGCGCTGGAGGAGAAGATCGTAGACGTTGATCAGGTCGCGCATGCGCAGGGGGCACTCTTCGAGCTTGGAGGCGAGGTAGAGCGCGCCCATGCCGACGTCCTGGGGGAGGTTTGGGGATGCGAGGGAGGCGGAACGGGGAGAGAGAACGTACGCCTATGCCGAATTGTTTCATGGATGTGACGAACCAGAAGCGCTGGAAGAGAATTTGGGCGGTAGCGACGGCGACCTGTTTCCTGTTCTCGGTTGTTCGCAGCCTCAGTTGCACTTCACAGACTAGGAAGCTAGAGGACATACTGCTTGAGGAGGATGCCTGCTTGGTGGATCAGTTTGCAGCCGTACGCGCGCAAATCCTCTTCGAGGTCTGCAGGTATGCCATCTTCACGGGAAGGAGACTTTTCGACTTGTTCAAGGGAGGCCAAAGGATACAGCGCTCGAGACATGAGCGCGGACTTGAAGCAAACGCAGATTCAGATCTCGGGGTATCTGTGGCAGTGCACTTCCCACTCCGCTTCGCTACGGCCACACCCAGGT
The DNA here is from genome assembly GCA_004369045.1 of Heliocybe sulcata. Classification (NCBI taxonomy): domain Eukaryota; kingdom Fungi; phylum Basidiomycota; class Agaricomycetes; order Gloeophyllales; family Gloeophyllaceae; genus Heliocybe; species Heliocybe sulcata. The sequence goes on along the minus strand of ML213505.1, from coordinate 1,458,756 downwards.
GATCTGTGCATCTTCACCTTCTGCACTAGCCTGCAGTCACAGGCCAGCGCCTATCGCGCCTCTACAAAAACATGGCCGGGCTCCCACAAAAGCCCTCTTTCGACCCCAACTACCCGCCGCCCTCACCGTCGTCCTCGCGCGCGCGCTACCCCGATGAGCGCGACCATCGCCCGCCCTATCGTACCCCCACACCACCTCGCAGAGCAGCCGCGCCACCTATGAGTTCAGAAAGATACCGCGATGCGCGCTACGAGCGCCCAAGGGAGCCCCGGGCCATGGCGGATTCGTATGTTGCGTCTGCAGCCTACGATGGTCGGAGAAGAGACGACGAGCGGTACCGCGACGATGCATATCGGAGGCACTACGACTCTTATGCGCGGGAACCAGAACGCTATCCGCGAGAGTACGACGACCGAGAGCGGGGTCGTGCTGACTGGGAGAGATATGGCAGGGAATTCGAAGAAAGACGGAGAGAAGACGACAGGCGAAGGTGGGAGGCCACTCGACGCGAACCTGACAGGGAACCGGCTCGCACTTGGGAGCCGAGGCAGGACTACGAGCGACGCTACGACTACACAAGAGAACCTCGCAGAGAGGATGAGCGCGTCTATGCCAGGGATACCTACGAGCCAGACCGTAGAAGACGTCCCTCTCCATTACCGCGACGTACAGTAGGTGCGTGTGCCAACCGTCGTAGTCTAATCTACAGTACTCACAATGCCATCCTCTCAGACTCCTGGCAACCCAGCCGATATCCCCCGCGCTCCCCACCCCGACGCGCCGTCTCCTCAGCCCGTTCCCGGCGCACCCGCTCTCCCTCCCCTCGCCGCACACCAGCTCGCTCGCGACGCGCAGAGTCACCGCCGTCACCAGGCGGGGATGCCATCGCGCCTAATGCCCACCAGCGTCGCGAACGCGACTACGACTCCGACTCTGAGCAAAGAGCTCGTAAAAGGGCGAGGAGCCGCTCTCGCGAGCGCAGCCGTGCACCTCGCAGCAGGAGTCGAGGTAGATCTCGCAGCCCTGTCAGGGAGAAAGAGAAGCGGGACAGTCGAAGCCCAAGTAGGAGCAGGGAGAGGTTGCCAAAACGTTCGCATTCACGCTCGCCGCCCAAGCGACAGGACAAACCTACCACACCAAAACCCGAGGCAGTAGAACCAGCCATGGACGTCGACGTCGTTAAACAAGAAGAGCCTACCTCCACCGTCGTACCAGTCCCCGGCTCTCCTGCTGTCAAGACCGAGTTGACTGAGGAGCAAATCCCAGTAGCTGCACCCAGCCCAGTCAAGACCGAAGCGCCTCTCCCTCCTACGATGGACAAGGGCAAGGCAAAAGCAATCATCGAAGACAGCAACATCCCCACCGGCCCTCGCAGCACACGGGTGCCCCCCACCGGCCCGCGCAGTTCGGCCCCATACATGCCCACACTGACCACGCCCAGCCAGCCCATCGCGCCGTCGCCGAGTCCTATAAAACCTTCTACACCAAGCTTAACTGTGCCGCCGTCACCGGCAAGGGAGACCGCCTCCCCACTGATGCCTGTGCCATCCAGTCTGCCTTCATCCGTGAAGCACGCGCCCTCGCCGAACCCGAACGCGTCGTCGCCGGCTGTGCAGGGCCCGCCGAGTTTACCTTCATCCATGAGGAGTGAGAGAGTGGAGACGAAGGGTCGGGCCGGGGGTCCAAGGAAGAGTGGGCAGGGACCTGATACGCCCGAGGAGGTCGGCCTGCCGGCATTCGATAAATACAATCAGAATGAATGGCCAGCGCCACTGGTGAAGGAGTGGCAGCTGGCATCGGTACCCGTGCGCTTCTGCTCTTCCTGCGTTCTACGATGCATGCCGTACTGACTGATCAACTGTTGTGTAGTTCTTCTCGCACACGAAGCGCCTGGCGTTTCTGCAGAAGGAGTACGTGGAGAAGAGCCGGGCGGCGAAGCGGGCGGTGCACGAGTGGGAGCTTGCGACGATTGATTTGAGGCTTGCGGAGGAGAGGCGGAAGGTGGCGGATTCGCAGTTGGAGAAGGCGAGGGCTGGGCAGTTGGGGATTGAGTATGTGAAAGAGGTGAAGGATGTGGAGAAAGCGTAGGGTTAGCTCCGGGATGGTCGTGGGATTTGCGCTAGTAGGCTCGCGATTGGAGGCTGTCCGCTGCAAAGGAAGGCTTGAGAGCTAGGCTCAAGTGTGCCTTTGGGTTAGAGTGATGAGGTGGATATTACACTGCACTAATTATAATATACAAGCAGTCTGACCGCCCTTGGCGTACCAAGATCATGCCTTCGGCATGGGTTTACACTCCATATGTGTCTGCGTAGGGTCCGAGGGTAGCGCGCAGTAGAAACCATTTGCCTGTCGACGAGTAATCGGGGATCTTGAGCGTTCCTTCGACGACACCCAGGACAGTGGGCGACGCACCTGCATGGCTTCAAACAACTTTGTCGCGTACATCTGCACCTGGATGCATTCCTTTCTCTGCGGCCCGTTCTCTCTGCATAGCGTGGACTGCGGTGCTCCCCTTTCGCTGTCGAACGTATAAATTGTATTGGGTTGTTTCTATATCGGACGCTCAGCAGTAGTCCCGAGCGTGAACTTGACGCTCACGCACCTGCACAAACTCCCTAACAATCTCTTCCACCTTCTTCTCCGTTTTTGCTTTTTGAGCCTCTGGATTTGAGCTTGATCCCCAGCCGAACATATTTTTTGTCCGAGGTATGCGACAGAGCAGTTACAGTTTGTGCGCAAGAGACGTCGAACGCAGTGCGGCCGAGCCGGGCGATGACGTAGGAAAAGTGTTATGTAACGGGTCTGGGGTAAGCGCGCGATCGGCCGCTCCGACTGCTGTGTCGGCTTAAAGCATGGCACAGGCCAAGCATTCGCTCTTGTATTCTTACTCTCACCATCCTCGAACGTAGTGACATTACTAGCAAACTACCATGGATTTCCTCTGTGAGTATCCCAGACGCCTCGTCTGTGTTCCGCGCTGACGATGCAATGCAGTTTGTATCCCCATTATATGTATGTCGCGAGTTTCGATGGAGTACGCCCGTGGGCGTTAACACTGACCGTATTTTGCACAGTCGGCTGCCCTACCAAGATCGAGCCCGAGGGTGACCCGAACACTCGTATCTGCCCCAGATGTCATAACGGTGCGTCCTGCTCGTCTGCCTCGATGCAACCCACAGCTCAACAGCACATCCAGCCTCCGTTTTTGCAGCGAAGTCCCGCACATGGTTCGAGCTCTGCTGGGTACCCCTCGTCCCCATGAACTCGAAGCACATTTGGATGTGTAGCATCTGTCAATGGAACGTGCCCAAGCAACAGAAGTGAGTCTTCATTCGTGCTCCTTTCTCTGCCTGCACTTGCTTACAAACCCCTGTCACACAGTTGGGAACCGGCTGCGATGGGCGGCGGACAGTATCATCACAATTCAGGACCGCCGCAGGGCTGGCAGGGTCCTCCTGGTGGAGGATATGCTCCAGGTTACCAGCCTGGGTATCCTGGTCAGCCAGGTTACCCCGGAGGACAGCAGCCTGGCAAGCACAATTGACGTGCCACTCCATCAGCGTCATCATGAACCGCAGTCTTCTATACTGTAACATCATAGTGCTTCATTTGTACGATATTATACGAGCATGCATTTTCCTCATCATGTCAGAGCCACACCCCACTTTTTCGTTTATCGTTTGCGATTGACACGCAGACTATTCTTCATCCTGTAAATGACCGCTCTCCCTACGCCTCCCCCAACGAAGCCAATAATCCAGGTAGTCGTAAAAAGCACAGCAGGCGTAAGCTTCAGCGAGCGGCGCCGCTGCATCTTCGAGCGCACTTGAACAGGCGGCGCGGTATCCTGCCCCCTCTGCTCCTTGAAGCGAGACATTGCAGAGTCAGCATCGGTTATCTGTAAGAGACCGACAGTGGCAGGCTGGGAAGGCGTCGGGACTTGATGCTTGACGTAAACATTCTGAGCATATCAGCGTCAGTGTTCAGGAAGCCGCGGGCCGCGTATGGAAGAAAGCTCCTCACCCGAAGAAAGACGTCTCCGAGGATCCAATCTGCCGAGTTAACCTAGCGTGGAATCATAAAGTCAGCTGCGGCCCTCCTAATTGTACTCTATCTCCTTCCAGTCAACGGCGTGCAATCGGACTTACCCCGTCGTTCGCCTGCACCCCGCCCAGACACCACCCATCACTCTTCCCTCCGGCAGACCAACTAACATCACTCGGATCAACCACATACTCGCTCCCCTTCCCCTCCTCCGAACCCAGCAGGAATCCGACCCTTACCGCGCGCTCGCACTTGACCTCCCACTGCCCCCATGCATTCTTTCTCGTACTCTCGCCGCCGAAAGACCCCCAGAAGTCCTCGACGTCGCGCGTAGGGCCAAGGATCAATGTTGTACCCGTGTCCAGGACTGCAAGCGGGTCAGACTGGCCGGCGATACGGGACGGGGAAAGTTGAAGGGGTTGTGAGTCAATGGTTATGGAGACAAGAGGGACTTTCCAGTAGTCGTACGTCCCGTCTGGCCTTGACACCACTGGAATCTCATCGAATTCGACGTCTTCTGCATGGAACGCGCTGAGAACGTCCGTGTCGACCTGGCCGATAGTAAACGAAGAAACGTCCTGCGCAGGGTCGTCGTCCCGACCCAATTTGTACGCAAAGTATCGGTTCGAGTCGTTCTGGAAAGCAGAGAACAGATTCTCCAACAAGCCGATGCCGGAGGTTGTGGCGATGGCAGCGGCAGCTGGGAAGGAGAGGCCCATAATCCCGCTGTAGCCCGTGGCCGACAGGGAAAGGTCTGCAGCGTCCTCTGCTATAGCTGGAGGCTTCCGTCAGCATGCTTGCAGATATTATTACCACTCACAGGGGTACATACCAAAGACTTGGGAGCAGATTTGGTAGTTGCCCAGTGTAACTGTGTCGTATCCTACAGTGCCTGATACCGAACCCATCAGGTAGTCGAGCGCGAAGGGGGTGTCTGTGATAGAGAGCGTCGGTGTCGGTTTGTACATTGAAAGACCTAGGCAGTCAGGTTCTGTACAGTCCGCGGAGATGACCCACTAGGAAGATTCAGTGTTAGACTCTGAAGATAGAGTTGGTGCAGACATACTAGGTCTGAGGATCCTGTGTCTAAGAGGACAGGGAACTCTTGCCCACCGATGCTATCAACGACATGTCAGACGTTATACGCCCAGCTGGTGTTCAATAAATTACAACGTACTTGATTTCAGCAACATATGCGCTAAGAAGTCAAGCTATTAGAACAGCAGTACCAGCAGTTATTACACGGAATTGTTCGTACTATTCTTGACTATCACGGATGGAGACTTCACTGCTAAGCAGACTCCCGGGGACCCCCGACTGCCTTCCCGGCCTTGAGACGCGGCGTAAGGGCAGCTTGAAACCCTCCTCGCACCGAATAGACGAACATAGCACCAGAAAGACGGCCAAGGAGAGAAGGGGTATCATGGCCGACGTGTCCGAGCAGCACGACTCCAGCGGGAGACCAGTGCAGGGAGTATGAAGTGGTCATTCTAACACGGACCATGGCTGACTGCCGCTCACCCTCGTTTCAGGCCAGACAAAATATGTATGTGCCAGTTGTATTGACGTACGATATAAACGCTAAAGCGCTTTGATTGTCATAACCGGAACGTGTCAGGTATGCCGTGTCCGAGATGCATTATCATAGTCCCTAATTCCGATGCTCTCCATCTGCGCATGGCAAGCATCGGACGCAGGGAATATGATTCTACACCGCTTGAACGTGTACACGGTCTGTTGGCCAGGACTACGAGCATTGCCTCTGCAGACGGAGGAGGGAGAGAGGCCGAGGAGGCCCAAGTGTGGCGAAATGGCGGCCTCGTGTCCGGCCGGTGCAACGGAGAACGCCGCGCGTCACATCACCGCCTCGCTTGCTTGTCCTCTTCCATTCAACTCCTGCGTGCGCAAACACCCCTGTAACGCACTTCCCTCCCGCCGTCCACCATGCACACCTCCGAGTACGACTATCTCTTCAAGCTGCTCCTCATCGGCGACTCCGGCGTCGGCAAAGTATGCTTTCGCTATTGTGTTCGCCGCGTGCTTGGTAGCTGACCTGGCGACTCGCTTAACGCGCATGCGTTCGCGCACCTTCTGATTTGCAGTCATGTCTGCTGTTGCGGTTCGCTGATGACACGTACACCGAGAGTTACATCAGTACCATTGGTGTCGACTTCAAGATCCGGACTATTGAGCTCGAGGGCAAGACTGTCAAGTTGCAAATCGTGAGTCTGCTATCTCATTTCTTTCATGTTGCTCGATCCGCCGGGGACGCGTACGCTGGCTACTGGAATTATTCGCACTTTGCGAGCTGGGAACACCGCATGCACGCGGCGCTGCGTTCGGTCGTGCCGGAGGTTGTTGGCACGACATGAGGTTGGCTCGTGAGATCATGGAACGGCTTGTTGACATCTCCCTTTTGCCACTGCGCAGTGGGATACCGCAGGTGAGTATTAGCTACTGCATACGCGAAGTACAATCTTTAAGACTGCGGCGTATAGGTCAGGAGCGTTTCCGCACGATCACTTCGTCATACTACCGGGGCGCCCACGGTATCATTGTCGTCTACGATGTTACGGATAACGGTAATGTTGTGAAACTCGTCATGTTATAACGTTACTGAGATCATTACCCGGCCGGTCAGACACGTTCACGAACGTCAAGCAGTGGTTGCAAGAGATCGATCGCTATGCTTCGGAGGGTGTGAACAAGCTCCTGGTTGGCAACAAGTCCGATTTGACGAGCAAGAAGGTCGTGGAATACAGCGTTGCCAAGGTACGTCTCTTTTCGACTGCGCAGCACTGCTATTTCATTTCGCACAATCCCTCGTGTTCAGGAATTCGCCGACCAGCTGTCCATTCCATTCCTCGAGACATCGGCCAAGAATGCGACGAACGTTGAGCAGGCTTTCTTGACCATGGCTAAGCAGATCAAGGACCGGTACGTTCTTCACTCCTTTTTGTTCTATATTTGTCACCGAACGATGCTTTGCAGTATGGGTTCTACTTCCGCACCAGCCACCGGCAAGTCATCGACGATCACGCCCGGCCAGAGTGTGCAGCCGCAGTCCTCTGGTGGATGCTGCTGAACTCCCTCCGCCTGCTATATGCGTAATGTCTCCTTACAAGCCGAAGCGCCGGTCCGGTTCTTAGTATATTAGGGTACGAGGTGGTATGGCTACCTCACTACACGCGCCTTGACTTTTCCTACTTACAGCTCTTGCTACTCGTTGGACTGCTCTCGTTTTCCCTTACTTTCAATATATTTTAGTGTGTTCTCCTGATGAGCCTTCGCACGGTGATAAAAGAGTACACGGGACTCTTTCCGTCGGATAGCTTCGCTTCCCGCTGGTATGCGAACCCTTCGGGACCATACGTCGCTGGATCCCCAGGCTTCGGCGCAATCTCAGCGACAGACCGCGAAGCGTTTGGGATTGTGAGCTAACGACGCTTCATGTGAAACGTCGTTGCAACCTGGTGCAGATGAGGTCGCTATCGATTCAGTCATCCGGCTGTAACAATTGTTTCACGGTCATGACTTTTACACGAGGTGGTATTGACCGTACAATCATGGGCTAATGTCGCGTTTCCAATAATATGGAGTCTCGACTCCACGATATCTTCGTTCTTCTGTGCGGCTGGTGGCATCTGAGGCTGAGATGAGGTGATCTGATGTGCGCAGCGCAGCTGGATGCGATACGTTTCTGCCGAGTGTGTCCAGATATTATTTGACAGACGGTACACTTCAGACTTAAGCTTCAGGCATCAGACACGTACCTGAATCTAGATATAACATACAGTCCGCAGCATTGTGGACAGGAAACCGTGCCAGTCGCATATGAATCAGGAGAGCGAAGCAATTAATACTGTTCAATATGATACTGATGCTACAAATACACTATGCTCATTTGCGTCCCGGAAGTCCCTTCAAAGTCAATGTAAAGCCTTTTGATCGACATGCCCGCCTTGCAGTCTTGGCTGGATGCTAGTAATACAGGCACGAAGCCCTGGCTGATCGGGCTCCCAAGCCCGACCCTCTCATCCCCTGGCGTTGCACGTCCCATGTATTACCACCGGAGCTACAACGCCACACGCTGACGGCCGTCCGTGGCTTCACGAGATATCCCAGCGTCAGCATTCGTGCAAATGACGCGCCGAGTCTCCAACCGTGCCGGAGACCCAGAACAACCCATTAGGAATGTACTGGAAGTGCAGGGCTGATAGCACCTGCTGATCACGACGCAGTTAGAACCTTAAACACGGCTCATGTGGGATGGAACTTACAATACAGATATTACAGATAAGCTGATGCGGAGCATCGGACGGCTCGAGGTCCGGTTAATCGTCAGCGGCGACGTCGTGTACTCGGGACTAAACTTGGCATGGACGGCCGTCTGGACGCGAGATGGCGCGACGCGCCCTGATCAGACCATGACGGGACCGCGGACGCACTCTCCGAAGCCCGTCGCTTCGTGGGGCCCTCCTCGGGCCGTCCTTCGTCGTCCTCGCCCCGCTTTCGCTTGGTCGGCCGGATGTAAGGCGGGTGCGACAGGTCCTCGTCTTCGTCTGGCAGTTCGAATTGGAGGAATTTGGGGGAATGATATGGGAGGGGTTTCGGAGCGAGTAGAGGCACGCGCTGGGAGGCTAGTGATGGCGAGCCGGAGGCGGACGTCACCGTGGGCGATGAGGGAGCTGGTATGGCTGTTAATGAGAGGCGAGTGAGCTAATTATGGCGCCGACGTACAGCTCATGTCCGCATAATTACATTGCGGAATAGCAAACGGGTTGTACGTTAATTGCGGTAATGGATCGGTGTATGAATTCATTGATGGTGCCCATGGCCAACTCCAATTCGATACATGGCTAAAGACGGGCTGTGGCGCCTTGGGTTGCGAAGGACCTGGCCAGGCATACTGGTAGGGATTGGAGAGGTACTGTGGGTGCTGGTAGAAACGCGACGCGTACGGACCAAGAGCATAGGTGGTGCGAGAAGGGTGGAACGCGTCGAGGTTGAGACCGGCCAGGGGACTAACAAGAGTTGAGTGGCTGCCAGCGCCAGAGATGTAGCAGTGCATTGTCGACTGGGAGGGTCGAAGAAACGATGCAAGAGGGTTTATAAGGAGAAGTGGGATGGCCTCGGCGAGATCGGATAAGAAGATGAATTGCTCGCCCCTAGCTACGTAACAGTCGTTGCATGTATTTCATCCGACGCCGCGCTCCCCGCCGCATGGATATCGGCAGAAATGCATGGAAGCAGGCCCTATATGGGGTTTCTAAGGGTCAGCGCCACCATAACCGGATATCACAGCATCCGTAGGCCAGGCGAGGGCCGAGAAACATGAATCAGCTAGGAACGTTGCGAAACGATGGGATGAGACAGAACCATGCAAAGAATCAGGAGCGGTGAGAAAGCAATCATTCACCCGCGCAACCCCGCCACACTATTAACAATATTCATACTCCGATCCCTCCTTCTCCTGTACGTCTAAGGATTCCTCTCCGCAATTATTGCTTCTGGCGACAACCGCCGTCAGCTGCTCAGGCCCGACTCATATTTCATACATAGCCCATTACCTAGCCCCGGCTTCGCCTCTCCGCTCTCCCAAACCTAGGGTCAGTTATCATCCAGGAACGCTGATTTGCCCATGAAATATCGGGACTAATTTTGCCAGATCGCTCCTCACCAAGCTTGCCCAGATGCTGCGTATCGTGTCCTTCAAGCGGCTTGTTTTGCCGTTGGCGCAGGCACGTTGCTACTCGCAGGCCGTTCAAGGAACGCCTTCCGCGCAGCATGCTCCGATGGCAGTGCAATACCCGTATTTTATACCAAGAAACTCTCGGGGATCCATTCCTGTGTATACAGATGTCCGCAATGCCGGTGGGAGATTTCTGATACTGATTCGGAACGTAGAGGGCGACGTGAACGTGAGTTCGCGTTTAATACCGCATTGATGTCTGCTCTGTTCACTCCGTTCACCTTGTGCTATCCATGATGGCTGTATAGGCGCTAGCACGTGACATCAGGAAATCACTGCTTCCACCAGATGCGCCGGAGGGCCAGAGACTCCACGTCCAAGTCAAGTCTTCGAAGCATCTGATCGTTACCGGTTGCCGGTCAAAACAGAGAGTCGTCGAATGGTTGCAGCAAAAAGGCTTCTAGCATGGTAATAGCTCCATGCATGACACGGGCCGGCCACAAGACGCCCCGTAGGTGGCCAGTGCAAAGCATAATTGGCCCGCTGTGACGATATGTATCCTCATGCGGCTCTGGATCCGTGTAATATATCCCTGGGCACAATTTGGCTGTTTCTCCGAAGTTCCCTTCGTCCGCTGGCAAGATCAACCGCCCTGTGTAAGGTACGTATGCTAGGCCGTCACCCTCACCGCGGGCGGCCTTAGAGTCCCTGCGACAGCCGGCACCTACTGTCTTTTTTTGAATGAATTGACTCGATATAAATTAGCGTAAGTACCGTCATCATCCATCCGTCGGGTCGCGACTGCGCCATGATCTCCGGATAAGATGCATGATAGCACCATGGCAGTTGTGGGTGTGGGTGCGCGGTTACGGCTGCTGTACCAGACTCCCTACAGATATAGGCTATCAGACACGTCGTGCATGCGCTAGGTCGCCCTCCTGAGTGCTCCCCTCTTCCGCCAGATTGTCCAGAAGTCGTTGATGTCTTCGCCGCGGTCCATCTTTAGCGAAGGAAACTCCACATTAGCCACACGGTGGTGTGCTGCGGGACAACGCTGAGGCTTGTTGTACTGCGTGCCCTCCACACTGGGCGGGTGCATAGTACCATACGCCCTCGTTACGAAGAGCAGTCGATGAGAAGCGAGTGCAGTGTTTGCAGCGAGAGATCGGCGCGCCACTGGGCTCAGCCACTCCAGCCACAGGATCAGCAGGCTCATCCGGAACCGGTACGGGAACAGGCTTCGACTTCGGCGAGATCCGGGCACCAGATCTCGATATGATTGGTTCAATGAAAGAGCGTCTTCACCTGAGTCAAGCCAAATTATCAAGCAACCTCCAGTGCTGTTCTCCTACGACCGCGACGATGACTACGCCGACAGGCGCCAACACTCCCTCTCTTTCAACGCCGACCGTGCCTCATGGCGTCGGAAACGTGTCCTCGTCGTCCGTGGCGCCGTCCCGGTCCAAGGAACCTAGAGATGGCGGAAGCAGCGCCTCGGGCACTTTTGGCGTTCGTCTTTCATTCATTTGCTCCGCAGAGCGCTCACATGACATATCCGTGTTGCGCAATAGGTCAAGTCCGGTCTTGCCCAGATGTTGAAGGTGAGTCAATTGCGGTGGAGGCCTTGCGAATGAATGACCTTGGTCCTAGGGTGGGGTGATCATGGATGTCGTCAACCCTGAGCAAGTGCGTGTCCCTAAATCTTGTATCTGTGCATGCTTTTGATGGATAGGGCGCGTCAAGGCCCGGATAGCTGAGGAGGCCGGAGCTTGTGCTGTAATGGCATTAGAGCGCGTGCCCGCTGATATACGGGCCGAGGGAGGGGTTGCACGAATGGTATCTCAATGATTAGGTTTCTCCGCTCCTACACTAACCTCTTATCTAAATAGAGTGACCCTGCCATGATCAAAGAGATCATCGACGCGGTCACGATACCGGTCATGGCGAAAGTGCGCATCGGCCACTTCGTCGAGGCCCAGGTCCGTCTTATAGCCATCTTTCTCTCGTGCTACGATTAGATGTCGTCATTGCTGCGCAGATCCTCCAAGCTGTGGGAGTCGATTACATCGACGAATCCGAAGTCCTCACGCCTGCGGACGAGGAACACCACATAAACAAGCACGCCTTTAAGGTGCCTTTTGTATGTGGCGCGCGTAATCTAGGCGAGGCGCTTCGCCGTATCTCTGAGGGTGCTGCCTTCGTGCGCACCAAGGGAGAGGCAGGGACAGGGAACGTTGTCGAGGCGGTGCGCCACACGCGCGCCGTCCAGAGCGCAATCAGGCAGGCTAGTGTGATGAGCGAAGAGGAACTATACCTCTTCGCCAAGGAAATCGGCGCTCCATACCACTTGCTTAAGGAGACCTCGCGCCTGAAGCGCTTGCCGGTTGTGAATTTCGCCGCTGGGGGTATTGCTACGCCCGGTAAGGCCCATTCACATTTCTCAATTCATCAGCAGACTTATGAAGGGACACACAGCGGACGCTGCTTTAATGATGCAGCTCGGATGTGACGGTGGTAAGCAACTATGATTATTTTCAATAAGCTGCGCATATACATACGTGGTGGGCCCCGCAGTCTTCGTCGGCTCGGGTATTTTCAAGGCAAGTGCCTTGCCACGTCAGACTGCGAAGATAAGATACTGACCGACGGCGCGCAGTCCGGGGATCCCGCGAAACGAGCCAAGGCGATCGTACAAGCTGTGCGTGTCCTTAGTCGTTTCCTGTGCTATCATTCATTCTCCGCAGGTCACTCACTACAACAACCCTAAAACACTTGCTGAGGTAATTAGACATCGTATCGCCATACACTGCCTCGCTCAATTTCTGTTGCGATAGATTTCTGGAGATCTTGGAGAGGCAATGGTTGGCTTGAATATGTGAGTGACGAAGTCCATGATTATGGAACACACCTGACTGATAACACCGTCATCTTTCCAGCGAGCCCGACATGAAAGGTGGCCGTATGGCCAACAGGGGATGGTAAGTTAACAACGAAAGAATTAACAAGTACGTCAATCCACTTTGAAACACACGGAGTCCTCACTGATCGGCCGGGCTGACTTATATAGATGTGTGTAGCACAAAGTTAAACTGTATCGGTAAAACATTTCGACAAGGCAGATCTGCCAGCAGAGAATTCACGCATGATAGAGCGTCGTCCATTGCAGTGGATGGGCAGTGCAGCGAGAACGGCCTCCGTGGTTCCAGCGAAGCATGGACCGTCCGCAGCCATTGCAACTTCCTTTACACGTCCATCAGATTGAGAAGGTCAGCATCTCCAAGAACAGGATGCTTGAGTCCCGCAGCAGCGTGCATGATGTCCATGCTCGTCTGAAATGGCAACAAGAAGCAAAAGACAACTTATTGAGTAGCATCGATTTGTCGCGCTTCCGTGCTAACCGCAGAAGGCCATTCATATAGTGGAAGCCCTTCCCTCAGGCGGCCGTCGGTCATGATCAAAATTAAGGTAGAGTTTACGTGACGCGTTGGTAAGGAAGAGAACCTCAATAGGGGCGGCAGCGGAGGTACTCAGGGTCGAACGGGGGACACGTCGGTCAATATCGTCCAAGTCCTGGCAGTCAACACAGAGTACAGATTACAGCGCTATTACCATATCGGCGAAAAAGCATGAGACAACAGCAGCGCAAAAGCCGCCAGGTCTCGGTGCATCCGGCGAGCCTTAACATAAAGGCATCTATAGTTTTGAAACTCGTCCTGAAACGGGCTCGCCCAAGGCATATAACGCGTCAAGCTCGCGCTTGAATTTGTTGTATGCGTCCTTCCTGGATATGACAGAGCGGTTTCAGGATGAGATATCATGTATTCAACAAAGGACTAACCGCTTAATCTTGAATGTTGGAGTCATGGTGCCGTCTTCCACCGAGAAGGGGTCCAGAGTGACGTGAATGCGCTTCAAGCACTCAAATCTACCAAACTGATATTAGCCTACCTCCGAACATTTTACCAGGTTCCCTTACCCTTTTAGATCATTCCGTTGAGCCTCGACATCCAGCGACTTCAGGAGAGCGGAGATGACTCGCTCATCTTTAGCAGCGATGCTTAGAGCCACTTGGTCTTCTGGAGACAGCTTCTTTCCGGTAACACTCGAAGCAAGCGAGGCAAGCTGTACTGGATCGGGCACAATTACCCCGACCAGGTACGACTGCAAGGAATCGCCATGCACATATACTTGAGCGACCTGAGGGCATGCAGAGTAAAGGTTTTCAATCTTCTCTAGAGCCACATATTCGCCTTGTGCGAGCTTCATGATGTTCTGCACAAACCATTATTACTTGGTTATACGCCGTATCAGAGAGACGAACCTTGACACGGTCAATTAACTTGATCCGACCACACTCGTCGATAGCAGCGACATCACCGGTATGCAGCCACCCTTCATCATCCAGGGCCTCTTTTGTGTTCTTTTCATCTGCTCCTGCCGTGTCAATGTACAAATCTCCTTCAGTTGTACAGGTGCATACCCTTGTAATACCCGGAGAAGCAGTTAGGACCCCGCACGCAAAGTTCACCCCGTGGGTAGGGCTTATCCTCTGAGCTGTACCCCATAGCAGCTACATCAACGAGCTTGACCTCGTTGCATGGCTGAGGAGGCCCGACGGTGCTGCTCGAAGTCGGGTCGTTCGGCCATACACGGCTACATGTCGCACCATTCTCCGTCATGCCGTACCTGTGAATTGTGTTTCAGTACCACACAATTTCTTTTCCATAGGCAAGTATCATACCCTGCACCATCCGTCAGTATCGGAGTGTATTGTGAAACAATGAGACAAAAATACCTTCGACAACATCACACGCGAGGGCAATCTTCAAGAAGTCCATCACGTCAGGAGATATGGGCGCTGACCCGCAAGTGACCATCTTCAGATTACCACCCAATGCTGCAACAACCTGAATTGCCAAATGAGCTCAACGAAGCAAGACGACACCTTTCGTAAAGTCTCACCTTCCTGAAGACAAGCCGGTCCCAGAACGCATGCGTATTAATGCCAGTCGTTCTGAGTCGATGAAGCTTGGCCTCAACAGCCTTCTTGAAGAGCGTGCCTTTCAACCCCGGAGCGCTGCCAGCGACCATGGCCGATTGGTATACTCTGTTTAGCACTCGTGGAACCGAGGGGAAGTAATTTGGCTTCAGGATCTGAGCGTCTTCCAGTAGTCTCAGAGGGTCACCAGTAAAGTAGCCTATGCTGCCTCCAATGGTGATGACGAGCAGCTCGGAGATTCTCTGAGTAGTTTCGTCAGGACAAGAGCCAACCCGTTATGAGCCACGCTTTACCTCATAGATGTGCGCGAGGGGGAGATATGAAAGGAGGACGCCCCGGTTATCGAAGTCGCTTCCGTGCAGACACGAGTCGACAGCACTTGTGAGGTTCGCATGGGTCAGGACAACACCTAGAGTGTTGTATGAAGTCAATGCATAGATATGATGCACGTTCAACTAACCCTTGGGAGTACTTGTCGTGCCCTAAGACATCCTTGACTTCAGTGTGCCATGTGATGCGGAGCCCCAAAAGCTTACAGAAGTGTAACACAAAGAAGCGATGTCGTCCGGAGTTACAGAGAGAGGTTCCATCAGATTTGCCCTGCCTTCCGCTTCGACTGAGAGGCATGGCGATATGTGAATCCACGGGGCAGAACATCATTTATATGATACTTACGTTCGTGAAGTTCCTTGATTTGCACCTTCTGGAGCTCAGCCCAAGAAGACAAGATAAACTTCGCCTTTGGAGGTACGTCGTCAATGCAGACGATCAGTTTCAGAACATCTGAAAGGCCGGGTGCAAGCTTGAGGAGAGTGGGTATATGCTGCCACGTCGCAAAGACGACAGAGAGATGGGCGTGGCGGATGCTAGAGGCGGATTAATGGTCTGTAGCAGATGAACGGTCCCGCATACATACATGTATTCTGGTGGGATTGTTAGGTGAAGCTCCGAACGCTTAGCAGGATCACGTACCGACGGAGTCCCGACCCAGCGTATCGTACAAACTGACCCCTACTTTTTTGTATGCGTGCAGTGCAAGGTCGATGATTTGCCATTCTTCGCACATAGCCATGAGCACATCATCACATTGCTCCAGACGCATTCAACGTACCAGGTCTGTTCTGACTCCATATCCCGACCGTCTCCATGTCACCGCCGCCCAAAACGCCCTTCTGAAACAGGGCATGGAGTGCACTTCCTATAGCCCGCCTCCTAACGTCCACCTCGCCATATGTCTGCCAGACGAACTGCTTTGCGAAGTCATTCTCCGAGATCTTCGGTCGGTATCCGAGGAAAGGAAGGTCCTTAGAGAGCGCGTAGCCATTGTTGTATATATCTAAGAGAGTGCTGAGCCGGTTGGGTTCAGCACCAACGGGGATAAGGCCCCAGTATCCTACGCGGCGTCAGAGAAGCTTTAAATCAGCAAATCCTTGGCCCGACGTCGGTAATCCATTACACACCATTGCGGTAATGACCTGTTCGTAGCGAGCGCCAAACCTGTGGTTAGCCTGTGCCAATCCAAACGCCTAGGACTCGGAAAGACAGACCAGTTTGCCCTGGCTTCTTAGTCCCTGGGACTTCTACAGATTGGCGTTTCAAGTCCAAATCCGGGGGGAAGGGGATCTGCTTGTTCAACGACATCGCAGTGGTGGGTTGAGTCTACCGCTCGCAGGTGGAAGTTAAGGTAGACAGAGGGGTCATGCAACGTTTAATGCAATGGATATTACCCGCGGCTGGCGACATTACCGGTGCCCCAGAGACTGAGGCATTACACGTGATTGCATCAATGGACGCCGATGCATTCGTAGCAGCGGAGCAGCGGAGACAGCTCAAAATGGTGCCCAGAGAGCGACATTGCACCTTCAGAGCGCACGAAAGAGAGTCATGAAACGTACAAGCACAGTGCGAAGCGCCGTACATTGACAGAACATCCCGTCGATCGCATTCACTTAGTACGTACACACCTATCATTCTTGTGCTTACCAAGTTATACAGTTGCCGAGTGCGATTAAAACAAGGGAGGCGATATCCAAGTACAGTACAAAGCCGTATACGTACAAAGCATTAGCATATTACAAAACAGCGACGAGGACAAAGTGAGAATGATGGTATTTGTCTTGTTGTAGGTCCACCTCGTGATTTCATGGCGACCTCAAGAACATCTGCAAGACTTCAGGACGGCTATGTTTGGGATAATGACTCCGATCTCACCTCCATGAACTGCTGATAGGAGACTTGAATCCACCCATCCCGATCCCCATCGAGTCTGATATTAGGTCTTCAGTTTCCACAGCGGAAGAGCGGGGCCGAGATGAATTGCTCACTGTTGGAAGGCTTCCGTCAACGATTTGACGACAACGCACGCTCTGACGAAACGGTCGAAAGAGATACCTGCCGAGGGAACATAGCCCGAAGCAGGTCCGGTAGCTGTAAATCCCGGAGATTAGCGAGGCAAATCATCCGCCGGCGTGATTGTGCGCACCGTATTTCAGCTCAATCAACTGTAGCAGCCTGGGCGACAGATTGTACCCGAAGCTCCGAAGCGCCTCGGCGAGTTCGTGGCCTTCGATGGAGCCTGAGTTGTCTCTATCAAAGTGCCGGAAGACGTTCTGCCAATCAGCAATGTACTTCCATAGCCCGGCAAACTCTTCCACATGCGTAAGCTCCGGAAGTAATACGAGCGGTGCAACTAGCTGTACCGTTGAAGCCGATGCTGCCACTCCGATCCGTATCCTAGTATCAAATGTCAGGTCTTGAAATTACCGCGAAGTATAAACGCCGACATACAAACATGTTCATAAGCATCTTGACCGTGTCCAGGTCGAATTCTGTCAGACAACGTTTAGAACACCCTGATCAAGATAATACCTCCGAAATACCGAAGCAGATGGTCTCCCCCTTGGCCGGCTGGCCCTCGGGCCATATAGGAGTAGCTGGGAGATTCTGCGACAGGCAGGACCCATCGAGTGGCGTTCACGATATAAACAGGACTCACTAGTCCAATTTCCTGGTCATACGATAACCACATGTCAACTCGGTCATAGCACACAAGTCCCAAAGGCCATTCACCATTGACGAGGGCAGCTTGCAATTCATTAAGAGATATCTGTCCCGAGCGGTCCGCGTCGACAGTCGAAAACCAGTGCCATAATTGAGGGTCGGCGTTAGGGGGCGGGCCATAACCTCCATAGCTGCCGTGCCCGCCTGCTGGCGCTTGAGCGTATCTGGAGTCACGATGGCTATGCCGAGAGGATACCGAGTGGTGATGGCTGGGGCGGCCATGCTGGCTGTATTGACTGGGATGAGAATACATTGGGCGCAGTACGAAGGGGCGTCAGTTGTTCAAGGGTATAGTGGTGTAAAGCAAGAGATAGTCGTGGGAACTGCCGCATGATGCTATCTGACATTGTCTTTATATGTTCAGTTGGGGTTGGGCGGTACGCCCATAGCCTCATGACATGGACGTGAGTCACCTCCGTAAGCGCCTTGTTCCGACGGATATATTCTGTTGACCAGCGGAGGAGACAGAGATGCATTGGAATAGCGAAAAGCATGGCAAAGACATACTCTGCATCAGTCGCTTCGAAGCCCTGAATTCAAGTTCTGGCCTACCATGACGAGAAACAATAAGTGCAGGTGTATATTGGGAACAGTTGCGTGCATATTACCGCCTGCGTGTATCGCCACACCCACGGAGCGGGACGCCCAAGAAAACCTAAGTACGTAATCGCCGGTCACGTGGTGAGGACCGGTCAATTCTAACCAATGAGAAGAAGTATGTCACCCGATTGGTTGCTCCGTGAGCACCCTTCCCGATTGGTTTGCGTTCAAGTGCAGTCGTTAGATTACATACCGTTCTGTTGCAAACCAAGGTTAAGACAAACTGATCTCATTTGACCATATAACTAACCGGTGACATAGCATCTCCGCGACAAATTTGGACTCCCGGACAACTCAGCGGGCATGACTTGTCCCAATCTCAAGGCTGTCATTTTCGATGTGAGTCCCCGCCGATTCATATGCCTTGATGTGTCCATTCACTCAGGGCCAGAGATACTGACGTATCTCCTTTCATGCACCTAGATTGGGGGCGTCGTACTCAAGAGTCCCTTCCTGGCCATTGCTGCCTACGAGCAGGAACATAACCTTCCTGACAACTATATTAATGTCTCCATGTAGGTGCCGCAACTTGCGAGCATCATATCTCATGTTAAACTTCTGGTCACGCCACACCCTGACGCACTACTATGACCACCATTTAGCACAAGACGTGGAGATAGCGGCGCCTGGCAGAAGTTCGAGCGCGGAGAAATGCCATTATACGACTTCTACAAGAGCTTCGGAGATGAACTGTCAGATACCCGTAATGGTAACATTTGGTATACCGAATACAGCAGAAGGAAAGGCATGCGTACGCAGTGTCTCACTATAGATTCAGAAGCCTGACTATTCACTGATTCTGGTGCAGGATGCCCGGCACTCCCTGAGAAACTAGCGATAGATGGACGCGAGGTATGTTCTGACTTCGCCATTTGCTTGAGTGACAATTATAGGACGTGAAATGCAGCTCTTTGGTCGCATGATGCGGGAGAGTTCCGAGTACGACGAACTCGTGGTCAATGCAATCCGGCGGATTAGAGGTTCGCCAAGCATCCATCTCTTATCGACTGTTTTAATGCTTAACTCAATACCCGGTCATCAGAGAGTCGAAGATGGCGCGTCATCGCGCTGACAAACAATTTCAGCAAATTTGATTCACCTCAAGCCTCTGGGACGTCCGGGTCCCACGTCACGCCGTTATCGGCTGCTACTGGCCTGCCCGCCACGGAGCTAGCATTCTTAGGCTGGGATAAGGGAGGACCGGTGCCACCAAGCCTGAGGTCTCTATTTGACGACTTCTGCGATTCGAGCACCCTGGGCATGCGGTACGCTGGTCGCAGCACGTCGCACGTCGGCTCTGACCGATTCCATCTACGCAAATAGCAAGCCAGACCCTGCCTTCTATCTTCTGGCTTGCCAAAGAAACGAAATCGCCCCAGAAGATGCTGTATTCTTGGATGACATCGGAGCGTGCGTTCTCCCATAGTATTGTCGTCCCTTCTTTAACGGCGGTTCCCGTCCAGAAACCTCAAGACTGCCAGAGACCTGGGAATGCAGACAATACGTAAGTAATAGATCCCATTCCGCATCGCTCCGTTTGTCTTCCCCAGCTGGCCTCGTGTGGTATCATGACGTTTATCTATCCGTCAGGCGTGTCTATTGGCGGCTCTCTGTCGGCACTAAAGAAGCTTGAAGTCATGTTAGGTATAGGCCTAACGGATGGCGCGGCCTCTATTTCGAAGCTCTGATTCTAGGAGCTTGCCGCACTCAGCACCCCAGGATGGATAGAGGACGGGATCCTTTTGTACTACTAGGTTCAAGATTGATTTTCCTTTGCTGATCTCCTGATTGATACTGATGTTCTTCCGCTGCGGAGGCAGGATTGAGAGAGCAACATTGCAATTAGCTCCAGATCAATGCCATTGTGCGTTCAGTTGCCGAACGGCTTATGTTCCCGCACTGTCATCAGGCGTCCCGAAGACACCTATGCCACTTAAGGACGGTCCCTCAGCGAAATCTGTCGGCACGTACCAAACTTCTGATTCAGTCTGGCGTGCTGCTACTATTTTCACACCACAGAAGAGCGGAGACATGCAGGAGCTCCGCCTCAGGCCTCAGCAGCGAGACCATCCTTGTCGTCCAAAGTATACTAATTCAGGAGTAAGTCGAGGTGCCCTAGCTGATGACGCTGACCAATTATGATGCAAGTACAGCCTGAGACCTGATTGTGAGGGCATTGCTACACTGTAGGCTTCGTCAACGACGGAGGCAGTCCGCTCCTCGACCTGGCCGGGTACAATGCGGTTCTCGACCAGCTAAAACGACCGATCCACCGCCTGGAGTCTCTTCCATACTTGCGCGTCCTCCCGCGGTTGACACATGCAGCGCGTTAGCCGTGGGCGCACCCGAGAATAGCGCGCTCATTGTTCTCAGTCGCCCGCCACGATGACTTGCACGCACGCAGCGGGCAGTGATGTATTTGTTCCAGGGTCATCATGCCTTGAAACATGATAGCCCGTTCTCGGACTGCGTTGCAGGGACATGGCGACGAATCCTCGAAGCCTAATCGGGAGGCTGCTTTGAATCGCCCGATGCAGATGCGTGCCCGACGTCGGGATGGGCGGGCAAGTACGCTGATTGGCTGCCTCGAGGCCGATGCTTCTAGCCCTCTTCTCGGGACTTCCATTGTCACACGTATCGCGATATCTACAAAGCGCAAAAGGTTTAATTTGCCTCGCCTTCTTAGCCTTCGGCATGTGCTTCTCATCAGTCCGATGCATCCACGAGAACCCGGCCTACAACAACTGACGCCACGGATCGGGCCGGCACAATCACCACGACATCTTCCATGTCCACCACAGGCCTTGCCCAAATCCTGAGCACATTACCTCGTCAGCATCACCGTATGACTCATGATATCGCTATTATGTACTATACCTATAATTACATATTACTATGACAGCTCTACAGATGGAGAGAAAACTTTGCCAGGAGACAGGTACATTGTGATACAATACAAGCGTCCGTTATGCCGGGCCGCAGCAAACTAGGATATAGCGAAAGCAAGACCAGAATATACGAGACAACTATCAGATACGGATATAATAAGGTAACCCCAAGATAGATGCCGTGTTTGCGTGGCGCATGCAATTATGATAGGGGGTCGACTTCGAATGGCGAAGTATGGGATATATCTTGACGAAAGCTGGAAAGCAGCATACGAATATTGGTACAGAGATATGAGAAGATTGTTGCAGATGAGCGCATATTCATGGGCGACTTTACTGCCACGTCTCCGAAGGGTAGCTCGTGCCAGAGCTAGAGTACGCGCTGGCTGGGTCGAAATATCTGCTTTGGGTCTGGTACACCCCAGCAGACAGTGGTCCAGACGAGGTTGCAGGTGCGCTGCTAGCCGAGCTCGCAAGAACAGAAGCTTGATGGCTAGTCAGAGAACGCGCCGAGAGAAGTGTCGAGGAACTCGAGGAAGCCGCATAACTGTACTGATTCATGTCATTCGAACCATAATACAGTTGATGACCCTGGCCAGTAATGTCGCCAGATCTCGAATAGTACGACGTCGAGCGCGGGATAGACATAGACGACCCGTCCTGCAAGCTGACGGGCGGGCCACCCAGCGCTGCACTCGATGACGATAAGAACGCCGAATGCGAAGAGCCAGGCCGGGGCGAAGACGTTTCGCTGCGAGTCGAAGGTGGAATAGGCCAGCTGCCGTCAGCACTTGTAGCAGAAGACTGCCGAAGTCGATGCCCGGGTGACAGAGGCATGGAAGACATCTCTTGTATGCCAGGCAATGCAGCTAACCCTGAACCGTATGCGGCGAAGGGCGGGCTTCCATACGAGGATTGAGGTGGAGATCCGTAAGCGACGCGCGATGAGTCGAACAGCTGCTGGGCTGAGGGGAGCCCACCAGTCCTAGCCCTGCCTTCCCAGACCAATCTAACGTTCTGCTCCCTCTCCTCGCTTTTGCATAGCCCCCATTGCATCTCCTCGAGGGCGCGCAAGCATACACCGACATCCTCATCGGATCCAACGCCTTCTCCAGCCATCATGAACCCAGCGAAGAAGCAACCGTCGCGGACGATCCCGGCATCATACTCGAAGAACGATGTTCCAAGATTGTTCCGTATGATCTGGACGATGGTCCGCACGAGGACATGACATTTTTGGGTCGCCATAGGATGAAGGCGGACAGCCCTCTCGTATTGCAGAGACGAAGGAGACGGGTACCCGGGGTGCCTGCTGCCGGGAGATGAAGAGGATAGCGATACAAGACGTTGCTTCAATGCTTCACGTATCACATTGTCTGTCGAAAAGGAAGAGTCAGACTTCGCGCAGCTACAGACATCTAGACAAATACGCACGAATCTCGAAAATATGTATCTAGAGAATTGTTACGACGTTACATACGTTGAGCTTAGAAGCCCTGGGTGACGTACCTGCCAACCGTACACGAATCTGAGAACCTCATCTCTACTCATGACGCCCATGGTGGTAGTCGGCGACTTGAGACTCTCGAGCTCCTCGTAAGCACTGTCAAGCGTGTCCCAAGCCTCTTTGAGACGAATCTCGTCGATATCTCCCCGCTGACGGGCCCTAGGCCCTGTCAATGCTGCATGCACCAGTCTGCATGCGCCAGAGACACGCAAAGGTATAGCACCGTAATGATAGTGGACAGAGTAGGTCAGGGACGGACGCGTAAGTGGAGGCGGTGAGGGCATAGTTGGCGAATGAGGGGCCGATGAAGGCGAGTGAGGCGGCAGGGGCAACGGCGGGAGGGTCGCTTGAAATGCGTTTAGGTCATCCTCGGACCTGTGGCGGCCACCAGGTACATTAGTACGGGGACTATATGCGCCAAGACCTGCGAGGGACAGGCACCATAAAATAAATGAGGCTGTACTTACAGGTACAATCGCCCGCCCTTCAGGCCCGTCGTAATGCCTTCATGCGCATACGCGTACCAGAATATTCGAGCTCGGACTAGAGCGTCGATGTACTCGCCCTGACCGGTCTGCGCGGATGTGGTCGACGACAGACTGCATAGAGTATAGATCTGGCTGAGAGTTGATTCATACATCGTCTGTTGGAGGAGGACATGAGCAATCAACAATGGGGCGCATACACGCCATCTTACTCACCAACCGTTCCATGAGAGGCTGCATGTCTGTACCCGGGACCCAATGACGCCGAGAAGTAAGTATACACCCGATTACTGGGCGTGACCACCTGCTTACCGGCTGTTAAAGGCAGGACCAACAGCAATACTCTGACTCCATCCCATGTGGGCTTGCGAAGAATCCCACAGACGTCTATTAGCCTGAGGATTTCGCGCAGCATCTCGTTCGTCTTGCCCTTCCTTCGTCGGATGCTCTCGTACCGCTGTTCCGTACTATGAGCAACGGGGTTATCGTCCACACTGGGATCATGGTACCCAGAACCGCTGGCGCGCTCCGGCGAGGCTGACGAGCGGTCAGATGCGTGGCCAGACGTCAGGGCCGTGCTGGAGCCGGAAGGGGGGCCAGTGGACAAGGGACTCTCGGATTCTGTTGGGTTGCCGGCTTCGTCAATACCAAAGCTAGCTGCCCAGACCACGAGGACCATGGCAATGATTTGGCCAGCTGCGCCCAATGCATCTGGATTACCTTTGGTGTACTCGAAATAGCGGGAAGTGAATTCAGTGGGGTCTAGAATGGGTCCTATAGTAGCACAAGGTCAGCGTTGGGTTCGATGCTTAGGAAATGCCATCAAGCTGTTAAGGCAATGACAGCGGCCCGAGTAGTCGGAACAATGCCGTGAGAACGCAAATAGACCACGAAGAAAGGCTCGAGGACGCTGAGAGAGAACGTTTACGTAGAGCATGTGGTAATGCGGCGAGCGCCTCGGAGATGGCGATAATTAAAATTCACTCACGCTGTACGCTGAATGCTCTGAAAAAGCGGGAGCTGAAGAACTCGGGCTTCAACTTGGGAATATAGCAGAGCGGCGTGTGCGAGACGGCGATTGAGGACCCTGCTAGCAGATTCATATCCTGCGAGTCGCCTTGCTGCACCTTGCCGTAGACAGCCCTGCAATCAAGTGAAATGAGGGCATGCGGGAAGGGCCATTGCTGTCTGTCGCGCACTCCACCTGCTGTAAACGCCTGCCTCTGCGGAGGAGCTTGACTGCCTTGACTTGCGCAAACTCATCTCTGGAACGGGAGAGGGTAGACATGAATGAATTGAAGGAGCGGGAGAGATGAACCAAGATAAGAAGGGAGAACCGGAGTTTGAATGTGTTCGCGTAGAATGAAGACGAAGCTATGAACGTACACGCATTTGAGACCCCGTTCTCTGCAGTTGGAGCACGCTGTATGCTGTCCCTCGAGGCCAGCGACCTGTAGATCCTTGAGGTCACATCTGACTCTGTTATTGGAAGCACGTCAGACCGACAAAGCGGTGAGGGTAGTAGTTGTTTCAGAAAATAATGAGGGACGAGAAATTGTGATCCGAACTCACCTCCGCATACGACAGGCGCCGCAGGCCGAGAACTGCTGCCTGGCTGATTTGGGTTTATTAGAGGCACGGCGAGCAGGGTGTGGGGGGTAGGGCGGGCTGGCGGACGAGGCACGACGCGAGGAGGAGGAGGCGTCGGACTTGGGGGACATTGGGAGAAAGGCGGGGTAAGGAGAAGACCAGGAAAGGGAATGTGGGAGGAAAGAGAGAGGGCGGCTAGTTATATAGAACGAGCGGAGGAAGAGACAGCAGGGAAGACACGGGAGGACGAAAACATCGGAAGAAGCAGGACACGAAACATATCATGTACAGCGACTGATCGTCCAGTGTCACTCGAGTGACTGGCCTCCTCCGTCCCCTCCCCCAAGTCCACATTCCTTTCCCGTCTCGGTCAATTTCGAGATCCGCTGCGAGTTCCTTAATTACCAGATCTGCCCGATCCCCTTGCCGATTTTGGCCCCGCCCCGCTCTCATTGGTCCCCGCACGCAGGCTCCGTCCCAGCACAATTTCAGCTCAATCTACCCTCTTCTGCCTCCCGCGGCCCTGCCGTCGCCAGAGCCCAGAAAATAATCCAGACGACGGTCACGGCAATATCTGCGCGAGCTTTTCTTCATTCATCCATCCTCGGCCACTCGTTAGTATTCAGCTTTTGCATATCTTACCGACATCGGCACCAACTCCATGTGTTTCCCTGATGACATTCTTCCATATCTGTCTGCTCTTCTCGCGTCCAACTCCCTCCGGTCTCTTGCCGCCGTCAGCCGCGATGACAAGATCCCACTTCCGTAGTACTCGACTTGTCTCTGGATTCCTGTTGACCAATGGCAGTGCGATGCTGTACACGTTAGCCCACCTGTGCGTCTTCTAGCTCGATATGGTCCCAGATGGCGAGAAGCTGCTTTCTTCCCACGCAAATAGCACAGCCTCTCCCTTGGCTCTTTCTCCGGTCCACCGGCAAGTGCCATACTTACCGACTGCCATCTTGTTCTCACAGCCATGCTGACCAGGCAGAAACCTACAACGTATGCTGGCATGCCCTGTCACGGAAAGTAAGAGCTTTTTTGATCACCATTTGTCCGCATTTCATCACAAATTGCCGAACCACCGGAAATTTGTTCATTAGCACGGATTATTTCGCTAATGATGGACAATCACACCTATTTCGGTGTCAAGGCGCCCGAGTCCTCTGGTGTTTGCCGACCTGCCCCCCACCATGCCTGTACTCCCCACCGTTCACATGGGAACTAATAATACGAGGAACACTACCAAGTATCGCCACCAACCTGCTCCATCGCAGCTGTTTACCCTCCGACCAATTTCTCAAATCCTCCAGCCTTCTTGATGGCGCGTGCAAGTTCCCCAGCTGTTCTTTGATCCACGTTAAGTTTTCTATCTCTCGCCATAGCTTCGACGTCCATCCCGTGCTTGTTTACTAGGCGCTGGAGGTACCCAACTTCCGATGATGAACTATGGCGTATAGGGCGCGTTCCGCTGCTTGACAGTTCTTCTAGCACTAAACAGGAAATAATGAGTTTCTATAAACAAAAAGGTGCGCTTGAAACGTGCGAGGCGAAAGTAAATATGGCCGCAAACATAGAACGAAACGCGGAAGCATTTGGCGTTCTTCAAGCTGGAGGTCAGAAGAATCGAGAACCTCTGGTCGACATCAATACCCGAGACTGACGTCCGGGACATTGAGCGATCTCAGACACGCCTGCCCGCCACGGCGATCCGGCCGTACTTCCTGTCAATCAGGCCTGAAGCTTTCTGATGCGTCGTTTTCGCAGCTGGCATCGCTGGCACTGCACATCAGCGGTCCCATCGCCTATGTAATCTGTCCAACTTCCTCAGATCCCATATGTCGCACCTGGACTTCCAAGTGACCGGACGGATTGCCTGTCCAACGCCGCTGATATCATCCCGCCCTCGGACGTCAGCTGCGAATTATCCAAGACGCCGGACGGAAGGGCGTGACCTCCTGCGGGCTTGTTATACATGACAACGCATGCTCGACGGTAAAATGGAGACTGCTCAAGTTCCTCACGGACGGGCGGGAGTCCGCACAGGAAACATGGTAACGGCATGCTACATCGTGGATCCCACTCACCTTTCACGACACCCGTGGGTCGATGCGTCTCCTCCGCGCCAATCTTAACCCAGCGTCCGGCATCGGCCCTAGGTGCTTCTTTCCAGGCCTTCTCCTCTATTAGAGCCTCATCTTCCTCAACCACTCCCATCTCGTCTTCGTCCTCCGCAAGCTGGACGTCCACGATGTTGCCGTTTTCGTCCCTGACGATACGACCACGACCCTTGGGCACGCCTCCAGCCGCGCCTTTCTCCTTTCCATTCCTTGAAGGTGTCCCACTCCGTTCGGGCTGTGCGGAAACAGCGGAGACCGAAGTTGCGGTAGATGTAGACGCGGATGCTGAAGAGTCCGTTCCTATAGGCACCTCGATGCCTCCGGACAGTGTTGGATTCAGGGAGTGCACAAGGCCTAGGGCCTCGTAACTGTTCGTATTACAAAGGGACAGACGGTCGAGATCAGTTCGGAGTAATCCAACGCATTGGCGATACAAAAGCAGGGGGGCGCCGGATGCTGTGCGCCAGGAACCTGATTAAGGACAGGGACGTACTTTTGTCGGACAGTCTTTGTTTTATCCCATGCCTCCTGAAGAGCCTTTGGGCCTCGGATCGCTAGGCGTTGGCATTTTAGAATATGAAGCAGGCCAAGGTGAACGAATGCGTGGAAATCCGCGGGCAGTGTGGGGAACGCAGCAACGCCACGGGACTCCCGCCTGCCAAGAGTTCAAATGCATAGCGAGCTTGAGTACGTACGTGGTTGTTTCTTCAAAAGCTGTTTGGCCCGGCGAGAATGATGTACAGCCTTATGCGAGCTAGACCGACTCTTGCGACGCTGCCTGGGATTTGCCATGTTTTCCGGTCAAGTAAGTGCTCCAAGAACGGACCGACACAGAGCTTTAGAGGTAGCAGTCAAGACAAGTTCCAGACAATCTAAGCGAAGCACGGAAGGTCTCTGGAGTAGAGTTGGTCAAGCAGACGACGTCGACTGTAAACAAGCAAGTTGTATCAAGTTCGGAACAAGCCAATGAGAGACCAAGTACAGTGATTTTTCGGACTCCGCCCGACATTCCATTTCCGTAACGCATTCCGACAACACTTCGTCTCGTCTACATACAGTACCTTGCGCTTCATACTCTAGGCAGCCTATCTTTGCCTAATAGACCGTTAGAAATGGCCAACGCGCAGAAGCTTAACCTGCACCAGGTCCCGTCCTACCAGCGCCTCGGCTCCTACTCTCTGCCTGTGAGTGGTCGCTGGCATCGGGATAAATAGGGTTGTCTGAAGGTTGATGTTAACGCTTGGTTGGAATTTCTGCAGAGGATGGCGAGAATGTGGAGTACTTCGGGGGTAATTTGGGGAGCTGGCGCAGGCATTGCAGTACTCTACGTGAGTCTTGTCGTTTTCTTCTCGAACTTCTGAACGTCTGCGGGTCGGCTTTGGCGTATCCTGAAACCATTCCGCACTCGTAATTTAGAGGTGCTAAAGGAGTCATACTGTGTACTGATTTTCGTATGTCTAGCTGCTCTCCGTCACCCCCATTGTCAAGAACAGGCTATTAGTGAAGGTGCCGGTAGTGAGTTTCAGGACATTGCTCTGCCCCGAATAGTTCCTCACAGGTGTTCAACAGCTCGGCCGATACTACGAGGACGACACACCTGCATCGGACAAGCCTTTCTAATTGATGTATATACCACTTTAATACGGAGATGCACATCTTAGAGCTTTGTCCAAGCTTTGTCAGGCTTCCAGCCCAGAGTTCAGAACATGTGTTCCAGTTCACTGCCGGTCGGTCACCGTTCAACAGCGACTTTGACTGCAAGCTGTGATCATGTTACCACCTCTTAATGGGCAGATTCCGCAAAATAGTCAAGTCTTCTGGCCCACGTCTGGTTGTTCGCTACCGAGTCTAGGTGCTTCCTGACTAGCGATGCTGGAGTAATCCGGAGCCTTCAAAGTATCCTGTCAAGGTTAGCCGAATGGCTGCCCTACTTCCCGTGCTGCTGGAATAATCCCCGCGATGGCATCTTCTGTAGGCCATTATGAATCCTCAACTAGTAAGCTCGAATGCTGCTTCTCTGTCGCTCTGCTGCTAGGGAATCACTTCCCTTGTCTTGATCCACTTGAAAGAATCATCGGACCTTGGGTTGCACCGCTCACGATACCACCGCACTGACCAGACTCCAGGCGATCTCCCGCAGTAATTTGGGTTGTGGATGCCGGAGAATTAGACTAAAATAATCGATAGGATCGCATAGCAATCGAGAGTCCGAGTCTTATTTTCTATTCTGCGGAGCTCTATGTCTCCACCAAGGACGTCGCCACTTGTTCAACACCGACTTAAGGGTTGTCGCTGCAAGGAATTCTGCATCATGTCTACCTTTACGGCTCACCTCGCGATACGGCCCCATTAGAACGCGATGCTTTACAAATAACGAGTCTAAGTGAAAGTGGCACGTCTGTGATATTACAGACTACTGTCTGTAAAAATGTCTCGGTCTCAATTTGGTTCTGACAGGATATTACAGAGCCTCCCAAAGAGGCGGACCTGACGTCATGCTGATGGCTCAATGTTCACCCCGTCGACTAAAGGCCAAAGTGCCTGCCATCGACTGGTAACACTTCCAGTCAGCGGCACCCACAAGCTCGCACCTATGCCCTGGACATGTGGGTAGTCGTGCGAACGGAGACCCTGTTACTTCGCTCATTGACTGCTGTCTAGATCACAAAACCATTACCATCATACCCCGGTTTCTTTACCTTCACATTAGTATGGCCGATACAAGTTTAGCATTCCAACGGTCGGTCTGATATCTCATTGCACAGATGGCAAGCGCGTCAGATTTAGTGTCCGCATCGGTGACCATGTCACCATTAACTGAACAATCAATGGCGCGGTGAGCTCGCAGTTATGGGTCCTGAGTAGATGGCATGACTGATTCCACGATGTTGAAGCTCTTGATGGACCGTAATGCAGGGCTGACAGCCTTGATTCTGATGGCTACAAGGACTACAATACTGCCGTGTACCCATGCTCTTAGACTATCTATAGTCAGAAGTAATTTCGACGCGATGACGGAATGGCTGCACCAATGTCGCGGCGGCCAATTTCACCACATAGCGTAGAATTCAGCGGGGATGCCGTGCCAAGTCAAATGCCCCGGTCTTTTATCAGTAACAGTTTACGGGATGCCGCTCAATCCGCAGGAATGCTGTTGTTCCTGCACATATGCTCAGTCTGTACGCCTTCTCGTCATGAAATAATTTATTGCAGGTATCGACTGACATGTGCTGAGATGGCATGGCATATATTTATACACACAACGGTTGGAGGAAAAGAGATCCGCTGTCCCATGCGCACCTACGGCGCCGACTTGCTGGCATTATCGTTCATAGTCTGCCGCCCCTCCGCGATTTTCCTAGACAAGAGACAGCCGTAGATGGAGGTGGCTACCATCACTGCGACCCACAAATAGCCTCGCAGTAGCTGTCTCTCCAAAGACAAGGCAAACAAAGAACTAAAAGCGGCCGGTCAGTACCATTATACTGTTCAGGATGAACTGTCTGGACCGACCTGATCACAGCGGGGCTGATAGCACGCGCGAAGCATTGCGATAAAGTTGCTATACCGTTAGTGACGCCGAGCGCAGCCGGACTCGGGGCATGCTCTTTCACCAATATCATATTCAGCCTGGAATGACTGATGTCAGCATCATCAATGGAGCGGGTACAGTTCGCTGACTCACGAGAAAGCAAGGCAGCCTAGGCGCGAGAGTGCCAGCATAATACCGAGGCCGACCCAGACCAGTGCTTTTGCCCTGGCATCCAGCACTTCGTCCGTCCGCTGTACGCCCGACCTCGCAATAACATTAAGCAGGGGCAAGAGCATGAAGACGTATGCCCACAGGCTCATGCAGAATGTATATACTTTACAGGTGTCACACCGTTTTAGGACTATGGGCAGGAGGAAGAGTTGAACGAAAGCAGCTAAAACGCCGCTCGTCGCAAGGGAGAATCCAATCTCTGAAGGCTAGTATGGCATACAGGTAAGCCTATCCAAACCGAATGAAATAGGAGATTGACTCACAGAAAATTCTAATCCTCCTGAAGAGATGGGCGAATAGCAGACGAGGACAAACACCACGCCAAAAGCTGTTTCGACGAAGCTCAATGCGAACCCTGACGTGCATATCGCGCGGATTATTGGGATAGACAAAATAGCCTGGGTGCTCAAAGCACTAGCGTCTTTATCGTCCTCATATAGGGTGACATCGGAGGAATACGAGCATTCCCGTTGTAACAGCTTGCTCGGCCTGGGCAGAGTCTGGGGGCTTTTGGTGCATGTTTATTCTGGAAACGGTACTAGTGCTCACCTCTTCTAGGTAGACCAATGCGAGACACGCGCCAGTGAGACAGATACATGATGCTGCCGCGCAAGGGAGGAAGTACGGGTACGTCTGGAAAAATGCATTGCTGAAGAAGCTATAGCGCGATGGTTTGGCAAGTGCACCTCCAAGCAGGGGTCTGCGATATCAGGATCCTTAGCGACGATATGTTGACCAAAATAATCGAACTCGCCCAATGATCACACCGAGAGGCCACATTAGACCGTATATCGGGTAAGCAACTGCTTGATTGGATGAATCAGTTATCTCAGCCAGGACAGACTGAATAACAGATATATTGCCGCAGAAAATGCCGGCTACGTACGTGAAATCAGAAGCAGCTTCAAAGCTAGTGACGAGGTTCAGACTCACCGAGACCTCGGGCTACCAGGACGCCGACTAGACTTTTCGAGAGACCAAATATGAGAGATGTAAAGGCTATGCCAACTGTACCAAGTATTATGACCGGACGTCTTCCGATGACGTCTAAACCACAGAAATCATCAGTATGCAATAATCCCGGCTACAGTCCTAGTTTGCTCACCCGACAAACGTGCCCACTGGTAAATCGAAATTAACTGGGCGACGGCGAACACACTCTCCACCAGCCCACTATAGAATCCGATCCGCGACGGATCATCGGTAACATGCATAGTTTCCATCATCTCGTTGATGTAGGGGAATATTTGGGTGAAAGCAATCGGGTCGACCAGTCTGACTGCACACAAGACGGCGAGCTGTAACTTCTTGAGAGGGGCACCGTTCGTCCGGGGCAGGCGGCAAGATTCTGGTATATGTTCATTCTGGAGCAGCGGGGATGTCTCGTCGTAAATCGGGGTATTATCGTCAGTAGGGCGGTGGGGTTCAATCGCCATGGTAGGATGTGCTGGCGGGGCAAGCAACAACTGAGAGGGAGGAACACAACAGGAAACCGAGCCGTCACGCGTCAGCAGCCTATATACTTCGGAAGCGTCGGGAGCAAGTTCGGCTAGGCTTCATTAAACAGACTTGGAAGGATCTGGAAATTAGAATTTTCCGAAGAAGATCGAGGTTTGGAAGAGGGGCAAACTCGAGATATCTATGCAAAGCTACAACTGCAATATTCTACTCCAAACCAGAAATATGTGTTTTCGATGACAGCGGTAAGCCAGAAATTGTGGCAACGGGTTACTGCCACACATATCCCACTTTCCAGCGAACCAACAGCAAGCAGTTTCTCCGGTTGCCGGGTTATTTACCGGCCATCAATACTGCACCTACAAGAGTAAACAAGCATCAATAACGCAGCAAGTTAACTCCGATACGGCCTGCTTGCTACAGGACCTGTTAGCTTGCGGTCATATTCTCTGGTTCACACTGGCTGGTATACCGGGTCATTCACATTTCCTAGTTCTATTTTGTCTTCATAATGAACTTCAATGGTCAAGATAATCTTGTGCTGGTAGCGCCTCGCCCGGTGCGGCTGCCTGCTGGTTCTCATTTCCCGCTCAGTCGTCCCAAGCATCTAGCACCCTCTGCGGACCACAGCGAGGATGTCCCCGTGGCTGATCACCACGAGACGTTCGTCGTAGGAGATTCTAAGCTTGATGTCTTCCTTGATTCTGCAGCATTCCTGGGGCGGGACTCTGCTTCTCCTCGGGCACCGTCGCGGTCAGTTACCATCCAGGCGCTTAACCAGCGAGACGGCAACGCCAGATTATCTGACTCCTTGCTTGCAGGTCCGGTCTTCCCTCCGAGGCATTGGAGGAGTTTTTGTCTATACTGAGACCGTCGTCACTCTTTTCACCATCTTCGCCGCTCTTTCGAGCTCGTCATGGGCCAACGCTCTTGAGGCCCGCTTTGGCCGAGCGGTCCCCGCAAATGCATGCGCTTCACAATCTCAGCAACTCTCCTAGCCCTGTCATGTTGGGAGAGATTGACCGCATTGTCAGCGGTCGCAAGACTCCGCATAAACTTCTGAGGGACAAGGAGAATGTTAACACGGCGCACGAGACCTTGGAGCCTGGTGCTTTCCACCCGAGCGTTCTCTGTGAGTAGCCTCGCTGTCTTCCTTCCACGTAATTCTGACTCTTGCATCAAAGCGTCACCTGTCTCGCGCTTCCAGACGCGCAACCCTTTCCAGCGTCATGCTTCGTACGAGGTTGCCTCCACTGAAGCCGGTCATCCTATGTCTCCGGCACGTGTGCCTCTTCCTTCTCCTACTCCCACTGAGCTAGAAGTTTAAGCTCGGACACGAACGCCGCACATGAAGTCCGTCTACCCATTCACACCTCATTACTATATTACCCCATTTGCTGCTTCACTGCATTAACTCTTTCCATTGGCTCTTCTGTATCCCATATCTCCTTTCTTGTAGTGTAAAATATGACCCGCCGGCTTCTATCCCCCTTCTTTCAGTAACCTATTCCCCTCCACGTCGTCTTATATGGATCCTGTACGTACTTGGGCATCTGGTTGGCAAGTAGTATACCCGTTCATGGAGGATATGTGTATAATATGTTGTTCACTATTGGACAAACGTTCTGATGCCGTCTCGTGGATCAGGAAGGTGGCAGACAAGAGACCAGTTAAACGGCTGATGGAGGAGCAGCCGGCGAGGGAGCTGATTGCGGTGACTGCCATGGCCCTCCGTTCGTGCATCTCGAGTGAATGCGGCTAGCATAGCAAGCATAAAGTCGTCCCTGAGTTCAGCCCGATTACATTGCAGCAAAACAGCTCATTGTAGAGGTTATTTGACGCCGCAATGCTGGAAAGAATTACACTTCTATAGGTCCCAAGGCGACCTTGCCTGGCCTCCAACGCCTGCTGTGAGGAACTCCGCATCTCCAGTTTCCCTCACGTAGAAACAGTCCTCCAGGCGGACACCCACCTACAGATGCATGAAAATATCAGGATCGTCCCTGCTTCGAGTGTATGCAGTCTAAGTGGTCCTACCTTGCCTTCGATATAGATCCCTGGTTCATCTGAGAAGGTATGACCCGAGCGTATTACATCATCGCTGCCCCCGCGAAGGTAAGGAGACTCGTGTACTTCTAGACCAATGCCTGAAGAGGGTACTGTAGGTTTAGCCGCACTCAAAACCACGAGAGACTTGGAAGAACTGACCGTGGCCAAGGCGGTGCGTGAAATACTTGCCGTACCCCGCATTCGAGATGACGGTTCGAGCAGCTGAGTCGATCGTCTTCGTTATTGCACCATCGTGAACTGCTGACAGTGCTGCTGACTGAGCCGATTGCACGAGAGTCCATAAGGATAGTTGATCGTGCGTGATTTCCGAATTGTTCAAGGCGAATGTCTACAAAGTTTATGGTGAGGATCATGTGTTGATGGACCATAAGCTCGACATCCTTACTCGAGTGACATCGCTGGAATAGCCATGCAGCGCTCCCCCACAATCAATGAGAACGAAGTCGGACTTGTTCAACACCCGGTCGGTCCCTGATCCATGTGGCAGCGCAGCGTTCTCTGAATTTAGAAGTTATGCTCGTAAAATCGCTAACGGTGAGAATACAGAACGGAGTAATACACACCTCCGAAGAGGACTATGGAGTCCAGCGAAGTCAAGCCCGCAGAGGACAGTGCTGTCCGGATAAGGCTCCGGGCTTTGGATTCGTGCATGCCTATGTACATTTTTTCACGTACCGCCCTGATAGCTAGAACAGTGACCTTAACAGAAGCATCAGTACATGGATAGAGAAATGTTTAAAATGGATAGGCGGTAACTGACTTCATTGGCGCATTTTAGAATGTCCAGTTCAGCTTTGGACTTGCGCTCCCTTAGCTGGCGTACTTCTTCTGGTGCCGATAGGACAGCCGATTGGGGCGCCGCCGCCTTCAGACCGTCAACAACGAAATTACGAGTATTGCCATCAACATATATGGTGCCATTGCCGTTCTTCAGGGCTGGCAGTATATCTGAGATGGCCACTTCATAAGGGTCCTCGTCCTCGGGCCATTCCGCGTATTCAATGTCACCGGCAGTGGGTACATGCATTAGTTTCGCTCTTGTCGCCTCGAACTTGGGCGTCAGGATGGAAACTTTTGCTTGCACATCAAATCCACCATTCGCATTAGACTGCGCCTGGGGAGAGATAATGAGCAGTAAAGGTCGTTCCGATAAGTACCATTGGGCGTTAGAGATATTGGCGTAGAACTCCGCATTCGCACCGGGCTCTGCAACATACGCGGAGGCATTTAGGGAATGGAGCATGCGCGCTAAGGATAGTTGGCGACCGGTGAACTCCGCGGAACTGATTGGAGGGATGTCAGCACAGTGGCTAGCCAGGTAGGAGAAGTCATGCGCGTCGGGAATGATGGGATGGGGATTCTCAGCCCTGAAGGACCATGTTACGTGTATTATCCACAGGAGGACTGCAAGTGCAATTGCACCCTAACGGAAATGGAATAGTATGAGACAGAGATACCGTTATTAATATCAGGAGCCATATGCTCACTGGCAAGGATAGGCGGAGAGTGAGGAACGGCGGACGTGTCAATCCCGTAGTCGGAGCGTCAGCTGCGACGCCCTTCCGTCCAGTGTCCATGTCTGATGATAGCTGGGGATTAATGATATCTTAATGAGGGTCAGTGAGCTGCGTGCCGAAGGTACTGATTCAGCGGTGTCCCACATGCATACGCCCTTTGCCGGGCGGGCGCGGGCCTGAGTCTCATTTCGGGCCCGCGCGCGACGTTAGCGCCTTGAACTCGTCTCGCATCCCCCGCCTATCCTTCGACTTATAATTGCCATCAGATATTCATCGCTAATTTTTGATCTCTGTCGTATTGGCTTGAGAGTATGTTGACGCCAATCGCTGTGCATCACCGTCGCGCATCACTTCCTGTGTATCGTCCCAAGCCCCCGAGCATGCTGCTCTGTGCCATCCCGCCTATCAACCGGGAAGTCCCCGCGCAATCCGGGTGATCACACTTTCCTACACCATTGTGCTGGATGGCAAGGTGGGAATGTCAGGCCAGGCTCCTTGCGACGGTTGGGAGAAATACCCGACGAAGAATGGTCCACTGAAATTGGATGACTCGGGTTTAGCTAGCTCGCAGAGCGTTTTGCCTGTAGCTTGAACAAGCTCTTGCTCGGACGGCTCACCTTTCCTGATCTGGTACGCAGTTCTCGCACTCATGATGTCGGTCCGGTCCAGACGACAATTTGCATACCTCGAGCAATTGCACCCTGACATGGCATCGATGCACGACGCCGGAGAAACGTAGGTCTGAGCACAACTTTTCCGAGTACTCCACTCTTCTGTGTTGGCAATACTTCTCTTTCCTATGTACGGCTCAGCTGACGCTGCACCATGCTGCATCTACAGTATCTCATGGGCATTTCTCAAGTCCATCGAGGGACAATATCGACAAGCATCTGATATGTCACACGGAGTGTACGAAGCTAAAGGTCAGCTGTTGTTTTGAGTCTCTCAGAATGCAGAAATGGTCGATGATCAGAGCGCTTCAATCCTCGGGGGTCCGAGTACGGGCGACATCTTATTCGGTAGGATGAAGCCATTCGGAAAGGAGGGCCATAGGCCAGAATGCTAAGTTTAGAGCGAAGTATAGCTACCAATTCCACCGAACCTTTAGTCATTCCAGTGCACGATAATTCAAATATTCGACTCTCGTCTTGCGCTCGGGAAACTTGGAGTACTCTCGAATTTCATAGAGGAGGGGCTACATACAGTGCCTCCGCCGAGCTAGTATGTCCAGGGGTCAGCCGTATCGTACTCACGCCGTCATCTTTGCTACAGAATCAGAAGGCATAGGCGGTCAAGAGGCGATATCGGAGAAACTACGCACGGGTCAGCGACGCCAGCATTCCTGATTGCGACTGTTAATGGTATCACGAGGAAAGTTAGAGGGGGTTGCATTGCCCCCGCTCTAGGTAAGAGATTCGACGCCCTTGCGCCGCCGGAGATTATACTTATTTCTACCACTCAGACTGCAACCAGATTTTCTCCGTGCCGCGCTAGCCGCGACAAAGACGGCTGATGGAGGATGCATAGGCCATGCGCTGCACGTACTTACGAGCATGAGCTGCGGCTCCGGCTTCCTTCACCACACCAGTGGGATACCTTGACAACCACAGATCAGGGAATCCATGTGATCCGGACTCTGATCTTCCTGCGGCCATCCTGGTCGATCTCGCGGAACCTACCACCTCAAGTTACCTTCTCGGTTAGGGGAGCGCCGAAGAACACCGAAGCCGGT
The DNA here is from genome assembly GCA_004369045.1 of Heliocybe sulcata. Classification (NCBI taxonomy): domain Eukaryota; kingdom Fungi; phylum Basidiomycota; class Agaricomycetes; order Gloeophyllales; family Gloeophyllaceae; genus Heliocybe; species Heliocybe sulcata. The sequence continues at coordinate 1,421,231 of ML213505.1, read as the reverse complement.
ATGAACAGGCATGAAGCTCGCGAAGACTGTAGGTCTTGAGCTTGTAATAATAGACGAATGTGAGTGAGGACTTCATTGACAAAGACCCCGGACCCTATTGCACGAGGTGTGGGGCCCGTTGGAAGGTTGCCCAGGGAATATACAATGGTTGCCGTTGCACATTCTAGGTACATTTGATCTGGGCCGTCTATCATCCGAGGCTTATGAGCCCATATCACCAGGATTATCCGTGCTGATTGACAGCTCGCGGTATTCAGGGTCGCGTCATTCAGTCACGCGTTACGACGCGAAGAGTACATGCGGTTCCTCGATACCAACCGTTGTGCGCGCTGCGCAGACAGAGAATCCGCGATGATATCCCGTTTCGTGCAACATCGTTCGCCCGGTGTGCGATTGCATTGAGGCCTCTGCGGTCCCTGAGCGCACAACTTATAAGGCATGGTAACCGTTCCCTCATTCTCATCCTTTATTCCCCCTCCCTTCATTTCGTATCCGGTCCCACTTTTTCGAGGGCCAGGATGAGACTTCACTTTTCTGCACTGCTTGCGGCGGCCTTGAGCCTGCCCACTGCAGTATATGCCCTCGGCTCGGCGTGTTCCTCTGCTCTCGGACCTGGTACTGCAGCCCCTGGTGATCCATACTGGTTGCAGGACATCCAGCACCAGGGCACAGCGGCGTTCAATCCGGACCCTAGCACTTACCAGGTCTACCGGAATGTCAAGGACTTTGGGGCTAAGGGTGACGGTGTTACAGATGATACGGCTGCCATTAAGTGAGGTGGCCTCATGAGTTTGTGAGGTTAGTATGACTGACTTTGTCCAGCTCTGCCATCTCTTCTGGAAGCCGCTGCGGACAAGGATGCAATTCGACAACGTGAGATTAGAGCCGTCCTAAATTTGCGTCGAGGTCGACTGACTGGATCATGCAGGGTAGCCCCGGCAGTCGTTTTCTTCCCGCAAGGGTACGTATCCGCCACGCTCTCATGACCCTAACTCTAATGCCGAAGGCACAGAACATATGTGGTTTCCTCCCCTATTGTGGCATATTACTACACTCAGTTGATCGGCGATGCTCGTGTTCCCCCAACGTTGCGTGCCAGTGCCGGTTTCTCCGGTGTAGCAGTTATCGGTACGTTCTGCAACCATGATCCAATGAGAGAACTGTCTCTCACGATCGGATAGACGCGGACCCGTATATCCCGGGTGGAAATGGCGCTCAGTGGTATACCAACCAGAACAATTTGTAAGAGATGATCTTTGTCGAGTTTTGCGACTACTAACGGGGAGCCAATAGCTTCCGCTCCGTCCGCAACTTCGTTATTGATGTTACTCAAATGCCCGCCTCGGCTTCGGCAACCGGTCTCCACTGGCAAGTCTCTCAGGCAACTTCCCTCGTCAACGTCGTCGTGAATATGTCAACCGCCTCTGGGAATAATCACCAAGGTATGTGTAGATCCGTTGTGAGGCCCTCGATGTCACTCAACTGGAATCCTTAGGTATATTCATGGAGAACGGAAGGTATGATACCATCTCAGCGGATCAGTCTCTGATGCTGATTCATGATCGTCCGGCTTCAGTGGCGGCTTTATGGGAGGTACGTGCTTCCACAGCGTGTCGCCACTACTACAGCATCTCACTCTAATCACCAGATATCGTATTTAACGGAGGTTCGTCGGAGCTGTTGTTTCAAATAAGCTAGGCACCTACCGTATCCTCTTCTAGGTAAATATGGTGTGTGGGTAGGGAACCAGCAGTAAGTCAAAATGCTGTTATCCGGACATTCTTTACCAATAACTCGGTTACCAGGTTCACAGTGCGCAATATCACCGTGAACAATGCTGCAACTGGTGAGTCAGGGCCACCAGCACATGCATGGGAGCGAAGCTAACAATACCGCAGCTATCTATTCCTCATGGAACTGGGGTGAGTCTTGGAGGCATTTCACGTGACATCCACCCCTCATCCGCATGGGACAGGGTGGACTTTCCAGAGAGTGACAATCAACAATTGTCAGGTGCGCAGATAGACTCAGATTTCTCCCTCCAAGACTGAGCAGTGCCCATTATAGGTCGGATTTGACGTCGCCACTGGAGGTTTGACTGAATCGGATCAGGTGAGACTATTCAGGATGACGGCTAGTACTGTGAACTAACCCACTGGCCTTGCACAGACGAGCGAAGCATTGGCCATCATCGACGCCGTTGTTTCAAACACGCCCATCTTCTTCCGTTCCTCGACAGCCAGCAACGGCAAACTTGGAGGCTCCATTGTACTCAACAACGTCAAACTGACCAATGTCCCGACTGCAGTCGGCGTTGTCGGGGGCGCAGTCGTTCTTGAGGGTTCTTCTGGAAGCACTACCATTGCCTCCTGGGGTCAAGGCAATACCTACAGTGGAACTAGCTCGACGGCAACATTCACGCAAGGCAACCTCCCGGCACCTAACAAGGCCGCCAGCCTCTTGGATGGCTCTGGCTTTATCTTTGGAAAGAGCCACCCGCAGTACGCCGACTATGCTGTCTCCCAGTTCGTCAGTGTGAAGTCCCAAGGCGCCAAGGGTGATGGTTCTACAGACGATACCGCCGCCCTCCAGGCCGTCTTCGACCAGGTGCGTGTTCTGGCACGATCCGTTGAGCGAATCTTCCTGACTGGTTCATAGTACTCTGGATGCAGGATTATCTTCTTCGATGCCGGGACTTACTACATCACGTCAACCTTGACCATCCCTGCAGGCACGCAGATGGTCGGAGAAGCTTGGACTGTCATCATGGGAGGTGGAAGTGCATTCTCTTCCCAGTCCAGCCCCACGCCCATGGTACAAGCCGGAGCATCTGGTTCCTCCGGCGTCCTCGAGATCAGCGACATCATTTTCGCCACGAAAGGCCCTGGTACGTGAATGCACGCAGGGAGACGCCTTGCGCATCTGCTGAGGAAGATTTCATGTAGCCCCTGGAGCCGTCGTGCTCGAATGGAACGTCCAGGAATCATCCCAGGGTGCGACTGGCATGTGGGATTCGTATATCAGGTATGTTTTGAGTAGGCTTACTGTTACGTATTACTTACAACTCGTCTATCAGGCTGGGTGGAGGTATGAACTCGGACATTATCTACTTGGAAGGCCTGTTATGCTGACTCTTGGCTCAGCTGCCGGAACTGACCTGCAAGAGCCTGTATGCGCTGCTGGTGTAGATCCAGCCAACTGCTACGCCGCATTCCTAGGCCTTCACCTTACGTCTGGCTCTAGCGCGTATCTTGAGGTGAAGCTGCAGTCCGCCTCTCAAAGGAGAATCTATTTCTGATGCAAATACCCGCTAATTAGGGTACTTGGGTCTGGCTTGCGGACCACGACCTGGACGGTGACGGTTACTCCCAACTGTCGCTCGCCAGTGGACGTGGTATCCTGTCCGAGTCCGCGGGGCCAGTCTGGATGGTTGGTACTGGTGAGTAACCATCTTGCGTCCTAATGTGCATTAGCTGATGGTTTCTGATGCAGCCTGTGAGTTCGGAACCGGCCTATTCTTTTGGACTGGCGAGCCTGACCTCTTTCGCAGCGGAGCACCATGTGATGTACCAGTACAGCCTGATCGGAGCGCAGAATCACTATATGGGTCTCATCCAGACGGAGACGGTGCGATCTATCCTACGTTGTGACTAGCCCGCAGATTCTGACAATTGTCCCTTCTAGCCTTACTTCCAGCCCGACCCGACCCCGCCGACGCCATTCACCACGAACAGTGCCTACCATGATCCTACCTTCAGTGGCTCGCAATCCGCGTGGGGCCTTTACGTGCAAACCTCTAGCGACATCCTTGTCTTCGGTAAGTTAAACCATACTAGTATAAGATGCTATAAGCTTATACTCTACGACAGGTGCTGGTCATTACAGCTTCTACGACGTCTGTATCCGTTGTATTTGCTTGAAGTATCAAGCCATGCTGACTGATTTAACAGAATTATTCACAAGACTGCCTTGATACATCCAACTGCCAGAACCAGATTGTCAACATCGACTCTGGCTCGACCATCTCCATCTACAGTCTGTCCACTGTAGGAACGACATATGAAGTTAGCGTCAACGACCGGGGCATAGTGAACCAGGATCAGAACATCAACGGCTTCGCCTCCACTATCACTTACTGGGCGCCTTGAGCACTCTTGGGGTTCTGCTTTCCGCACTCTCTCTTTAAATTATTGCGCCACTGTTTTCCGATAGTGACAGCGAATTCCTTTCCTTGAAGATATACCACTCTTATCTTGTGCTTGTGCTTGTGTGTGCTGCAGACACGACTGTATTTCACTCATGTAAATCTATACCAGGGCTCGGAGCACTGTTCGATATGCGAATCAGTAGACGTCTCACTGCTACCAGATGGCGAGCCTAATAAGGATATATCGATTCCGACATATGACTCCTAAATAAGGTAGGGATTTGTCCATATTGACGTCGGTGGCGCTTTTGATAGCCAAGCTTCGGTGGACTTGCTTGCCAATAATGCGTCGAGCAACTTCAGTCCTCAGTCGTCGCTCCGCCTCTGGCCACAGTATCCAGCAATCTTGCTCCGCATCAACAGCAGCCAAGGCAAATGTGTTGCTTATAGATGATATTGCTTTGGGCTAACAAGTCTTACAGCCGAAATCTTTGCTTGACTTCTCCGACCTTCCAGGTAGAGGCTCGACATCAGGCTCCTCCTCCAAGTGGGCAGCGCCTCGGCCATCTGTTCAGGGCTTTCAGGAGGACAAGGCTCCCGAGCCATCGCCTAAACTTAGCAAATGGTCTCGTCCGCATTCTGTCGATGATAACGGTCGTGCAGGACAAGTTGGATCAGGTTTGGGTAAATGGGCACGCCTTCCCTCCGTCACGGAATCCTCGCCATCCAGAAATCGCTCTCGTTTTTCTTTTCCTGATGGGAGGTCAACGACCGTTAGGCAGACGCCGCCGGCGCCGCTAGGAAGAACGCGTGACAGACCTCCGAGTGAGGGTACACGGACTGAAGAGTCGAGATCTCAATTTCGGCAGTCGTTTGGGAGGCAGTCACAGAGCCCTCGCGGCGATATGGATCCGCTTCGTGGCTCCAGCTTTATCCGAGGAAGTTCCAAAGCGTCGGCTCCTCATTTGGCCAGAGATTCTGCTCGCCCTCGTCTAGCACCACATCAAACACAGACTCAGGCCCAGACGCCGCCTGTAGTGCAGCAGACATTTGCGCAGGAGGATAGCATAGTAGAGCCAGCCCAGGAGGATAGCGCGTTTGAAGAGGAAGAGACTCGGGATAAGCGAGGAGGCAGATCAGTGCGAGAGGATCACAAGTCGAGAGGATCCCTGCTTAATCATCTGGGGGACGAGGACGCTGCTATCCCGAGCCACAGCAAGCACGACACCAGTTTGTCAAAGAAACAGAAAAAGGACTTCCGTTCAAAGGTCGTGATCAAGAAGGTGGCAATCGACCTATTCGTTCCTAGCGTTGTTTCTGTGGGTGCTCTCGCTAGATTACTCAATGTTAGGATCGGTACGCACGGTGTCTGTTCTATCTTCAGATTGGATTATGAGTACGTTTCTTATGGCAGGCACTCTACAAAGGAAGATGGTAGAGGTGGGTATGGCAGCCGAAGCGACGCCAGATCATAGTGAGTTCCTTCTATCATGAAACTACTAATGGAAGGCTCAGAGCTTTCCAAGTCCTCACATCCGAGTATGCCTCACTCCTGGTCATGGAGTTTGGACGCAATCCTGTTGTCAACGACGAAGCCGCTTTCGATATCTATCCCTCGTACGTGCCTTGCCTCGTCCTTCGTCATTATTACCGACCAACGTCAGGCCTCCACATGCGGAACCAGAGACGCTACCTTTGCGACCGCCGGTGGTCACTATCATGGGACATGTCGACCATGGTAAGACTACTCTGTTGGACACTCTTCGGTCTTCGTCCGTGGCAAAGGGAGAAGCGGGCGGTATTACACAACATATCGGAGCCTTCTCCGTGACGGTCGGTCCAACGAAGAATACAGTCACCTTTCTCGATACTCCTGGACACGCCGCCTTTTCCGCGATGCGGGCTAGAGGCGCGACTGTGACGGATATCATTGTCTTGGTTGTTGCTGCCGATGATGGAGTCATGCCCCAGACAAGGGAGGTCATTGAGTTGATCAAGAAAGAAGGTGACAAAATTGGCGTCGTGGTCGCCATCAACAAAATCGACAAGCCAGGAGTGGACGTTGTGCGTAGACACTACACATCGGTCGTGCATGTGTGACCAACTAAGCATCACTAGGAAAAAGCTAGTAATGCGCTTGCGGCTGAAGGTCTACAGCTCGAGACCATCGGAGGTGACATCCCCGTCGTTCCCGTCTCTGGACTGACAGGGAAGGGTCTCGACGAGCTGGTGGAAACAATCTCAGCTGTGGCAGAGCTTCAGGACCTGCGAGCGGAACACGATGGCAAAGTTCACGGCTATGTCATTGAATCCAAAGTACAGAAAGGACTGGGGTGCGTCGCATTACTCACCTGCTTGTCTCCTATTCAATGGAGTCCTCTTAGGCCGATTGCCACAGTACTGGTTCTACGGGGGACTCTTGTCCCCGGTATCCATCTGATTAGTGGCCAGTCACATGCGAAGGTTCGCGTTCTGCAATCTCCTTCTGGTGCTTCCGTAAAATCTACTACTCCTGGGAATGCTGTCGTAGTCTCCGGGTGGAAGGAGCTGCCCTCGGCCGGCGACGAGGTATTATCGGGACCTGAGGACGATATAAAGAAGGCGCTGGCTAACAGGATCAGGAAAGCTGAGATCGAATCTTCCATGGTGGATCTGGAAGCTATCAATGAGCAAAGAAAGCAAGACCGGGAGTCACGTGAGCTCGAGGAGAAGGGCCTCGATCCAGCTGCTCAAGGCGGGCAGGAGGGGCAGCGCCAGTTGAAGGTGATCGTTAAGGGCGACGTTAGCGGCAGCGTGGAAGCAGTCGTCGGTGCTCTGTCAGGGCTCGGCAATGATAAGGTAGCCGTCAAAGTCGTTGCTAGTGGAGTGGGCGATGTAACGGAATCAGACATTATGAGGGCACAAGCTGTGAATGGTGGAGTAACAAATCACCCCTGTTGCATTGAACACGATGGTATTTACACCTCACTTCATTAACAGGGATGGTGGTTGGGTTTTCCGTCAAGATTCCCCGACCCATCGAGGCTATTGCAGCTCAGAACCAAGTTCCCCTATACTCTGCGACTATCATTTACCGACTGCTAGATGATATCCGGGAGCGACTTGTCGCTTTACTGCCGGTCACGATTGAAACCAAGGTTACAGGAGAAGCCAATGTCTTGCAAGTATTTGACATTAAAGTGAAATCAAAGAACGTTCAAAAGGTCGCTGGGTGCAGAGTTGCTCAGGGTATCATCGAGAAGGGGAAGAAGGCAAGGGTGGTCCGCAATGGAGAAGTCATCGGTGAAGGTACGGTGTTCTACCCGTTGGTTGCAAATCTGCTATTATTGACCACGTCTTAGCCCCACTCGAAACATTGCGCGTGCTCTCTAATGATGTGCAGGAAGTCCGGAAAGGTAGTGAATGCGGCTTGGGGCTGCAAGGCTTCGAGGATGTGCGACAAGGCGATAGCATTCAGATATTCCAGGAAGTGGAGAAACCAGGCGTATTGTGAAGACGCCGTGCACGAATTGCCATTGACGCGGTCAATGCTACATGATCGCTCCCGCAGCGCAAAAGCACCTCTTCGGTCATCATACAGTAGCTCTAGTCTTATTTGTGTCATCTAGAACAAGTTCTTTCCCTCCTATCGTGCCAGTCCTACCACCCACCCCGAAAGTAAGACTGATAGGGCCTAAGTCCCTCTGGGGCTTCTCCAGGATCGTCCAACTTCTGGTGTCATGCTTCTTAAGGAGAATCTCCACCTAGAAATGATATTAGGTCGTAGTTTCTGGAAAAAGAATGCTCGACTACCTTAGTGCCATACACCTTGTAAGTTGATGCTTGTGGGTCAATGGGACCGAAGAGCTCGATGGACTTGCGAAATCGCTTTGATTGCGGCAAGTATATATCAATGTGAATCTGGATAAACTGTGCTCTGAGCAATCCATCCCTTGACCCTGAGGCACTAAAGAACCTTACCTGCGTCTCCTCGAATTCAACTTTGCTCCGCTCCTTATCTGCCTGCTTGCCAAATACAGATACATGCACTTCAGAAGGCGTTTGATAATGGTCAATCCGGCAGTCCGTGAACTGTTCACCCTGCTGCGCGTTCCGTTATTCGTCAGGAGAGCATGACGAGAGGGAGAATGATACCTCTTGGGGTCTTGCCTTGGCGACGAAGACATGTCGGCCTTTCTTGCATCCACCGATTTTGAGGAACTCGTCGAACTCAAGTACTCTGCGCTTGCAGCACAAGTAACCCTAGGGATCATGTTAGTAACGATCAGACGGGATTTCGCAGTCTCCGCGTATACAGACCTTACTTCCTTCTCTGAAGATCGGCTTGCAATAATCAAGACGGTCACAAAGGAATCAGGACGATTGTTCGCAGGTTAGCACTCACAGGGAGAGGATGATAGGTGCATTCGCTAGCTTCCCCTCCTTCCTTGCGACTGACTTCGTCGCTCACATACTCTACCGAGCATCCGTTATGTCGACACTTGGTACCAGGTGCCACGGAAGCCTGCAAGTCATCCTCCTCTTCTACAGGTGCGGGTGCTAGTACTTTTGCAGCGGCCACAGCATCCATTGGCTTGGGAATACTTGATGCAGCAGGACCAGAGGTGTAGACCTCTTTACCATCCGCGGACGTAGACATGCTGAGGTTTTCTGTGGTCTGTGCCGGCTTAGAAGCCGGCTGAGGCTTCGGAGCTGCTGCGTTGTGCTGTCCAACCGTACATCCCTGGGCGCTTTCTTGAACATAGTCGCACGACGGGGGAATTGAATCACGTACAGGGATTTGCATGAACTCGTCAAAATCCAGAACTGGTTTGTTCACGTTCTGACAACACGACCAAGACTTCAAACCTTCGTGGAATACCTGCGCAACAGTTGGATGGTAGGCGCTTGCTCCGGGCGTGGTTCTTCAAGCAGATGTACCCACCGGACCACCTGAGTGATAAGTGCAGCCATCGTCCGGATTGTGCGCAGGATTGAACTCCTGACCGCAGCCTTGGTTGCTGCAACGGGTCATTGTCAAAATGAAGTTGATGAAGAGGATAGTGTAAGGCTTGCAGCGGACGCTGAGAGTGCTTGTTTCTAATAATACACGTACTTGCGATCACTGACGCTAGTCGGCATCTTCCGCTACGTTCGTGGAAGCCCTCGATGCTTCTCGAAAGTGGCAGGCTTGTGGGGTGTGCACCAATTGCAAGGCCAATGCAAGTACAATATCAAAGGCAGTGGAACGCTGGTCAGTAGCTGAAGCGCTAATGCATGATGCTTGAATTCATGGAGGAGATATTCAGTTGATATCCCCCTCCCATTCCGTCCAAATACCACTGTTGATTCATAGCGGGCGGAAGCAACCTACTCTTGCTGCGTCCGAGTCGACGCGTGGAAAAATAAAGTCGAAAACAAGATGTCTAGAATATAGCGTAGAACACCATTTTATGAATATTCTACAGACAGAGAGCGCCGCCAATTACTGTGAACTGCAAGATTGCCGCGTTCTCCCCTAGCGTCGAAGGGCAAGAAGTTTGGCATTCCCCCCTCCCCCTGGAGCTAGTAAGGAAGGCAGGCCCAGGCAATCGCTACATTAGACCCTTATTTATCTTCGACGAGAGACGAACGGACCGATACTTGGCGCCCTCAGGCCAGCAGATGTCCACAATTCCGCCGAGCCCATAAGGCTACGGTTGCGCCATGCGTCATGGCCTTCGTTATCGATGGATGACCGCCTCGTTTGCTGCAATCAAGTACAAAGTTAGGGAAGAACGGGACAGCGTGTAGAAGGGTGGTCATGCGTCCCCGCTGAGATATGGAGATAACTGAGCCATGAAAGTCTTCTGCACGAAAGGCGAAACCATAGTCTGCGTGCTGACCATACAGATGCAGAGCCAAGGATTTGGGCATAAAGTCAATAACTGTGGAGAGGGTACAAAGTTGCGATAGAATCTTCCAGCCAGGAAGAGGCCTTAACTCATGAATTGCCAATGAGACAACCGACCTGTATGGCGATTGGGCAGCAGGGCGTCGCGAGGCGTCGAAGATGCTCCTGGAGGCGGTCTAATGGGCCTCAGCTGCTCCATCAATCAGCGCTGCTCTCAAGCTACTACAAATTCAGACTGACCAATGCCCACTTCGCGGGTAGCACTCAGGCGACACCCTCATCAGCCGCGCATCAGATAATTGGCTCCCAAGCACCTTGAAAACGAAACCATGTATACAGGGATGGCAATGATCGACCAGGCTGACACGAAACCAGCCGTGGATAATCCGTATTAACGCTCCGAAGAATAGAAGGCGAGCTATACGCATGTTATAACTCCTTTTGTCAGGAATAAGTCGTAGGACAAGGATACCGCTTTATGAACTTACTTTGGTAGTTTCTGTGTCACAGCTGTGGGAGCAGTGCGCCGGATTACTGGGAGACCTCGTGTGCTGCAGTCTAATCTTCTGGTGAGACATTACCGTACATTCGAGCCTTATGTCATCCCAGAACTTGAGCAGCGAGAGGGTGTGAGCGAACAGAAGAACGGAAGGCCGGGAAGCATACGGCACTGTCATGATTCATGAAGGACGCAGGCCGTTCGAGAGGCGAATATAAGTGGCGGAAGCAAAAACTGTGACGCCGCTGCGAGGGGCCCCCACCAGGAGGATCTGCGTGAAAAAGCAGGGCGACCGCCCGGAAACGGCATGATGACCACCCCCAGTGTACTACGTGTAAGATGCGCAGGCGGCGAGATCCGACCAGGATAAATTTGTCTGCCAGTTGGACTCCATGTGGTCCAGGCCAGCTACCAAATACTCAGTAGACCGCACTTGACGAGTTGAAAGGCAGAGCCGTTACCGCCCTCGAATGAATACCGGGCCAACTAGCGGGGAGAGCGTTAGGAAGCCAACCAGTCAAGATGGAGCGACAGATTCTTGGTTATAAAATACCCAATACAGAGCATCAGTGGACCCAGGCAGAGGCTGGGTGGGCCGACGAGACAAGTTGAAATCGTATGCCGCACTTGGGCGTTGACGCTGAATTACACGGAATTCGCCGTTGCACCCGAACCCCTCGTTCGTCCCAACTTGCAAGACTTGCTCTAAACCATGAGATCTGAGTACTAAATCTCGACGACTGGTGGTTCATCCTTCACTTACTATGTTAACTGCGCAAACAATGAGGCTACTGAATAGAGACTTACTGCGTTCAAAGCTTCGTTCCGCGGGAGGGCGGGGCCTACCCTGATTCTTTGCGGTTGACTCGAAGACGCAATACAAGGCCCTGGTTCAGCTTCTACGTTTTGAATCCGCTGGAGCCTTGGATGACTAGCGGAGTAAAGTCGATCTCCTAGTCTGCCGACAAGCGATAAATGACGGCCCCGTATTCGGTAAGACACCGCCTAATTCTTGCGCTTGACTGGCCTCACAAAGATCCGCTAGCCGGTGCAATAGGACCTGGTCATCCTTCAACATCATGGGATTCGCAGTCAGTCAGACCGGGCCTCGAATATACTGCGAGGGGCGACGCCTTGTCAACTGTCTTTCCAGCCCCAGATGCATTGCGAATTATTGCAGGCATATCATGTGCTCGAGCCATAGACCCCTCCTGCCAGTGAGCTAGGTGCCCAGGTCGGTGCAAAAAATCCTACGCAACCATGCACACACCCAGTGGGCACTTCAAGATCATAGGTTGAGCAAGGGCAGGGTCTGGCCACCGTTGTTGAGCAATTCAACTTGGTAGGGGCGTATCAAGGTAGCTGCTGAGATACACGGTACGAAGTCAGCGAGAGCCAGCTTGATATGGTGCTTACGGTGAAAGCTCAGACTTGAAGTGGCAATGGCTCCTCCAAAGTTGCGTTGCCAGAAATAAGAAAGGCTGAAAATCACCCGGTGGCACCGCAGCACCCAGCTAAACGCTTCATGTGAGTGAGAGGCATGCCACAGGTCATCAGGCGACGAACAAGAAGGGACTCAGTTTATGCCGGATGTGTTGAAGCCAAGGTTGGTGTCAATCTCTAATGTCAATTAACATGCTGATCAGAATTGGCTACTCAGATCCCAATGTTCGTCACTCCTATTCTCGTGGGTTGCACCATCAGGCTCTAAATATGCGTACATGATAGAGTTTCCATGGACAGAGGTGTCGACTACACTCCATGCCATCCGAGGTTGTACTTATGACCGTCAATATTATCCGTCCCATCTTTGTGCAAAGCATTCAGCTTAGCAACGGTCCAAGCTCTTATGCTCCATTACGGCATCTACGCCTACGCGAATATTCCGTTATTCCGTCGAGTAGCTCCTTGCCGGTCTCACACTGGTAATTCCGAGTTGCGAACTGCGGATATTTCGGCCAATATCCAGCATACGTGCATTCAAGTACGATAACCAACAAGACTTCCAGTGGTTGTCAAGATATTCCGGGTCCGAACGCCTCCCACACCAGAAAGCCTATTCCCCACGGACCAGCTCGCGCAAGAATACGAAGCATCGCTTCCAGTCGCTTGCGATTTACCGCGGGCGCCTTCCCCTTCGGAGTCGGAGCAAAATTCGGATCCCGAAACAGAGAAACAATACCGTCGTCTTGGACCTTCGTAAGTAGTGCGTGCAGGTACGTCGGCTTGCGCGCGCTTCGGAGAGCCGCTATCTTTTCGACGTACACAGCCTTCCGAGCTACGTCGAATGGTCTGCAGACCAATTCATATGATATTCCGGCCAATATCCCTCCCGATACCAGGGTAGTTGCATGGGCAACACGCGGAGCATGATGAGCGACGGTTTGATCTTTGTCAGGCAGACGAAGAGCTTGCATCGACGACTGACAAGCAAACCTGACCTGGACGGCCATGCGACGTGTGACTTCGAATATTGAGAAGAACACGGAGAAGCCTGTGTAAAGGTATTGACTTTTGTCCAAAGGGGGTAGTTCGGCCGGTACCTACCAAAGACGTCCTTCGCACAACCCCAACCCCAGCCATCCCATCCCCGTCCCGCCATTCCTTTTACTTCTCTCATCCAGCGGCGATGTAATCGTGCTTCTTGAATCTTCCTTCTTGCAGCGACAGGCTCTTCGGAGTGCGTTCCTCTGAATACCTCCTTCCACGCCTTACTCCAGCTACCCACGGTTGAGCTGCCTTCGAGGACGAGCCGCACGTTCTCCACTGGCGCAGCGACCACAGCTTGTAGGCCACCCGCTACGCCCCCAGAAAGTGCTGTAGCGATCAAGGGATGGTTCGATAGGTAAGGCTCTAGCAGCACCGTGGATTCCGCGTACGATGCCCAGAGCACAGTACCCAAGATAGCATTGACAAACATGGGCGGAATGAAGTGTTTCGGAATGATCCCAAGCTACAGTGGGCGACCAGACGTCGTTTACCAGGCTACCACGCTGTCAGTATGGGAACGGACGAACCCCTTGCTCCTGCACCAAACGGTAGATGTATTTGGGTGAAAGCGCCACACCTTCACGAGTCGCAAGTCCTTTAAGAATTTGCCAGCCATTGACTGCACCCGGACTCAACAATTTTGGTCTTGCAGACGTGCTGAAATCGTAGCTCGCACCTTTGGACGGTCTGAATAAGCGTACCGGCCTGGAAAAGTACAACGCTATGCTCCGCGTAGTTGTTCGCGCAATAGCAGCGTATACAGAGTTTCCTTGCTGTGCTTGCCCATTATCGTCTTTAGAGATAGATGCAGCGGAAGACATAGTACGCGCATCGGCAAGAGGGCAAGATGCATGCACGCGATCGGTGCGGACGCGCGGATAGCCGAGCGCAAGCCGAAGTAGTTGGTTCTTTACATCCGACGCTTCTGCAACTGGGTTAAGGGCCCGGCTACTGCTCTACCCTGAAGCTATTTCTCGTCCCTTGGAACTTTGCAGATGGGCCTGACTTTCGTGCAAGCAACCACAGCCCTCGCTAGAGCAAGTCGTCAGAGAACCCACTTCGCAACCAGCAAGCGTCTCGCAAGCTCGAACGTGGCGACGTTGGTGCATGGTCGACTCCCCTCAGAGTTCACGTTCCTTCCCGACTACTTCTCGCTGTCCGAGCAATGTCTGCTCTTAAGAGCGGCCCTGACGAAATTGGATTCTGTAGACCGCGGACGGACTCGCCGACACCGCAGGTTTCTGCAGCCGCTTCCCCCAGTTTCTTCGCCGACGGCAGCGATCGACCTATTCCTCCCGGACGAGTACTATCAATTTGAGCAGGTAAGCGCCGTCGTGCTGCGTGTGACAGGGTTCTGGAGATGCTTGCTAGGGTCACTATGACGGTGTGATACGAAACTACCGGGAGACTCATGTCACCACTTGGCCCGAATCTGAAATTGAAGGTTTAACTCCGGTACTGAGGCGCCTTTATGACATGACCCCGACGAAAGATACCCAGACGCATATCCTGCACCTTGCAACTGATGGAGATATTACTCCGCACGTAGACAATATCAACGCGAGCGGAACATGGATTTTAGGAGTAAGTCTCGGAGCGGATCGCGTATTGCGCCTGGAGTCGTCGGATGGAACAGACGTTTGCGAGATCCTACTACCCAGTGGAAGCCTTTACATTCAGCGGTGAGTCCTTTATCTCTATAGTTTCGAGGACCACAATGTACCCTGCCGAGCGTACTTCTTATAGAGATGACGCACGCTATAACTATGAACACTCGATTAAACTAGCCGGAGACATCCCTGGACGTCAGGTACGGCACGGCCAGCGGATAAGTATCATGATCCGAGTACGTCCGGGTCATTAGTGTGACCGAGCTGCTGTAGTTTGTACTGATAACATGTTGTACGCAGGATCTATTCCAGCATGGCAGCGCGTAGTCTGTAGTGGGAGCCGAATACACTCATGACCTCGTTGGACCTACAAACTCCCCATGCCAAACACGGGTGTCTGCCGTCACTGGTTGCGGCACTAGAGAGCCGTATTCATGTAATGACCAGCCCTTTCCGCTATATTTGACCCACTGATCCCACCTGGTGCATGCGGATGGCATAGCCATGCTATAATGGTTCGGTGAAGACGTAGTTATTCCTTCGCGGCTGGGAATCGTCTTGTCATCCGCAAGTACGTGCCGGCAGGATAGAAAAGGTCATAGATCCCATTCGTGATGCTCTGGTACGGGACTATGAACATTATCACTTCTTATGAAGTACCTTAACTGAACGGTTGATCGGCAGTTGGTTACTTTTCCCGCAAGAACCTTCGTGGCCCAGAGACCCCACTTCTCTTCAACTAATCACGGCCCCTTGTCTTGGTCCGATATTGGCCCGAATGCACAAGATCGACTTTTGAGTTGAGCATCTGGCCAATTATACTGAATCTTCCCTGTAGGGGTCGCTGTGCTGAGCCAACGATGCACCACGTCCACTGCTCTTCCGATCGACCAGGAAGCCGGGTAGTTAAGTTCTGCAACTGCTTCTTCAATAATGTGGTCTTCCCTGCTGACTTTGCATGTGAGTAACGTCACTCCTACCCACAATGGCAGTTGATTTGGGACAGAGGTCTGAAGTGGTCGCGCGCAGTTGGCACGGTAGGAGGGCGCTCACATGTATCGCCCATCGCATTGGGCCTTGTTCTTTCATCTCGTCACAACAGGTTCCGTTATTATTTAGGCTCATATATATTGCGAAGAACCGAATTCGGCAGTACGTGCTGTGAGAAATCAGGCAGCGCACTAGCTCGAGGTATGCGACCCATTCGTATATGTCCCCCCAGTCCCAGCGCGAGCACGCTGATCGTGGAAGGAGTAAGAAGACTGATGGCGGATATATCGGTGAGCCATCTATGCGGCCTTCCACAGTGTGAGTTGTATTCAACGAAATGCGTCAGCCGAGGCCTTCTTTTCAAGGTCTTCAGGCATACCTACTTATATTTTTCGGCCTCTTTAGCCATTTTGTCCCCTGCCTGGATCCGAGGGACCTGGGCATGCATTGTAAGGTTTTCTACTGACTCATACCCAGCCGCCTGGGAGCTATCCCGGTGCAGGGTGCGCTTGCCACACCCCGCCGCATTTCTTGCCTCCCAGCGAGAATTCCAGGCCCTGAATTAGCACTGCCGTATGTTCTAGTTTTGGAACATCGCGAATATTGGCAGGAAGTCTGTATTGGTATTGGCCGGGGATCGGTTAAGAGGAAGGTCAAACGTCGATCTCGGAGGACGGTACTTCTCCGATGCCTACCCTTAATCCTTACGTGCTTGTCGGTTCGGACACGAGGCTTTGTGGAGTGCCACATTGCGGCTCTAACTCAGCGACTAGACACCATTGGGCCGATTATCCGACAGCATTCCCTTCTGTCATCAAATTCCTTGAGAAGATTATCTGAGAGCGAAGGAACCTAGCCTACAATCTGTAATTACAGTTCTTGGGCTATATGTATAACAAAACACGATTGGGAAAACTTGAGCTACATGAGAGGATCGTCCCAGGTCATGAGAGGTCCATGTCCGTGCAGTCTATGGTGATGAGTCTACAGCGATGCGTTCTATAAAGCGAGTGTTCCATGCGATTATTCGAGAATAGGGTACGTTCATTGGACTCTTGATACAGTCGAAACTCTGTCGACAAATTGGATTAGGAACGTTCAGCGAGGATACAAGGCAAAAGCTCACGGTAGCTGGACTTGTTCGCCACTGCCGTCTATTTTTATTACGGCGATCTGAGTTCCCTGTGGACGAATTCCTTCAGTGATCGCGGAACGTACATTTTGAAAGAGCTACTGACATCTCCAAGCCGGCTAGTGGACATAACAGTACCATACTTTACATTGCCGGAGGCATCCCAGAAGAAGACGCGGGTGCCGTTCTGTACGAAACATGCGGGCCATTGGTTAGCGACGCCGACAGCAGGATGATGGTTGGACTGACCGGGAAGGCGTTGTTGTTGTTCATAGCCGAAGTAGCAGCCCACACCCAAGTGTGTATTGGTTCAGGTTGGGATGTATGGTGCATGCTTACCCTCTTATATACCTCAGGACAAAGTGGTTATTCGAGCTATTGATCGAACGATTTGCATACATCTGTCCTGGAGCGTGGAAACCACTCAGGAGAGTAATAAATCTAGGACTGAACATCTCATACGAGGTGTCGACTTACCCTCGCAGGAGGTCCCTTACGCAAAGGGGCGCGACGGAAAGTCGGACGTCCTTGTTGGACTAGAGAGGAAAATGTATACCAATAGTGTCATGGTAATGTGGGTCAAACCACCAGTGATCTAATAAAGTCCGTGGGCGCATCGGGGGTCTGGCCAGAACTATGAAAAAGAAGCGAGAGGAACAGTCGAAACCACAGTCAATCTTCGCGGGTACACTCTCGAGGATCTCGTCGTGCAGTGACATGAGAATTCGAAGCATGAGTGTCGGCTAGACGTAATAAACAGGCAGGTGGCAGCTATGCAGTTGCACAGGCTTGAGAGGAGAAGATTCGAATTCGTAGATTAGGGAGGAGAGTCTGGCGGAGTGAGATTGGAGGGCGAGGAGATTACCAGGAAATTAATGACGACAAATTCTGAGAAAACCCTTGACCATGTCCTCATTGACGGATATACGTCGGCCATGAAATCCAACGCTGAGAAGGGGACCGACTTAGCGAACAGATGGGAGAGTCTCAAGCCTCAGCGTACTGCAGCGTAGTGCTATTGCCACCGGGCCACGTGCCTCTGTTACCCGATCAAGTTTGGAGTTGTGCATCCTGCGTCCAGCCTCTGCGACACGACCTCCCCTGCAGCGCACCTGGACATGCCTGCGCAAACCCTTGGTCACAAATCCTCCGCACCCCGCCACGATATGTCTGTCGTTCTCGTTACAGGCTCCTATGACCATGAAATCCGTTTCTGGGAGGCTTGGAGTGGCATCTGCTCCCGAACCATCGCTCGCTCGGGAGAATCAGGCGTAAGGCGATCGTTTGCACTTTCTGCATCTTTTGCCCACATATGCCTTTCTGTATCATTAGCAAATCAATCGTCTAGCTATATCGCCAGAGTACGCAACACGTGTGATGCGTCCCGTATATTCGGACCGCTGATACCGCGATCCACTACAGCAAACGTCTGTTAGCGGCAGCCATCCACAAGAAGGTCAACATCTATGATATTTCAAGCGCTTCCTCTACGCCGGTAGAACCTGTCACAAGTTCATCTGTTCGAGCGGTACTGAGGCAAATGCAGCTCGTCTCTTTCGACGGTCAGAACGGACACAAGAACAATGTGACGTCGGTATCATTTCATAGCGAAGGGAAATGGCTAGTCACAGGCAGTGAAGACGGTACAATTAAGATATGGGACCTGCGGTAAGCGCGTCCGCACCAAAGACAGTGATCAGTGCTGAGTGCTCGTAAGACAGAAGTGGACAGCTCCACAGGAACTACGACAACGGAGCGCCAGGTGCGATATCTATACCGCTTATCATCTCATTGATTTGAGCCATCCACAGTAAATGATGTGGTCGTCCATCCCAACCAGGGTGAACTCATATCGTGCGATCAAGCCGGTAGCATCAAACAGTGGGATTTATCTGAAAACATCTGTACTCATGAATTGGTGAGAAGACTAATCTCCTGTCCTGCTCATGAACGGGCTGTTCAATGAAACAGACCCCGGCGGGAGACATTCCGATTCGCTCAGTAACTCTAGCTTCCGACGGCTCCTGTCTAGTGGCCGGAAATAACAAGGTTAGAAAACGCCTATCACACCACCGACTGTGCGTATTGAGCGATCGGCCTGCTACCCCCAGGGGAAGTGTTACGTTTGGCGGGTTAACGAAGAGAGCTCTCAGTTACCAAGATTTCAAGCCGTCACGAAATTTCAAGCTCACAGCAAGTATCTCACTCGGTGCCTGTTGAGTCCGGACACGAAGTACGTCATAAGGCTAGGCTGGTCCGTTCACCCCAATTCACTAGCTCCCTCAGGTACCTGGCCACCTGTTCAGCAGATACTTTCGTCAAAATTTGGTCGGTGTCTCACAATTTCGAGTTTAAGTTGGAGAAAGTACTTCAAGGTCACCAACGATGGGTGTGGGATTGCGCATTCAGCGCAGACTCAGCGTACCTTGTTACAGGCACGTCAGACTTTGCGATCATTGAGCGACAATTGAACTATATAAATGTAGCCTCTTCCGATCATACTGCTCGACTTTGGGAGATGGCATCTGGCGAGACTGTCCGGCAATATAATGGACATCATAAAGGTATGTGCAACCCTCTGTCGGTCTTTAACCACTGATATTCGTTTACAGCTGCGGTCTGCTGTGCTTTGCATGATGGGGCCAGCTAATTCCGCCATTGACTCATTAATGCACACTCCATGACCGTCATGGAGCTCAGTTCGGGTCAAGACGTACCAGGCATTCCTAATCATTTTGGAACGGCTCAGCAGGGGTAGCACCGCACTTGCATTTCTTCGCCCTTTCGATTGGACTATCCGGCGGCAGCAGTGGCAATGACGATGGATGTCGAGCGCGTGGCATTGCGATCAGTTGGCTCGGAAGATTTGTGCGCCGATGCACCACTAGCGCTGATTCGCGACCGCCTTTCCTGCCTCGTTGCACAGGCAAAGAAAATCTAGGCCATTCTTTGCCTTTTGTGACTGCAGCATGCATTGCTCGCTCTAGCCAATGCGCGAAGCTGATTGTGTCAAGCTTCAAGCTTTCATGCGTTATCAAGGGGGTCTGTGATCCATGAGTTAATGGCCCAAGAGCGATGTCTGGAGTCATTGGGAGTTTGATGAATGCCCCAGGATGATTGTCTTCCCAACCAGCGAGCCTGTGCTATGGCATCAGATCGGTAGACCGTAAGGTCTGGACTCGACGGCTCTAGTAGGGATTTCATGAACGAAGATGCGGAATGCCCCGATAAACGCAGGGACTCGCAGTGATTACGACTTCACTGATCATGACGTCTGGTGTGCCACCCTCTTGTCGACGCCTAAGTGGAGGGTCGCACATTCAGAGCTGAGCTACATTATGGCCAGCCATATTGGTTGGCGGAAGTACTAACTAGGAGGGCCGAGTCCCATGATTCTCTTCATTGCAGAGACCGCAGGCCTTCCTTCTCGTGCACATAGCAAAATCCATATTGTGGGCAAAGTCATGTACATTCTACAATGGTTGCCTGTCACAGCACAGGCGAAGTGTTACGTGACGGCGCGGTGCTGAACTGGGCTGAACTGGGCCTAATTCGCGGTGCTCGAAGATGGAATTGAATGCAAGTAAGTACCATTGCAGAAGCCTACTCGGCAATAACATTGGTATAAATTGTTTGCTATGCATCGCGACTGTCAATTAACACTTGGGAAGCTCCGACTGCCGTTGATAACTAACCCCTCAGTTTTGTAGAGTCGTGCACTTCACTTACACTCCACTTACAGAGAACGGGGCGAAAGGAACAGCAACTGGCAAGCATCACGGGAGCGCCTGATGCTCATCTCCTTTCAGTAGATATCTTATGGGCCAATTGTAGGGAGCTATTCGCAGCCTTTTCAGATTCTAGAATAACAAGTGCAAGTTGGCTTGTGCAGCAGCCACAGTAAGGAAATACGGTCTCGGAAGATGCCGTGATGGAACTGTAGAACTCCAAAAGGAGGGGGATTTGGTTTGCACATTTCTGCAGCAGTTGCAACCAGTAGTACTAAGTGGAGGCAGACCAGACGCCGGCACCAGCTTTTACGTGGAATGAAAACTATGCTGCCAGACCGCCTAGAAGCATGCCAATAACGAGGTCTGGTTTCTGACGTCGATATCAACGGACTAGTCACGGTGAGCGATGCCCTGCCAGCCTCAAGCTTCTCCAGGTCAACAAGGCGCGATCTCAACTGTGTCGATCTCACATGACCAGTCACTAGCGCGTTGTTTGTGGGCAGGTTCTCGGTTTTGATGTCTACGAATGCGTTGCTGATCGAGAGAGCGAACAGCTCTGGGATACCATGCGCGTCTGACAGAAAATGCAGGTAGCTTGCATTCTCGAGGCATGACGCAGCCCATGGCAATGCGTCAAAATCTCATGACAGTTGCTTGCCCTACCGTCCCAGTGGGAGCCCAATGGCGGATGGTTCTCCATTACCAGACGGGATCTCCTGCTTCATTTGCAACGTCATGAAGACGGAAAGAACGGCGATTGAATATTGAAGTTCCAACATAAGCGTCAGATATTCATACCATTCATCCTCTGCCAATCCGGACAGCTGTCTGGATCTCGGTACGATGGTGATATTTTGGCTTGAACAAGGATGAGTTGAACGATTTATATTATCGCTGAAATGCCTCACCGTTCATTAGGCTAACTCAACAGCTCTCGAGCCGCGGGCTAGCTCACAAGTCGAGTATGTGACTAGACGTCTCACATTGACAAGTTGAGGTACGGCGCTCGGACCTTTTCCTCGCAGCCGGGTTCTCAAGGCACCGCAGAGCCCTTCCGGAAGGGTCGCCGTGCAACATACGACTCGCGGCTATAGTTCCATAGCCACCAGTACTGCGAAGCTGTGGCTCTGCGCTGTGGCATGGAAGACTCATTCTGTGGCCGATCTGTGGGGCAGTCAGCAAACAGAAATGCTACATTCCTTCGAGTAACGTCTCACTGCATGGACGAATCAGCTTGGAGTGCGAAGGCTGATGCAGGGACTACATGAAGACCCTGCGCAGGCTGGAGCTACTCTTACACATCGGTTGCAATGGGACGTCACGAAGAAGGGTTGTGGACTGCCTCTTGCACAGTTCCCACTTGGAGGGCGAAGAACAGGACGAGAGGAAGGCGAGTTATGTTCCGAGAATTGCAAAAGAAGTCATTATACCAGGCGCAGCAATTGAGACATATCGGAGGCTGTAGGGAACATGCCCTTCGAGTGGAATGCTCCGACGGAGGACCGTGCAAGACCGTGCAGTCCGAAGGTGCGTATTTACGACCGCGCTGGAACGTGCCAGTCGACCGTGGGATGGATCTGAGATTGAAAAAGATAAGCTATGATTGGCTTCCGGGTTACTCCCGGCGGTCCAGGGAAGGTCCTCGCATCCCGTGATATCCCCGTCAGGGGCTCGGAGCGTCGGCCGAATCCCGAGATGGAGGGCGGCACCGACGTCTGCCATTAGATTAGGCGAGCTCTTTCTGTCCGAGCCTCCTGCAAAAGCTCTTGTCGAGCTCGAAATTTTTCTCGTCTGCTCATCGCATTCGTCGTTGCCTACGCTGCTGTCTGCCGTCTTGCATAGGATCGTTAATCGCCAGCAGCAAACCGTCGAACGTTCGCATCGTTCTATGGCCCCCGCTTACGGTCATACAGAACTACCCCTCGTCCCAGACACCGTTTCCGAAGAGTTCTTCGATGGTTTCAATGCTGTCGAGCGCGACCCTAACTCCTGGGCGGGTGCCATGCCCGCAAACCAAGGCCTGTACCTGAACGATAATGAGAAGGACGCTTGCGGTGTCGGCTTCATCTGTCATATCAAAGGCGGCCAGAGCCACAAGATAGTCTCCGATGCGCGCCAACTTCTCTGTGCTCTCACCCACAGAGGAGCCACTGGTGCCGATAGCCGTGACGGTGATGGCGCAGGTGTCATGACTGGTATTCCTCACGACTTCTTCAAACGGGAGGCTGAAAGAGATATCGCTGCCACCCTCCCCGAGCTCGGCGAGTATGCTGTCGGCAATGTCTTTTTCAAACGTAACGACCCTGTCGAGCTTCAGAAGCAACAGTCTGTCTTCGCCAAAATCTCCAACGATCTAGGTCTTCGTGTCCTTGGCTGGAGAGAGGTCCCCACCGATGGGACGATCCTTGGTCCTGCAGCCAGCAGCAAGGAGCCGGCCATCTTCCAGCCTTTCGTAGTTCTTCGCTCGCACTATGGCGACGGCAATAGGAGCCAGGGCGGTACGTTTGACGCGAAGTATTTCGAGCGGCAACTCTACATCCTCCGCAAGCACGCGACCCATAGCATGTTCGTCCCTTTCCTCCTGTACCTATGTCGTCTAGCTGAACGCACTTGACATGTGAAGTACCCTCGCTAAGGGCTTCTACGTCTGCTCGATGTCCTCTAAAAATGTCGTATACAAGGGACAGTTGTCGCCGCCGCAAGTGTACAATTACTATCATGACCTCAACCACGTCTTGTATCGATCTCATTTCACTCTTGTACACTCTCGATTCTCCACAAACACGTTCCCTAGTTGGGACCGTGCTCAACCTATGCGGTGGGCCGCACATAACGGTGAGTTGCGATCAACCTGGGCCCCATTCAGACTGACTCAGTAACATTCGTAGGTGAAATCAACACCGTAAGAGGCAACAAGAATTGGATGCGCGCTCGTGAAGGTGTGCTCAAGTCGTCGCTCTTTGGAGATCAACTCGATCTCCTGTACCCCATCATCGAAGCTGGCGGTTCTGACTCAGCCGCGTTCGACAACGTTCTCGAGTTGCTGGTCGTCAACGGCGTTCTGACATTGCCGGAGGCCGTAATGATGCTTATCCCCGAGGCATGGCAGGATAATCAGAATATGGAGCCAGAGAAACGCGCGTTCTATAATTGGGCGGCGTGCTTGCAGGAGCCCTGGGATGGACCTGCTTTGTTCACCTTCAGCGATGGGCGATACTGTGGTGCTAATCTTGACAGGAACGGTCTTAGACCTTGTCGTTATGTAGTCACCAACGAGGATATTATGGTTTGTGCCTCGGAAGTAGGGGCCGTCTTTATTCCACCCGAGAAGATTGTCTCCAAGGGTCGTTTGAAGCCCGGTCGCATGCTGCTCGTCGACACTTTGGAGGGACGCATAGTTGACGATAAGGAGTTAAAGCATTCGACCGCGAGCAAGCAGAACTTCGCGTCTTGGGTCGAGACTCATATGCTGCAAGTGCCCAACATCGTCAAGCGTACTGAGCGCTCCGTCAATATCAAGGCGAAGCCAGACCCCTCTGCGCTCAGCGAGGATCCCAAGTTGCAGGCGTTTGGATACACCGTCGAGCAGCTCAACCTTCTAATGCTGCCAATGGTCGCAGACGGCAAAGAACCGCTTGGCTCCATGGGTAATGATGCCGCCCTTGCCTGCATGTCTACTCAACCCCGACTCATCTACGACTACTTCTGCGAACTCTTCGCGCAAGTCACTAATCCTCCTATCGACCCTATCCGTGAAGCCATCGTCATGTCGCTCGAGTCCTACGTAGGTCCTGAAGGTAATCTTCTGGAGATGAAGGCCGAGCAATGCCATCGGATTCTATTGCCATCTCCCATCCTCTCGATCGAGGAGATGAACGCCATGAAGCATCTACAAGTGGCGTATGGCAAGTGGCTGTCCCGGACGATTGATATTACATTCCCGAAGGAGGAGGGTCTTCCAGGGTACAAACTCGCCCTCGATCGAGTCTGCAGCGAGGCCGCCCAGGCCATTGAAGACGGTGTCAAGGTCATTGTACTGTCCGACCGTGAAACAGGACCCGCACGTGTGCCATTGTCCGCTCTCGTTGCTTGCGGAGGTGTCCACCACTATCTTGTGTCGCATAAGAAGCGTGCTAAGGTTGCGCTTATGGTGGAAACTGCCGAGGCACGCGAAGTTCACCATCTTTGTGTCCTTGTCGGGTACGGCGCGGATGCGATTTGTCCGTGGTTGATAATGGAAGCCATTCACAAAATTGAACGGGAAGGATTGTAAGTCAAGGCACAATCTTTGTATTGGTCCGGTATTGATCGCATATACAGGACCAAGGACGACAAGACGGTCGATGACCTCATCTACAACTATCGCAAGTCTGTTGATAACGGCATCCTCAAGGTCATGTCCAAAATGGGTATCTCTACTTTACAGTCGTACAAGGGAGCTCAGATCTTCGAAGCTCTCGGACTTCACACCGAGGTTGTAGAGCGCTGCTTTACGGGTACTGCGAGCCGGGTGCAGGGTGCCACGTTCGACCTCTTAGCTCTGGACGCCTTCGAGTTGCATGAACGTGGATGGCCCAGCCGGGAGACCATCATACCCCCTGGTATGCCAGAGTCTGGAGAATATCATTGGCGGGACGGTGGAGAACCTCATGTGAACGACCCTACGGGTGTCGCTAACCTTCAAGATGCCGTTCGTGAGAAGAATCAGGCAGCGTTCGATGCCTACACGAAGAACGCGAACGAACAGACGAAGAAGATCCACCTCCGGGGTCTTTTGGACTTCCGTTACGAGAATGTTACGCCCATCCCCATCGATCAAGTTGAGCCTTGGAACGAGATCGTCAGGCGCTTCGTCACAGGAGGCATGTCCTACGGCTCGATTTCTATGGAAGCGCATTCCGCCCTGGCCGTCGCCATGAACCGACTCGGCGGCAAGTCGAACACCGGGGAAGGCGGTGAAGATGCGGAGCGCTCCAATGTCATGCCAAATGGCGACACCATGAGGTCTGCTATCAAGCAGGTTGCCTCAGGGCGGTTTGGTGTCACGGCTAATTATCTATCGGATGCCGACGAGTTGCAGATTAAGATGGCGCAGGGCGCTAAGCCTGGTGAAGGTGGAGAGTTGCCTGGTCACAAAGTTTCTGGATCAATCGCTCGTACTCGTCATTCCACCGCTGGCGTGGGTCTCATCTCTCCTCCTCCTCACCATGATATCTATTCCATCGAGGATTTGAAACAACTGATCTACGACCTCAAGTGCTCGAACCCACGTGCTAGGGTGTCCGTGAAGCTCGTATCTGAAGTTGGTGTTGGTATCGTCGCGAGCGGTGTCGCTAAGGCGAAGGCTGACCACATTCTTATCGCTGGCCACGACGGTGGGACTGGTGCGTCTCGCTGGACTGGTATCAAGCATGCTGGTCTGCCCTGGGAACTGGGTCTAGCGGAGACCCATCAGACCCTTGTTCTGAACGATCTCCGCGGCCGTGTCACTGTACAGACTGATGGTCAGTTGCGTACCGGTCGCGACATCGCAGTGGCTTGTCTTCTCGGCGCGGAGGAGTGGGGATTCGCGACGACACCCCTCATTGCAATGGGATGTATCATGATGAGAAAGTGCCATTGTAAGTTGTAATTGTTGGTATCGTCGGTACTGTCTGACCTCACATATTCTCAGTGAACACTTGCCCCGTCGGCATTGCGACACAGGACCCGCAGTTGCGAGCCAAGTTCGCCGGGCAGCCTGAGCAGGTCATCAACTTCTTCTATTACATGGCTGAAGACCTTCGTACCTACATGGCTAAACTGGGTTTCCGTACCATCAATGAGATGGTGGGACGTGCAGACATGCTGAAAGTTGACGAGAAGCTCAGGACCCCGAAGACTGCACACCTTGACCTCTCCGCAATTCTGAAGCCTGCCTGGCAGATGCGTCCAGGTGCTGCAACATACCGTGTCCGTCAGCAGGACCACAAACTCTACATTCGACTGGATAACAAATTCGTGGACGAAGCGGAGCCCGCCCTCACCAAGGGGTTACCAGTACATATCGAGTGTGATGTGACTAATACCGACCGAGCGCTTGGCACGTCACTGTCCTACCGCGTCTCAAAATTGTACGGTGAGGAGGGGTTACCCAAGGACACCATACATATCCGGATGACTGGCTCTGCTGGTCAATCTCTGGGCGCTTTCCTTGCCCCGGGCATCACGCTTGAATTGGAGGGTGACGCCAATGACTACGTCGGGAAGGGTCTTTCTGGGGGTCGATTGGTCGTCTACCCGCCTAAGCAGTCTACATTCAAGGCGGAAGAGAACATCATCATCGGCAATGTATGTCTGTACGGTGCGACGTCTGGTGAGGCATTCATTCGTGGTATCGCTGCTGAGCGGTTTGCGGTACGAAACTCGGGCGCCAATGCTGTCGTAGAGGGAACCGGTGACCACGGATGCGAGTACATGACTGGTGGCAGGGTTGTCATCTTGGGCACCACTGGACGAAACTTTGCAGCCGGTATGAGCGGTGGCATTGCGTACGTCCTCGACATGGCACATACGTTTGCGACGAAGGTCAATATGGAGATGGTTGAGCTTGGTAAAGTTACGGACCCCAAGGAAATCGCCCAACTGAGAAGCCTGATCGAAGACCACCGTCATTACACGGGCTCCGAAGTCGCCGATCGTGTCCTGCGTGACTTCCATCATCTGCTTGCCATGTTCGTACGTGTTATGCCTCTGGACTACAAGCGTGTCATCGAGGAGCAGGAGAGGTATAGGCAGGAGGAGAGGGCCCGTCTCAGCGTTGTAGACTTGGTTCCGTCCCGGACTGCGAGCCAAGTTGATCTGGCTTCTGAGGGCATGGAGGACATCCTCCTCCCTCGCACGCCTTTCTCTCGTACCAGCTCGCACACCCCCGCTCTAACACCTGTCAGGGGCAGGAGCCATGAGCCCAGCGTCGCTGATCTCGAGGACTCCATGGTCGATGAGAATACTACGAAGCAGCGGATGTCGAAACTCGACAAGACCCGCGGCTTCATGAAATACAAACGGCTCCACGAACCCTATCGTCCTCCTCGCAAGCGTGTCCGCGACTGGAAGGAACTGTCTGTTCGACTTACGGATAACGAGCTGAAGTACCAATCTGCGCGTTGCATGGACTGCGGTGTGCCCTTCTGTCAGTCCGACACGGGTTGTCCGGTCTCAAACGTTATCCCCAAGTGGAACGACTTGGTGTTCAAGGGCCAATGGCAAGATGCCCTCAACAGATTGCTCCTGACGAACAACTTCCCCGAGTTCACTGGCCGCGTGTGTCCTGCTCCTTGCGAGGGTGCATGTGTTCTTGGTATCAATGAAGCTCCGGTTGGCATAAAGAGTATCGAATGTGCTATCATCGACAAGGGCTTTGAGATGGGATGGATGACTCCCAAGATCCCGAAATTCCGTACTGGCAAGCGGGTGGCAGTCATTGGTTCAGGTCCGGCCGGTCTGGCTTGCGCCGATCAGCTCAACAAAGCCGGCCACACTGTGACTGTCTACGACCGGAACGACCGGATGGGAGGTCTCCTCATGTATGGTATTCCTAACATGAAGCTGGACAAGGCAGTGGTACAGCGCCGTGTTGACTTGATGGCCGCGGAAGGGGTCAACTTTGTTGGAAACGCTCATGTCGGGGTTGACGTGGACGTAAACGAGATCCGTGCTGAGAACGATGCCGTCGTGGTGTGCACCGGTGCTACATGGCCGCGCGATCTGAAGATCCCCGGCCGCGAGGCTGAGGGAATTCACTTCGCCATGGAGTACCTGCAGATGAACACCCAGTCGCTTCTGGACAGCGAGCATCAGGACGGCAGGTACATCTCGGCGAAGGGCAAGGACGTCATTGTCATCGGCGGCGGCGATACGGGCAACGACTGTATCGGGACCTCCATGCGCCACGGCGCCAAGTCTGTGACGAACTTTGAGCTTCTGCCCAAGCCGCCGGCGTCCCGCAGCCGCGAGAACCCGTGGCCGCAGTGGCCGCGCATCTTCCGCACGGACTACGGGCACACGGAGGTCGCCGCCCACTTCGGTGATGATCCGCGGGAGTATTCGATCTCGACCAAGGATTTCGTGGTGGACGAGGATGGCATGCTGAAGGGTGTCAACACGGTCCGTGTTGAGTGGACGAAGGATAGTGGAGGGAAGTGGAAGATGGAGGAGGTGAATGGGTCGGAGAAGTTCTTCCCCGCGCAGTTGATCCTCCTCGCACTTGGGTTCTTGGGTCCTCAGCAGGAGCTCGTTAACGCCCTTGGTGTCAAGGCGGATCCCAGGACGAACATTGCGACGCCTCCTAAGGTATGTCCAGTTACGTGAGATTGGGAACCCTCTGACGATCTCTCCAGAGGTACTCTACCAATGTTGACGGCGTCTTTGCCGCCGGTGATTGCCGGCGCGGACAGTCCCTGATCGTCTGGGGTATTAAGTGAGTGATATTGGCTGCTGTACTCTGTCGTCGTACTCATGACCTTCTCCTTTCTTAGTGAGGGCCGAGGTGCTGCCGCCGAGGTCGACACATACCTCATGAACGGTGTCACCCGCCTGCCAGTCGCTGGAGGCTTCAAGGCTAGGGTATGTCTGTTCAGTTGTCCACATAGTTAAACTCGCTGACTCTTAACCAACCTAGACGTATATACCCCCGCCGAGCAAGCTGACAAACGGCACTGCCATCGCCGTTCAAGCATAGGCCGAGAAAACTACCCTTTCAGTTGTTCTCGGTGGATGCGTGTATATTGGAAAATTGTATATAGATCGGTGTCGGGTGGCTGCAAGGCTTATTTCTCAGATCTCTTTCTCTTCTCCTGAGTCTTGACGACAACATCGCAACTATGTAAAGATAGTCACTACGCCTTGGGAATATGTGTAGCCTCAGATCGTCATGATAATGATACATTACATCTTGGACGGGAATATGAGGGAGATCAAGCATCGACAAAACGAAATGCAGAGAAGAGAAATAAAGATATAAGAAAGATGTCAGCAAGGTATAGAGTCACGGCGGCGCGGGTATGTGGGACCGGCTTTCGCGTTCACTCCTCGTAAACCCTAACCCCTCCTTGTCCCCAGCTCTGCATGACGGCCTGCCCGCCCGAGGTGGGCTGCGTGAAGGCGACCTCGCCCTTCGTGGGATCGAGCGGGCAGCCATGGATGAAGGTGCGGGCGGCGGCGGAGAGGAGGGCGGTAGCGACTCCCTGACGGCGGTGGGAGGTGGGGACGAAGAGGCGCGGGATGCCTAGGGGCGTGGGGAGGGGTGCGGGGGAGCAAAAGATGCCGAGCGTCGGATCAACGTTGATGAGATCGGGAGGTGGACGCTCGTTAGATGTGGATGGTGTTGACTTGTCGCTGGATGTGCTGGATTCCGGGGGCGTGACGACGGCCATGGCGGTGGATATGCGCTGGGCGATTATACAGCCTACGATCTTCTCGCGCGTGCTGGTGGAGGGCGAGGATGTCTTGGAAGGGACGAGGAAGAGGTAGACTTTAGAGGCTTGGAGGGTAGCCGGGAGCAGGGCCGGGGAGGACAATGAGAGGTTGATTGTCTCCAGGAGGGATTTGAGCTAGGAAAGTCATTCTGTCAGCGATTGAAGTATACATGTGAAAGGGTGCAGGGTGCAAAGTGCGGATACGGCTCTTACAGAGCTCAAGAGCGCAATTACCAGACAACGCGCGACGTGACAGGCCATCGGCCACTGACAGTTTTAATAGGTCTGGCTGGCAGCGCGCCCGACCCTAACCGAACGGAGCTTCCCCCCGCACCGGGCACAATATTTTATAAGAGCCGGTCATGCTTAGCAAGCGAGAAATGTGGCTCAACGGCGCACAGAAGCTCCCAGCCCATCGTACCCTTTAGCTCACATCGCACGCGTCTGAACCACAATCGCATCCGCACCGTCGCACCCTGTACCGGCAGTATTCCTGGCGATACATCCGATAACTCACCTTCGATCCGATCTTGCCGCTCACGTCAGCCTTGACGCAGATGATGCGGCCCTTCCGGCCGTCCTTGATCCTAACGGCCGATGCGACCTCCTGCACGCCGGCTTTTAGCTTCTCCTTCTCCTCCTCCCGCCCCCACTCCATTCCTCGCTGCACCCGTGCGCAGTGGGAGCGGTGTAACGCCTCATCGTCCGGTGCGCCCTTTGTGTACGACAGCCCACATGTGGCGCATGTGCGTAGTACGGATGTTTCCAGAGCAAAGTGTAGTTGGACTAGAGTCTTCTTGTTTAGTTGTACCTGTTTCTCGCGCTGCTTAGCAGTGAGCGTGCGTTTCGTCGGCGGTGCACTGTCGCTGTTGGTCGCGAAGCGCTCGAGGAGCGGTCGTTTGGGCCTGACATTACTTGGTGCGGGCGGCGACGACAGTCCTGAGGGCGGCGAGGAGGGCGCAGGGAGGGACGATTTCGCTGTGCGGGTGCCGCTGTAGGTTCGCTTGACTTTGGCGGAGGACATGAGGGCGGAGAAGAAGCCGATCAACATGCGGGCAGCACGCGCTTTATAGATGGCGTGTCACATTGTCACAATAAACGCGTCAAGCACGTGACTCGCGCAGCGTAATCGGAGCCGGGCCGGCACTGTGACCGAGATCTGAGCCCGATGCATCGACTGCACGAGTAAGTTCCCTGCTATACGTACAACCTTTGCTCGGCGACTTGCCTGAATGCTTACCCTTCGCGGCTGTAGGACCCTGCCCGTTCTCGCTGGGTCGAGATTTGCACCACGGCTGGCGCTGCCCGCTACTCGCAGCTATGCGCTCTCTAGGTTTGGCGACCGGACACCGGGTGGAGGGCGAAGACGTGACCCCCCAAGGAGGATGAGAAGAGACGAGAAGAGCGAAGAGTTTGAGCGGCTTTCCTCGGATCCATTTGGACGGACAGAGGAGTCTAGAGCGGACGACGAGCGGCAGCAATTATCTTGGGGAGAACGCGAGAGGATGCAGGCCATGGATCCGGAGGAGAGTCTGAGAGTAATCCTGAGTAACCCGTCGCTGGTGATTACGAGGTACGTGCAGGGCCTGTATCTTATGTTTGGGGCAGAGGTTGTTGAAATGGCCCAGGCAGATCGAGATGCTTAATATATTCGTCGGCTTTGAGCAGGCTAATCGCTATGTCATTAGTATGTCTCAGTAAATTCCTGTACCCAAGAGGCCTGACCATGTCTGCAGGCAACGAGCTAGGAGAAACACTAGGCTTCATTGCGGAAGAACCTCGTGGCTTTTTCTCCACCTTCTCCCGCCAGATCTTCAAGACCCACCGCCCCTTCCGCGCCCTCGTCATGGACCCGCAAGGGGCGCCTATCCTTTGGGTTCGTCCACTAATCTTACGCTCAAACGCCCTGACCTGACCGGGGGGCTGTAGATCAGACGCCCATTCGCGTGGATAAACTCACGCATGTTCGTACAACGGCTGAATAACTACTCCGAGTACACAACAGAAGGGGAACCCGTGCTCGACACGTTTGGCGAGGTCCAGCAGCGGTGGCATCCTTGGAGAAGGAGGTACGATGTGTTCCGACGGTACGCCTCTCTCATTTCTTTTCGTGCCCTCCACCCTTCCAGCTAACGCATCTCGTGTCCGAACTGGAAGTGAAACCTCCCGACCAATCCTCTCAACAATCTCAGATTCGCAACCGGAGCCCACCCAGTCAACGTCCTCATCCGAACCCGACGAGTCTGAAGAAACGTTCACCCAGCTCGCCGCCATCGATGAAGGTCTCTGGGCGTGGAGCTTCAGCTTGAGAGACTATCAAGGGGAGGAGTTCGCGAGTATCCGGAGGGCTTTTCGGGGTCTAGGACGGGAGGTGCGCTGCTCCTTCCTGTTCTTTCGTTTCACTCCTGCCAGACACTTAATGTTGCGGGAACCATAGGTCTTCACGGACACAGGCGAGTAGCCCATCTCAGTGCTTCTACAAGAGGGTTGTATCGAATATCAATGATGGGTGCATAGGCCAGTACTTCATACGCTTCCACCCCGACCTCTCCGACTCCGAAATCGCTGCGCGGGGGGAGAAACCTATCATCGAGCGCAACCTATCCATGGACGAGCGTGCCGTGGGTGTCTTTCCCTCTTCCTCCGGCCCCTCACTGACCCACCCGCAGCTCATCCTCGCGACAGCCGTGACCATCGACTTTGACTACTTCTCGCGGCACTCCGGGTTAGTTATGTCTGTCAAGCGCCAAATCGTCTTTCTTTTCGTCACCGCGTGCTGTGTTATGGTTTATAATAGGAATCGTGTTGGCGAAGTCATTATTATTGTTGAATCATGATTGTGATTGAGACCGAACATGAATCTGAGCTGACGATGGGTTGTATTTCCTGTAGGGGCGGAGGCTTGTTTAGCTTCCTTGCGGTGGCGTCCATCTTTGAGTAGGGCTCGCAGGATGACCCGGGGTATGCAAGGTTAGCCATCGATCCTGGTGTCTCGTGTCGTCTTACACTCATACCCATATATAGCCCCAGATGTGCCAATAGAGTTAATAGGTCTCGTCAAGAGGCACCAAGCAGGGATAGTAATGATCTGATTTCCGAGATACTACTACACATCATTCTACAAATACTAGCACCATTCAAATATGACACACTAATCCAATAATTTATACATCGAGCATTACCGGGTGCTAGCATGATCAAGATAGGACAAAATGAGGACTATGCAAAGGGATGTGATGAAGAAAGGAAATGGGTTAAGCAGTCCTTCGTCTAGTAGTCCGGTCCCGCATCGGCAAGGGTCTCGAGGAATATCTTGATGTCGGCCTGATTAATCTCGATGACGGATGTGTCGAAGGACCCATGCCGCGTGCGGGCGTTGCAGCGCTCCTTCGCATCAAGGAAGGCAAGGCCGAATTCACTAGAACAAAGGGCGTCAGAGACATGCTCGCTAGAGAGGTGAGGAGAGAGGAAACCCACTTCTTCCTTACATCTCCATAATCCATGGCCCCCGTGACACCGACGACAACATAACTCCCTGCCTTCTCATTCAAGCACGCCACCACAAATGGCAAGCTCTTTCTCTTGCTTTTCCTCCCCGACAGACTCTGCCCGGGCACGCGGTCGCGCAGGGCGTCGACGAGCCACAGCGCGAGGCGCGAGAGGACGCCGGGGTGGGAGAATAGCGCAAGGTCAGGACCCTGTGTGAGTACCACCACACGGTGGTTGCGCATCGTGCGGATGTCCTGCTTGTCGATGATGGAGGAGCCTTGCCGAATGATGGCGCGGTGGAGGGACATGGAGAGCGGGAGTGCAGTTTGCAGTTTGTTGATGCTGAGACGATGAGCACGTTAGTAAGTAGATGATAGGTCTCACTAGATGGGAGACTTACTTGCTCAAAGCATCGTACGCAGCCCAGAAGTTCTTTACCCACCACTGTACCTTCTCCCTCTCCTCCTGGTCCTCCTCACCATCCCCCTCCTCCTTCTCCTTCCTCTTCACCGCCCCACCACCGGGGGGCACATTCTCCCTGTCCTCCTCCCTCCACCTCTCCTGCAAATCCCATAACCTCCCTCCACCAAACCACTCCCCACCGTTTCTAGTACCCTCAACCTCGACCTCCATGCGCACACCGCCAGCAACGTCCAGAAGGGCAGAGACCGCCTCTACAGCGTCTGCCGCTGAGAGTGGCTGAGAGCGGTAGCCGAAGCATCGGAGGAAGGACGGGTAGGAGAGCTCGATTAATCCGTATTCGGGGGCGATAGCTTCGAGTTTTGTGCGCAGGTGCTTCTTGAGGTCCATGTCCATGTGAGAGTAGGGCTGTTGTGTTTGTGGTATTGAGAATCTAAAGTAGTTCATCAGATGCAGCTCAGTCGCAATCACAGTCCATAAACTTACCCCATCTTAGCTAACAAACCGCTTAGCCGTTTCCTCCCCTTCTCCTTCCATATACCTAACTTGCTCGCTACGTAACTCGAATGGTACATCGCATCGTATAGGGTCCAATGCCTGAACAGCATAAACCGGAGCTCTTCGGTAGCACGTACGGACTGGTCATCAGGGTGTAGCGATTTCAATCGTGAGGAAGCGTCGGCGGGGAGTGGCGGGTTGAGCCGGAAGACCTCGTCGTAGTAGATTGAGTGGTACTTCTCGTACTCCTCGCGGGATATGCGAGTTGTGTTGTATTGGTGGGTTAGGCCGAGGATGGCCAGCCTATCAATTAATATAAAAATGTAAATCTATGTGACAGATGATGAATGGGAGCAGGAGGGGTAACAAACCATAGAAGATCGTTGTCCACGCGTTCAAGCACGGTGGCAAGGATGTAGATGGTTCCCGAGGCACTTTGACCGTGCCATGTACCGAGGGTATAGTGTTTGTTGATGATTGAAGAGTGGCGCTCTCGGTCTGCCCGCGACATACGAAGGGGCCGCTGTCCATTTGTTCAGTCGCAAATTCAGATATGGACTTTTGAGGAAAGACCTACATCTTGATCGGTTCTCCGACGTTTGCGTCGTCTTGGACCGTCTTCCCCACTTGACCTACGTTTCCCGGAGGGACTGCTGTCACCTTCGTAGTCATCGCCTGCATCCTCCTCCTCTGATGCCTCGTCAGACTCGAGATCGGAGTCATCGTCATCTTCGTCCGAGTCGGCTTCTGGTTCATACTACACAATGAGTCAGTCCATGAACGCCACTAGATCTCCTGGACGTCCCCACCATTAAAGCCTCCCAGGCTTTCCGTTCGTCCTCCAGTTTCTCGGTTTCACCATCGTCCCAGATAATGATTTTGTCACCGTTCTCTCCTCCCATGAAAAGACTTGACAAGTTCTGTGGTCGAGACGAGTCGATGACATGAACGGTGAGCTTGGTGCTGAACTCCCCAAACCACGCTGGTGATGGCAGGTCGAGGATGGCACCCATGTTGATGAGGATTAACGTATGTAACTGAGCCACTCGGTCAGCAGCACGTTTTTCTTATGCACAAGATAATGGTCACCTCAGCATAAGTTGCCAGCTCGTCCCTCATTCTTTCCAGCTCAGCGATACCAGACACAGGAATGATACGATGCATGACATCATCCTGCTTAAAGAGATCTGCGAGCATCCTGGCAGCACACAGCGCGTCCACATCTGGAGCTACAAGCATGATCACAGAGGAAGCCGAGGTTAGAGGCGAGCGACGGTGGGCAGCGAGGATGTTCGCGTAGGCTTCGCCGTACGATGGGCGCGACGCTGACGCGAGTTGTGGAGGTGGTATGTAGACCATGGCGGGACGTGGAGGGCAGCGACGACAAGAACAATGTAGAGAGCACGCGAGGAAGTCGTTGAAGCTTGTTGGTTAAAGGACAACTCAAGGAGTGTCACACTTGTGACTCCTTTCGCGTCGCGCGTCTCATCAACAGCGCGCATGGTCACGTGCTCTACGCGCTTGTGGCTGCGACATGAGAGGGTCTGCTTTTAAGTATTATCTATGGCTACAAAGCTACAAGAGTGTATTTACTAGGAGAATATAGAACTAAATGAGCTCTTTTCCCTGATATCCCTTCTCTGGCCTCTGATACCCCATATACCCCAGTTCAACTTTAACATAACGCGTGGATCGAAGTCATTAACCTCCCACTTTTCACTCCCAAACGCGTTAGGCCCAGGAGTGACGACCCAATCGAATTCCCCTGCTACGCCAGGCGCTGTGGACAGAGACCGAACATCGCGTTCCACATCCGCTGGCGAGAATCCAGTCACGAAGATCGGGCACTTCGTTGCCAGCAGTAGAGGAACTACAGGACCCCACTCAGTCGGCGATGCGATCTGCAGCAGCGCATTTCCGGCATCGTCCGTCGAGTACGGCGAGGGGAAACCAAAGCCTGGGTTGAACAGGAAGAAACAATCAGTGTACGGGTCGAAAGTCTCCTGGAACTGTGCGTGTACGTCGACGTAGTTGGCTTGCATGCCCGTTATCGTGAGTTGATGATTGTAGGGAGTGGTATAAGAAGGAACATTGTAGCGGTCGATGGACTGTCGAGTGAACTTCTGGACGGGGATGGGAGGGGGTGTCGGAGGGTTGTAAATATTCGGTACGTATTTGGGATTTTCTTCGGCAGGCGTGACAGAACCTGTGTGGGCCGAGCCAGGCTGAGATGCTGTTCCTTGAGCCGAAGTCTGCGCTTTCGGCTGCTCCTGGTTCTGAGGTGCTGTCGAAGACTGCTGTTGCTGTTTTTCCTGTCCAGCGGTGCTCGAAGCACTCATGTTCTTCTTCGACTTGGCAAAATCAGGTAAAGAGACTTGAGGTCCGACGAAGAAAATATGCAGGATAGCGGCTGGGAAGAGCATATGTAGCTGCTCCCATACGTGGGCCGGCAAAGACGATTCCGCCCGAGCACCTAGAATAAATATGCGCACTTCTGGCTTGGTTGCAGACGCTTCCTCTGTTTCTGGAGCACCGGGAGGGACATGCAGGGTGGTTCTGAGGGCTGGGGGACGAATACTATTCAGTCATAGCTGCTGGATGTAAATATATACGTACCAGCTAACGAACGACTTCCTTCAGGAGTCAACCGCTGATTGTTCAGGGTTAAATAGCTGTGTTCATGCAGGACGGAGCCAATGGTGATAGGGTAAGTCAAGAGCTTGCTAGCGTGCCGCCTGGAACGTTCCGTGTCCATTGAAGGGAACCCGCGGGTATACCAGAAGACATCCCAGTTGGCAAATGATATGGCTGTTTCAGAGTCCTGAGGACCTTCACATTAATGAGATACTTGAGTGGTCGTCCAGGGATACCATTCCAGATCTCACCTGGAAGCTCAAACTCCCGAATCTTCCTCCCACTACGTAAGTCATGCTCGTCCTCATTGACCTCCCTTAACCTTCCACAATATTTCGCATGCTCCTCATCCTGGTCCCAGTGCTCCTCGGAACAGTGCGTCGGCCACCCACAGTCCGGACACTCGAAGCTCACGGCCTTGGGCTGCGCCTTCGTATGCGCGTGCAAATGCGAGTGTTCGGCCGCGCAGACAGGGCATGCCGCTAGCTTTTTGATTGCCTCTGCGCGCACTCGGACGGGGGGGAAAGGCGACTTTGAGAGAGGGTGGAAGAGGTTATCTTGGGATAAGATGGGCGCCGGCTCTTTAGCTTTGACTTGTGGTTTTCGGAATAAATTGAACAGCGTCCGTCTGCAAGACGGGTAACAGGTAAGCTGCTGCCTTGGTATATAGCGGCTCCTCAAGACCGTCGAGCGGGAGGCGCCCCGCAGAGGGAGAGCCATGCCAGTTGTTCCCGACCAAACGCGTCTTCCTCAAAGTCGTACGGACGCGAGGCGGGCCGATCAATGACGGTGGCTTCACCCTCCGGGCGGTCGGGCGCTTATCTGCAGGCACCTGCCTCGCGTGCAATTGCAATACTTATATAGCGGAGGCGCCTTAGGGCGTGTGTAACTCGCATCCTGCAGCCGTCTTCTGCGCAGCTTCGTACTCGTGAAGCTCGCGCACCGCTCGTTTTACCGTCATCATGGCGGAGCCGCGGGCTTCGACGGACCAAGGTGAGATACTCCCCGTAGCGTTACCACTGGGAGTCTGGGACTGACGATGCTGTTGAATGAAAGAAACTGCACCGCTGCTGCGCGACCCAGAGGCAGAGGGCAGTCAAGACTATGATGGACCTGGAGAGAGAGACCCGACGTTCCTCGACCGTATCACATCGGTGGTGCAAGAGCCGCTCACCCCGCTAACGAAAGTGCTCCTTGTGGTTGCGCTCCTGTTCCTGCTCTTGAGCTCGGTCTTCATTGGGTTATTCGCCGGAGCGCAACACAAGCTGAAGGAAGGAGATGGAAGAGGAGGGAGACAGATCACGGTGACAGCTACAGCTACGGCTACGACAACAGCTTCTGCTACGACAACCGCAATTGCAACTACGACTGTCTCTGTTCCTGCACCGGTACCCACCGGTCCTCCTGAAGAGGTATGTACTACCCTGCATAGTCCAGGGATTGTACTCATTGTGAAGTAAACATATAGAGAGCGTGCTTCAGCTCCGATTGTATCCTGTTGTCTGCGAATATCCTATCTTCCCTGGATACGTCTTACGACCCATGCGAGAATTTCTACGACTTCGCTAGTGAGTTTCTCCCTTATAGTCCTTAGGAACGTTCTAATCCGGTATCACATGTCCAGACGCAGGCTGGCTCGCCAACCATCCTCTCCCCGCAGACAAAGGCAGCTTCGGCATCTTCAACGCTCTCGGTCAGAGTAACCAGCAGGTCATCCGCAAGATCCTCGAGTCCGCTGAATACTCAGCTACTTTGTACCCTGAAGAATCGGCGGACAAGATGCTGCTGAGAAAGCTCAGGGGACTCTATCAGTCCTGCATGGACGAAGACCAGTTGAACGGCATGGGGACTACGCCTTTGATCAAGCTCGTGGAGACCGTGCAGGATTTGTA
This sequence comes from Heliocybe sulcata, assembly GCA_004369045.1. NCBI lineage: Eukaryota > Fungi > Basidiomycota > Agaricomycetes > Gloeophyllales > Gloeophyllaceae > Heliocybe > Heliocybe sulcata. The sequence continues at coordinate 1,382,372 of ML213505.1, read as the reverse complement.
CAGGGGGAAGACAACTATTGTCGACGCGGCTGGCAAGGACGATACGGAGAAGAAGCGGAATGGGCTGACTGCTGCCGTTGCTTTCCTTCACTCTCGAGGTACGTCAGGATTTGCCTCCGCCAAACCTCCTGAATATCAATTGGTACTTTAGGTATCGACGCTCTGTTTGACTTTAGCATTGACGGAGACGTTGCTGTGGACCCTAATTTCATGACCTTATGGTTCAGCCAGCCCAATCTGGGTTTGCCAGCTAAGGTGAGCTATTGGGAGCACGCGTGACGCGGCTGCTAACATCCATTAATACAGGAATACTACGACGAAGAATCCATTCGTGACTTATACAACGACGTCCTCGAGCGTCTTCTGGTCACCATTGCCGAGGAGCAGGACTATTCGTCTGGCGTAAAAAGTCGAGGAGTATCAGACTTAGTCATGAACGAGGTCAAGTATAAGTGGTGGCCGCCCTGGCCCTGGCCACCTTGGGGCCCAGATGATGGTGATGACGATGGAGGAGACGACGACGAAGACCCAGAGGATAAGTACGAAAGAGCTGAGCGACTTGCGAAGGCAGTCGTCCATTTCGAGAGGAAGCTGGCGAATGCCAGTCTCGACCTGTAAGGGATTTGTTGGACCTTGCATGAATTAGTGACTGACCAAAGTTATACTCAGTGACATCCTTTACCAAGACCCCTGGGGAACATACAACCCGGTTCCGTTGTCCAACCTCACCAAGACTGTCCCACAATTCTCCTTCGAAGAATACTTTGCGACGTTTGCTCCCCGGAACTTCCCCGAACGTATCATTGTCACTTACCCCGCGTACCCTGTCTCGCTTTCAGACATCCTGAACAAGACCGAGTCCGATGTTGTCGAAGCCTATCTCGTCACTCGTGCTGCGCTGGCGACGGCGTCGCACCTTGGGATGGACACTGAGGCCTGGCAGGCGGTGCGTAGCCTTGAGGAGGAGCTGAAGGGTATCAAGAAGGGTGCGGTGGGCGACCGGTCAGAGTACTGCGCGAGCCAGGTGGAGAATGCTCTGGGATATGCTGCGGGTCGGTACTTCGTCAATGAGACGTTTGCCGGCGAGTCGAGAGAGAAGGGCACAGAGGTCATCAAAGGTGAGCATTTTTTGCCGTGTTTAGCTGGTAGATATTCATTCATGACTCTCATTGCATATTCATAGACATTATCGGAGCCTTCAAAAAATCCCTCTCTGAGATCGAGTGGATGGACGACGAGTCTGCCGAAGCCGCAGCTCAGAAGGCCGATGCCCTGCGCATCAAAGTCGGATACCCTCTCTATCCTGACACTCGCAGCGCTGCTTCCATCGCGACCTACTACAGCCGTGTCAAGATCAGCGAGGATACATTCTTTGATAACCTCGTCAGCGCTGAGTGAGTAACCTCAGGCAGTGATATCGAGCGTGTTCTGACTCGGTGATTTCGTATAGCGCGAACGAACAATACTGGAAATGGCAGAAACTTGGGAAGCAGAGAAACCCTAACGACTGGGAGATGTATGCGTCGACTGTGAATGCTTACTACAACCCGCCTGGTAACGAGGTACGTACTCTGTTCGCTTTGGCAGTTCCCTTGCTAATGGCTCGAAATTAGATTGTGTTCCCAGCTGGTATACTGCAGCCGCCTTTCTTCTCGGAGAAGTGGTATGTCGCACGATGCGCCGTTCACAGTAGATCGCATGCTCACACCAATCTATGTAGGCCCGCTTATCTTCAATATGGTGCCTTTGGGATGGTAGCGGCTCATGAACTTACCGTAAGTACTGACGGTTGGATCGTGCCTGGGACCTTGAACGATATGGCTCATTCCTATTCTCTGCGTAGCATGCCTTTGATTCGGCTGGGAGACTGTACAACCAGGAAGGAAAGCTCGAGGAGTGGTGGACGAATGCCACTAGTGCGGGTTTCCAAGCCAAGCAGGATTGCATTGTCAAGCAATACTCTGGTTTGTGTGCACATTTTCCCTGTGTGTCCATGTTGTTGACTGGGAATATGAAGAGTATACTATCGATGACGGCAAGGGCGGCAAGATTCATGTCAATGTGAGTCACGTATTCGTACTTGACGACGCGACGATGCTAACATGCCGTATACAGGGCAACTTGTAAGTGAATAACGAAGAGCAAAGCTCTGTAGCGAGAAGAGAGACTGACCCTCTTTAGAACATCTGGAGAGAACATTGGGGACACCGGCATCATTCAAGCCTACCGCGCGTGGCAAGCTCAATACAACCAATCAGAGGAATATCTCCTCCCGGGTCTGAACTACACTCGGTGCGTAATAGCGTGAAACGAAGTCTGCTTCGTGCCTCACGACATGCTTAGGGAGCAATTGTTCTTTATTGCCTTCGGACAAGTATGGGCGCAGAATATCAAGCCAGCATCAGCGGTAAGTGAGCCGTGGCAGCATGTGAGGTACAGTGGCTCACAGCCATGAACAGGTCCAACGAGTGCGGACGGACCCCCACTCACCCAACCAGTATCGCGTGGATGGGACTGTCTCTAACGTTCCGGAGTTCGCGAAAGCATTCAATTGCTCCGCCAGTGCTAAGGTAAGAGCCTTCTCTGTGCTATACTTTGACGATTACCTGAATATCGCCTACAGCTAAACCCTCCAAGAGCGAAGCAATGTATACTATGGTCCTGAAATCCATTGATTAACTTAACGCTTCATGTCCATTGCGCTTTGTACACGTACATAAACGGATCCTCAATGCGAAAATCTCTCTCTTTGTTGGAGACGAGCTCTATGAATCCCGCGAATCGAAGGCCATGGGAGCTCTGCCGCAATATTATTGGTCTGGTGTGTGGCTCCGAGAATGTGACATCGTCACACGTCTCGTGAACATTATTTCGAACTCCGTCTCAGCGTCTATTTCTCCAATCCTCCAATCGCCTCTGTTCGCGTATACTACTGCAACTGGGCACCTCGGAATGTCGGAGGACACGGATACGCTGCTTGCAATGTTAGCGAGTCTATTGCCCAGTCCGGCCCCTGATACGCCCGTCTTGCTTGATGCGTTGCTTGAAAGTGAAGGCGATGTCGAAGCAGCTGCTCGGCGCTTGACTATCGTCCGAGCCACCAGGAAACGGAAGGCGCCAGCGGACCTCGGTTCCTGGTTGAAGCCATCCTCCAAAGTGAGAATACACAGCCCTGAACCACCGAGGAAGACTACAAGTAATGCCAGTGCAATTGGCGACGGTACAGCCCAAAGTCCGGTCAGGAGCATCAAGCCAGTCTCCTCAAGATCAACCAGGCCTTCCCCTCCTTCAAGGCCACCCGTTGACTTGATGACTGTTTTGCGAACGCCGCCCTCTCCAGCGAAGGAGGTACCGCGATTTCCTCCGCTGACGCTCTCGAATCCGGAGATGGTTGCTAAGCACACACCGTGTACCCTTCATCCATCCATTCTACCACCGGAACTTGCGTGTAGGCTCTTTTATGCTATGATGGATGCATCTGAAGACTGGAAGCGGAATAAGTGGTGGCTTTTCGACAGACTCGTGGAGAGTCCGCACAGGACCTCCTTCTACGTTCGAAGGCCCAATGAAGCCGACGCGGATGCTGTCGATGTAGGGTCTGAAGAATGGCAAGAAGCTTCGCATTATTGGTACAATGGGCGTAACACAGAAAAGCCTTGTTATTTCCCAGATGTGCTAGAAGAAGCTTGCCACATTGTAGAACGCGTAGTCAACGAGGAGATGAAGAAGCGGAAGCGCTTTCCGCTAGAATGGGCGGGTGACGCATCCGGCGTATGGCGCGCGAACGTCGCCGCTGCCAACCGTTACGAGGGCGGCAAAGAAAGTGTGGGTGCTCATGCAGATCGCATGACATACCTGGGGCCCTACCCAACTATTGCCTCAATCAGTTTGGGTATGTTTCCATGTACTATAAAGAAGTTATCAGACATTGATCAAGCAATGTAGGAACAAGTAGGGTATTCCGTCTACGGGAGGTAGTCCCTTCGAACCAAAAAGAAGACCGTCATGCTCAGACTTTCAATATCCCCCTCTCCCACAATTCAGTAAGTCCTCTAAACATGATTAATCAAGGTTCATTGATTTAGGCTTATGTCCCATGTGCTAGCTCCTCGTAATGCACGGGTCGACCCAAGAACGCTTCAAGCATTGGGTCCCGCCTCAGCCAACTATTGATGTCTACCGTCCATCCTATCCTCGAAATCCGAATGGCTGTATAGAGCCCTCGAATTGCCGCATAAACATCACATTCCGCTTCTACAGACCAGACTTCCACCCATCTACTATTCCGCGGTGCAAGTGCGGCTTACCGACTGATCTGCGGGCGGACATGAAAAACCGGCAGGATGGAAAAACGGACAAGTACTGGTGGCATTGCAACGGAGCTGTTCAGAACGATGGAAAAGACTGCGGTTTCTGGAGGGTCCTGGACATGAAGGCGGAGGAACGCGGACCTTGTCTTTACGATAAGGTTGAAGAACCATGCACGTCCGGGTGCAAAGACGCTGCGTGAACTGTCCCTGTTCTCGCGCGTGGCCTGCAACCTCTGGCTCGGTCAGCCGAATGCTCGTGCAAACCTAAGCAGCGAGCTGTCGCGTCATTCAGGCCCAGTTCAATCCTCAGAGGCGCGTTACGAGCCAAAAAGAATGCTGGCATGGAACTGGAGATAAGGCGGTTTCGATTATCTCCACCGCCAACTCTCGTATCATCGAAGGTTCTGTATGCGTCCGGTTCGCTTCAAGGCACACTCCATCGCGTGTATCAAACTCTGCAAGGATAGAGTTAGAGTATCTATTCATTCGACTTGAATGTTGTACGAGCAGTTGGACGGTCCGGTCATATCACTTGGTCCTTGCCGATTGTGGGCATACGTGCAAGTCGGCTGCGTTGCATCTGCGGAGCTTTAGCTTCAAGCTTCATGGACGGGAACCCATGGATGGGTAAATTGCTTGTCTGCTCGTGCGTGGCCTACACGCTAGACTACCGCGGCAGGTGTTCGGTAGCCAAACTACACTACGTGCATACTTCTGGTGTGTGAAGTAACCTGTCTCCTGACCTGGTGACCCACTGCTATTCCCCTCTCGGGCCAGTCTTTCCATGGCTTCTGATTTAGTCGTGCTATTCCGAGTTTCTGGAGCAAAGCATCTCGCGGCCGTCACTCGTGCATTCCTCTGGGTCACTGCTGGTTGCCAAATCCTGGGATATAGGTCCGGGAATGGAGGCTAACCTGAACGTTGAACACTTGCACGGAGTGGGTGATTTGCGCCACAAGAACCCCTGTCTGACAAGCAGCGGCATTGGCGATCCCTTTTGCTCTTGTTCTGCACCCGCGGTCTTATCTTCGCGAAGTACTGGTCTTGGTTATCGATGCAGGGATACCGTCATGTCTCTATTTCATTCATGGCAGGCAGCCAGCCCGATGGACGTACCGAAGGCCACGAAGCAAGTGATCTACGATAATCTTCGATGTTTAATCGGGCACAAATCGGGATCAATATTAATACTTTCGCGGATGATTTGCGGAAGGTTATTCTGTATGTGTCTTCTCCATTCTGCAATTGCATACTGTTTCTTCTGTCAATACCGAGAAAGGTCTGTACTCTCTGTCTAGACGTTTTCGCATTTATCCATGCGTTGCGAGGTTAAACATCATGACAGCCGGTTCTGCTCGTTCTGCCTCAATTGTGCGAGCTTGCCGCGTATGGCACCGTTCCAGGTCGGGGACAACCTTTAGACCCTGATACTGCGGAAGCGAGCAAGACCATGCTTGCATGAACTTGTTTTCTAGTGGGCATGGAGTCTCGAAGCTTACTTGCGGCATGATCCGACCGGATTACGGGCTCTAATGCTTATTGGAGAGTGCCATGGCGAGTAACGTCCGTATGCTGTTTCATTTTGCCCGACGTGATGGTGAATGCTAATGCAGCCCTTACTTCTAGCTTGGATTGTCGGCATCGCGCCTGTGATATACGAAGGCCGACCTGCCTGAGTCCACGTCTACGGTCTATCAAGAGGACTCACGGTTTCTACCTGCCTGATTCTCAGAAAGATGGATGCACTCCGTCCAAATATTGACCAGGTTACAGCATCCAAACAGCTTCCAACTGATGTCGGGTAAGACTGTTTACACTGATCGGTTGGAAGTTCCCTGCGTACCATTGCAGGAAGACCGAACGTAGCTGGGACGGAATTCTATCGCGGCATGATCCATCGCTGAGCGCTGAGCAGCAAATGCAGGTGGACATTGTACACCGCGAATGATTAATGACGGCCCGCCACTCCGCCTGAGGCTACTTCCCAGGCTAAACCGACAAAGTATCCGCCATTCCATTAGTCCGTTCAGCCACTCCACTGCCTCCTCTTCTGGTTTAGCCCAGAAGTCGAAGCGTAGGCTGTTGTATACCGCGTATTCTTGTCCCCCCTTACTCGGATGCTATTAACGAGGTCTGTTCCCGCGATAGAGATGAGTCCTCTGTTGGGACCTGTCCGTCGGTCACCCTCTGCGACGAAGTAGCTTCTGCTGCCGGCGGCATGTTCTCCGGGACGTGTGTTCGCTACTAGCCTCAAGAGATCCTTACCGCCCCCTAACGCCACCTCTAACCGAGTTTCTCGACCCATCTGAAGCCAATTATACTGGACACACAATGTTCCTGCTCTGCGCTCGAAAGCCAATCATATCAGATAGCCAATGGCAATGCTGTGTCCACGGATACCTCTCGTTCACGGTACGTGATTCAGTGGGTGACAGACGTGGGCACTGGCATCAGACACCCGCGACAGTTCTCACTCCCATTTCCTCGCCCCTTGACGATGATCAACAGCAAACGCGTTCGCATGTGGTGTGGATAGCATCGTCATGGTTCATCAGCTGCGGCCGAACCCGCTTCCGCTTTCGGTGGGCATCTGATGCCGGGGGTATGTTAAGTCGCCATAGCTATTCATAACGCAGGACTTTGTTCCCGATGCGGTATTGGCGCTCGCACCCGCTTGGAAATAGCGAACGTCAGCGGTATGACGAGTCGGCACGTTAGACTCGGGAGACGCAGGCGGGTACTAGGACTCATGCAGTTGTTCGACACGCGGGCAAGGGTCATTGATACTGAAGCTTGTATTTGGAGGTGGAGTATCGTCATGGATCGTGATCAGCGCCGTCGTAGCTAATCGATATCGCCATCCAGATAGAAGATGGGTGGGCTTCGCACCTTCGGATTCACGCTTCATGAATCACGATGCGACCAAAGGGCCACTGTCAATTTAACTTGGTTCTGGACCTAGCGGCCTACCGGACGGTCGGGGATATGGGCGTTCAAGTTGGCCATTCGCGAGGATGCGTTCAGCAGGAGTTCTGATTCACATGTCATACTTGCAGCGTTCTGTTGGCCTAGAGTTTGACGACCAGTGAGACCTCGGCTGTCGGACGATGCAGAACCCAAGTACGTCCTTGTTCATCGGGATCACTGTTCTGGTCAGGCGAAGTTCAATTCAATTGGCATCGTACTTGATAGGACGGGATGCCGTCTCCGTATTCGTGGTAGGAATCAGAGGCTGGTGGACGGAAGTAATGTAGGCCCTCGGGGATTGGATAACGTTTAAACTCTAGGGCGAGTGAGCCAAATCTTATACTGGGATTTGTAGACTGACCTTCGTCCCCTCGGCATGCCGTCCAGACATGTCAGCACGTTGCCAGTATGACGCCCGCGAAGGTGGGCGATTGGCTCTCGGGTTTCAGGGCGTCCGAAGTCCGATACGAACAGGATGGTGGCAGACTCTTCTCTTCGGGCTGTCGAGCGTGTTGGTTGGTCATTGCGTGGGGGCTTGTGAGTCACCGTGCCGAGGAGCAGTGCCGAACGATGTTGGGAGAAGGGGCTTGTCGAGAGCGAGGTGGGAGAGACGGTGTTTAATCTCATTCGTGGATCGGGTGATCCTGAGGTCATGAGAAGCTCCGAATACTGGCGTGGCATGTGCTATGGGCGGAAGAACAGCTGCGGAGGACATGCAGAGGAAGGGGAGCCCGTGGACACGGTGCGCAAGTGACGCTTCGAGAAGACAGGAGAGACTATATCGAGTTTTCATCGGGAGATGGATTGTAGATATGCTAGGTGTTCTCTTCGAGATGGTGATGGCCAAGACAGCAATTCTGGATGGTGTCAAGCGAGATGGCGGGCATAGGACGCGGTTGGAGCGGAGATGAAGGCGTGCCTGGGGAGATATGTTGTGAGATACGCGAGTATTGCGGTACAGGCCTGGGCTCGGGACAGTCACGGGACAAAGGTCGGGCTGAGTGAGGTGGCCGCTGGGTTGGCGATGAGGGCATGTTAATATTGCTATCAATCGTGAGTGTCGGAGGGAGAGCACGCCGATGAATACAATGATGGGAATAAGGCATACTGTCTACTTTGACAGGATCGTCGTTGGGGTGAGGGGCCGTGGGAAGCAATTGTATGGCGTCCGGCTAAGGATGACCGTCGACCTCGGAGACCATAACAGACCGCCGTACCCGACCTCGATAAAGATAGACAGTAGAAGGATGCCGGGGCAGGGGAGAGTTCTGCGCGTCTACAGAGAACACTATGATCCGGTTCAGGCGGGAGCTTATCGACGAGGTACGCAGCTGGGTGGCAACCACTGGCAAGGTAGGAGGCAAGGGTAGTGATTGGCTGGAGGGGGGACGGAAGTAAAGGTATAAGAAGCGATCGTATCTCGATATTGGATCGGACATGGCCTTTCCAACCTATTACCATGCACAACACAGCTTTCCCCTCCAAGCCGATCTCGATCATCACATCCAAGCGCTCGACCCAGTTATAATCCTGCCCTCCTCACAGCCACCGCCCGCCTCTGCTTTCACCTTCAAGTTCGCTCCCCAGATGACCATGCGCGCCAGAGCCCCGTCGTCGGCAAAGGGCCAGTCGGCGTCGAGCACATCAACGCCGAGCCCGAATTCCGCAGCGTCCACGTCCTTTGCCTTCAACGCGTTCCAAGCCCCTCCACGCCAGGGCAGCGACGAGTACGAGAGCTTCGACGAGGACGCGACGGAATACGCGAGCCCCAGGGGCAACGTGCGCCTGTGCGTGCTCGAGCCCCACCGCTGACCTTGGCAGCAGTGCTCATCACGATCCGCAGAACCGGCGCCTGCGTCCACTGTAAATCATTGAAGGTGTGCCTGACTCTGTTATTTGGAATTACGGATCTTAGTTTTGTATAGGTGCGCTGCAAGTTCGACAAGGGCCAGTCGGCCTGCCAGCGCTGCATCGCGGGCAACCACGAATGCCTTGTCCGCGGGCGCAAGAAGCGGAAGCCAGCACCGTGAGCGCAATTACCTCGACGCATATATTCACGTGAATTCAACTGCGAACTAGGACGCACGAAGCGCTGGTCGAGAAGTCACATCAGCAAGACGTTTACATCAAATCGATATTGGAACAGCTTGACCAGATTAAAGGCGAAAAGAAGGTCAGAAGCTGGATCGAGCAGGCTCAAGAAGAGGCATCCAGTGCAGGTAATGCATCGTCCACCCTGCCCGCCTCGTCTCCTCTGACGCTTGGCATCTCGTGTCTCTCAGGCTCGCCAAATGGATCCTCTCCAGACAGAAGCTTCTCGGAACATAATTTTCAGCAGGCCATACCCAAGCGCGAATTCGGCGCGTCGGAGTATTATGCAGGCATGTCCATGCGCGCGCCGTCCTTGTCTACAGGTGAGTTCAACCACCAACCATCTGCTTGTTTGGGTTGTCTCCTCGGAGTCTGGTGGAGACCAAGTCCTATGTGCAATGCGGCGGAACGAAAACCCGTTGCGGTGGTGCATCGTTCCCGCGCCTCGGTGGTGTTGATTTTGACTCTTTCTACTCCGGATCTTTACTTTGAGTTATCGCCGGTCCGCATCAACGCCCGTGGAGCAGCCAGAGGAGGGCGGACTCGTGCTAGACCTTTGACTGCGGGCACAGCTCCTCCCGTTCCTTGGAGACATGATCTTCCTGCGGTTGTGGCAGCTTCCAATCTGATGGTGTTCCGATTCTCTCCGCGCTTCTAGTCAGTGTGGCACTTTCTCGGGATATGGCTGCTTCTGGTCTCTGTGGCGCTTGAAGTATGCCCTGGTCTTCTGTTTTCCGATGATTCCGCTCCTTGGCTATCAGACGCTGGGTTGCTGATTGTGGTTATCTGTGCAGATCCGAGGTACCTCGGCGCGAGCCAGTCTCTGCCTGAGGTTGTGAAGAGGGGATTGCTGCAGACTGACCAGGTGCATGATTTGTTTCAATTGTGAGTGATTTCGAGGTATTCGTGGGTATGGGGTCGTCTGATTGGTGTGGAATGTGGTAGGTACTTTGATAGGGTGAATGTAAGCACCGTTTGTCATATTGTTACAGGAAGGGAACTTGAATATCCTTGTCATATTTTATCGGCAGCCGTTCTTCTCAATCCTCGACCCCAGCTACCACACCCCGCAGTCCTTGATCCACGCCTCTCCATTCCTCTTCACAGTCAGTGAGTGCCCTAATCCTTCCATCTCCTTCAACGAGCGTTGACCTAATACTTGACAGTATGCACCGTTGCCTCGCGGTACTATGACTCGTATCCACAGCTCTACCCCCTTCTGATGTCCTTTGCGCGGGACGCTGCCGGCAAGGCACTCGTCGACGCGTCAAAGACGGTCGAGACGTGCCAGGCATACCTGCTCCTCGCTGTGTATCCGAAGCCGCGCAAGCGGTGGGCGGAGGACCGCAGTTGGACGTTGATGGGCGTTGCGATACGGTAAGCCCTCTCAACTGTTTCGTATTCAACGACATTGTGTAATTCTGACATGGACAGGCTTGCGACGGAACTGCGCCTGAACCAGCCGCAACCGTCGACGAGCCCTGCCGCGCTGAACAACACGCGCACGTGGCTGAACGTGTTCTGCGTGGACGCGTCGCACGCGACGCAGTACGGCAAGCTGCCGATGGTGCGCCTGCAGGACGACTATGTCGCGCGGCACAGCGCGGGGTGGTGGCAAAGCAGCGAGCGGAACTTGCATTATGATATACATTTGTGTGGGTATGTGGATTTGTTGCTGGTGATGGCGGAGTTTCGGAGGATCGTGGATCGGGGGAAGGGGGAGGAGGGAGGGGAGGGAGGGGAGGAGGAGGGGGATGGGGATGTGGTGGAGAGGTTGGTGGAGATTGATAGGAGGTTGCATGAGAAGATTCGGCATTGGTATCAGTTGTATCAGACGCAGACGTTTTCCAATGGTGCGTGTTCTGGCTTTATTTGTTCAGTCTTTCTTTCGTCCGATTTTTTACTCGCTGTTCCCGTGCTCTCCGGGATGGCCGATCTCGGCGGGCATGCAAATTCCACCGATTTCGCGCTTACTGCCTTTGTGTTCCGCTTTTATTCCTCCCATCTCCTTTTTTTCATTTTTGGTCTGGTTTATATGGTGATCTTCGGATTTCTGACTCGCTGTACTAGATCCAATATGTCGGTACCGCGGAAACACGACCCGGCTGTACGTCCACTCTCCTTTGTTGACCCCTCTTCTTTGCCCACGTCCCGTTATTCGCTCCCGGTCAGAGCGCTTGGAACACGGATCACCTGCTTTTCATTTACGCTGAGCGCTTGACTGACGCCGTTTTCCGCACAGAATCGCGGCGTACTCGCGCTTGGTCGTCCTGGCGCACGCCTTCCAGCTGGGGTTGAAGAAGACGGGGCTTAAACGGGACGATTATATCGTCCGGGAGGTCAGTACCGGCGACGCGTGTGCTCATTGGCTGGCAGCTGACTGACGCCCGGTACCGGTGTACGTGTAGTCCATCGCCCAGGCGCAACTCGTCTTGCAGATAATGATCAACGATATGTACCCCGTGGTGTACCCCACGCGTATGCTCCGGTTCTCCATGGAAGCCCACTTCCTTTACGTGGCTTATGCGGCTGCCTTCCTGCTTAACGTGCGTACCCTTTGCCCTGGCGCTTGTCGTCGTACACCTGAAGCTGAGATAACTCCCATCGATGCAGCTGCTGCGCCCGAGATGCAAACCTCTGCTTCAGCCGGCTGAAGAGAAGAAGATCGTTGTCTCTGTCAGCAACCTCATTGCGATACTCGGCTCGAACGAAGTGGCGCTGGACGGCAGGCACACGCCCATGCTGTACTCGCGCTTTCTCTCCTCTCTCCTGGCGAAATACGACCACTCCGCTGCTTATGGCTCCGGAGCGATGTCCCCTGGTCATGCGCAGTACGCTCCTGACCAGCCCGGCTCGCCGCAGTCAGGTGAGATCGTGCCACAATACAGCCGAGAACGCGACCCCACCCCGCCACATATGTTCTATTGGCCCGATACCTCTCAGGTACACGGCGGCGCCGGGATTGGCATGGACCAGACGGCGCAGGACTACTCCAGCGGGACGGTCTACCAGCAATCCGGCGATGCTGACATGGACTTTAGTATGAATCACTTCTTACAGACCGTCACCGCAGGCCATACCAGCGGGACCTATGGCGCGCAGCTGCACGGCAATGGTGCGCCTGCACAGGCGATGGAAGATAGATGGGGGATGCCCGGGCAAGCCAGTGATTTCTTCGGGGCGAGCTTCTCCGACGCTACCAGTGGCTGGCCGCATGCTGCGACGCATGTTCATTCCCCACAGTACGGACAACCATGGACAGGCATGAGATAGTGGTGTAAGATAGTATACTTGGGTTGCGTCTGAATTGCTTTGATGCTTTGATGTACTTAGTTTTCCTGTATCCTAGACGACCGTGTACTTAATCCTCTTGAATACATACGTTAGTGTACTGATTGCTTCCACCTGATGTAAAGTGATCGGGATCAGCTAATTGCGGCAGTGTTTGTAATACCCTATCTTGCGGCGAATGGACCGTTTCGAGAGATCCTGCGAGAACTGCCCGCAGATACACCGGTGCAACCTTCGACGACGGTCAGACAGGCGCCACAGACTATACCAAGCTTGTAGCTGCACGGTCGTCAATTCAATGGGAGCGAGCTGCATGCACATGACGCGCCAAGTTGTAGAAATGCTCCTTTCTGGCTGCTTCGGTCACGAATGAATCTATTGGACTGTGCATTGCTATTGCGTGCTCATAAGCAGAAGGACGGACGCTTTCGGGACACATGCCTAAGCACAGTCAGCAGCTCTATCGTCAGGTCCCAGAGCTGTTCCTCGCACGAGGACCGCCACATATCCAAGCGATTGGCGCAAGTTCTCTGAGAATCATGTGGCAAGGATGTTCAGCATGGTCTGAGAGGAACAGAGGAAGCAGTGGGAAGCCTCGTACATGAGCGGATGAGTATCCAGGCCTCAGGCTGCGGACCTTTGCCACGCCGCTGCGAGTGGCTGATAACACAGAATTGACCATCAGCATGTGGTTGGACGAGGAGTTTCGTACACAGAAACCACGCCGTTGAATTGACTCGGACCATAGAAATCCAAGACGACCTACCTTCGTGATCAATCGCCAACCCCGTGGTCCGACCCTCATTGGGTGTAAGCAAGAACCCCTGTCGTAACTGAGAGAACGAGGTGAGGACAATGCGGTTGTCGCAAGGGTCGTCTGTGAGTCCCGAGGAGGCCGCATAAATCCGCGGATCAATACGCCCAGGGGGAGAGACGAGTCACCCACGCAATCATCGCCGCCGTCTCAGCCAGGTCAAACGGGGATAAAGTATACGTCACGGATTTTTGGCTGGAGAGGACGGGATCTCTGGGACAATCTGCACCGTATGAGCCGTCCGGGCGTGGAGGCGATAGGAGAGAAGTGTACGGAATGGATCTGCAGACCCTGGTGGGAGGCACACAAAAGCGTAAGTAATAGCGGTGAACATTTCAATTCGCCCAGCTCGCTTGGTCTCCAGGGTCCAGCGTTTGAGCATGTACATTCACGGATCTCACTGTAGATCGGTGCGGTTTCGACCTAAAGTTGTCCCTAATCTTTGGTCAGGGTCAACGTATCACATTAACATTATCCCATGGGCGAACCTTGTGTACCTGTATTATGCAATGTCGGTCCCGGAGATCATCAGCAAACGAGAAAGGCTGCTAATCTGTTTCATAACATGCTGCACGAACATATGCCTATCTTTCTCTATGAGGACATGTGTGTATGTAACCCCGCGGAGAAGACGTGGTCCCCAACTGCAGGGCGTGCGAGATCCTTCAAATCTCAATATTTCAAGTTTAATGTTCGATGACCGCTATAGAACGCCTTTGGTGCTGGGTACATCATTGCCCCCTGTTCGCTCGATCGCTTGCCGGATAGCAAGAGCAAGGGCTTTGAAAGCTGACTCAATGCTAGCAGGCGAGTTATTACTAGGCAAGCTAAGTGCAGCGAGCAATGCCACCCACCGGTGATGGTCGTTCTCGCCTCTCAGAACGTCGACGTGCATCGTGCAGCCCGATGCGATAGCAAACGAGTAGAAGATGTGGGGGAACATCTCTGTCGCTATATCCCCAACTTTCTCCCGCTTCATACCGAGTTCAGTGACGCAGTACGGACGTGAGCATATATCAATGACTGCTCTGGACAGGGCCTGCCAAAAACATTAGGACGGACACTCAGAGCGAGTAATGACCGAATGTGTACCTCGTCCAGCGGCGCAAACCCAGTCCCATAACGCCTAATACCCCGTACCTCGCCCAGGGCTTGCTTGAACGCAGTGCCTACTGCAATTGCGCAGTCCTGTGCAGATACAACACTTATCAGGGTGACCTCATCGGCTAAATTCGAGCCTCGCACTTATCTGCTGTGTGGTGGTCATCTATCCACAGGTCGCCCTTGCATTTCAAGGTCAAGGACATGCCACTGTGCTTCGCTAGCGCATGGAACATCTATATAGGACTCTCAGTCTGACGTCTAATCATGATTCGGCCTGGTGTATACATGATCCAAGAAGCCAATTCCAGTTGAAATATCGATAGTTTGCGCGGTAGCGGACCCTGGCCCACAGTCGAGGTTGATGGAGACTTCGATTTGCGTCTCATTTGTATTCCGCGATATCGTCGCAGTTCTTGCAGCCATCGTTAGCCAAGTCTCCAAAGCAGACGGACAAGAAAACGAGTCAGTGAAGAGCTCCCAATCCGAAAACCCGAAATGCAGAAATGACCGGATTTGGACGAGGACACGTGGAGATGCCAATCGGGTGATCTCGATCAAATCTGTGGCGCTGCCGTCGAATTTGTGGACCTACAACTCGCTAAGCCCAAGGATCGAATAGAACGCATTCGCTTTCCTATGAATGGAGCTCGCGCAAGGCAAATCAGCGGAAATTCCCATC
Source organism: Heliocybe sulcata (assembly GCA_004369045.1). NCBI lineage: Eukaryota > Fungi > Basidiomycota > Agaricomycetes > Gloeophyllales > Gloeophyllaceae > Heliocybe > Heliocybe sulcata. The sequence continues at coordinate 1,367,116 of ML213505.1, read as the reverse complement.
TCGTCCTTAGCAAATACAGTCTTTTCCGGTAAACAAAGTCAGGACGAGATGATCTCCGACTAGAGGCGGATAACTGTGCGACACCGAATTTCTCATAGCCGAGAGCAAAGTAAGTACTCTCAGATAGCACATAATAAAGCATATCCCTCATGGCCACAGTCCAGCATCCTACCCTCTGCTCCCCCTCTTCCTCCTCGCTCCCCCTCCTTCCCCTGCCACGTCCGCCCCCCTCACCATCCTCCCAATCTCCCCCCTGATCTCCCTCAAACTCCCCTTCAACGTCCGCGCATCCTCAAACTTGCGATGCGCCGTCGCCTCCGCCACATACCCCTCCAGCAGCGCCTCCTGCTCCAACAGCGGCTGCAGCCTCTTCGCCAGCTCCGAGTCCGGGTCAATTTGAGGCCCAATAGCAGGCTCTGACTCGGATACGGGCGTCGAGGGCGTGGAAGACTTTGCCGAGGGCCGTGATACTGACTGTCACAGTTCCATTCCAATATGAGCACGGAGCAGTGGCGGATAACGAATAGCTAACGCACCTGCAACGGCAACATATGTCTCTGTAAAAACAGATTCGCCCGCGTCAGCACCGCAGCCTGCACCCTCTCCTGACTGCTGCCCTTGGGGCAGGGAGCCTTGCGTATGCGCTTAGCCAGCACATCGTACTGTGCGAAGCTATCTAGCAAGTGCTTGCGGATCGCAGACGCCTCCTTCGTCGGCTGTTCGTCATTACTACAGGAAAGTTAATTACTGATAAGGAGGGAGAAGAGGAGGTAGTTTACCTGAGACTGACGAGTAGCTCCTGGAACTGCGGGAGCGTATCCTCAATATCCTTCTCCAGCGTAATGAATGCCTGCCATTCAATCAACGATCCATTTGAGCTCTCGATACCAGCACCCACTTACCTCGTACAATCGCACAAACGTCGGCACCTGCCTAACCTCCTGAGCATACTGCTGCTGCCTACACCAAAGCCCACCAATCAGCCATTCATCCAACCCTAATACCGAAGAAATAACAACAAAAAAGTCGACTCACAGCAACACCCCCCGACACCCACGACACACCCTCACCCCTTTCAGGAACTTCTCCTCCTCCCCTCCTCCTCCCTGCGCCCCTCCCCCGCCTGTACTGCGTTTCCGCACCCCATAATCCACCCCCTCCCCTACTTCCTCGATCTTCCGTTGTTCGTTCACTACGAAGAGCAGGGAGCACGGCTGCGGGCGCTGCGGCATCTTGGCCGGGAGCGAGCAGATGATGCGCCCACAGAGCCGGCAGTGGTGTTTGCGGTTTGTTAGCGGGTGGAAGGACGCTCTGTTGATATAACGAGGTAAGGAGTTGAGAGGTTAGCTGGGGATTCGAGATTAGATAGTGGAAATGGAAGGGAACGCACGAGCACAACGGACACGCCGAAACCTCCGCATCGTCCTGCCAGGGTGTAATATTCTGCTCTGCCGCTGCACAACGCCGACAAAAGCCACTTCATCAGTCAAGCTCAATCCACACCAAATTATAGGAGGAAAGACGCACCTCTAACATCCACCTTCCCCGCCTGCGCCTGATTCTGCATCAACACACCTTTGAACAAGTCCCCCGCGCCCCCCTTAAAACTAAAACTTTCCATGTCCCAAAACGATGACGCCCGTTTGTTCGGTAACGGCGCAGCCCCGGGCCTCTCCTTCCCACCTGCATCACCCTTCTCCTTCTCCTTGCCACCGGAAGACAGACTCGGCTCGGGGAAGTGCAGCTGAATCAACTTCTCCAGCCTTCTCTCCAACCGCGTCCGCTCGATCCGCCCGACATCGCGCCTCTGAGCGCGGATCTCGAGGAACTCGTCCGTACGAGGGCGGTACACGCCTTTAGGCTGGAAACCGGGACGATAAGGGGCAGAGGGTCTTGGTGTCGTAGACCTGGAGTAAGATGGAGTCGGGGTAAGTCTGGGAGTGTAGGAGATGGGCGTGCTGGGTGTCGTTTGTGGGAGTTGATGGTATGATGGCGCTGGGGAGGGGGAGGGGGAGACGCCTGGGGAAGGGCCCTTCGCGGGTAGCCGTGGTGGCGGGAGAGAGGTCGGGCGGGGAGGAGGTGTCACTGCTGAAAGCAAGGAAGGCGGGCCATGGTGTGGAGGGTGCGTGGGAGCGGGCTGCGCGAGTGTCTCAATGGAGGGTATCGTGTGCAGGACGCGATCTTTCTGCGGGGGCGGGGGCGGCAGAGCGTGAGTGTCGGGCTGAGAGGTCCATGAGGTCGTGCGGCTGTGTGACGGGGTAGAGTGAGTGCTGCCTCCAGGACGCAGGGGCGATGAGGGCATGGGAGAGCGGGCAGCGGCGGGGCGGAGGGGGACGTGCCGGAAGGTAGAGGATTTGCGGGTGACCGGGGCGGGCTTCACAGGCGGCGCGATGGAGGGGCCGGCTACCGGCGGTTCGGAGGGTTCTACGATTGTAGGGACTGAGGGAGGCAGTGGGGAGATAGGTGTAGTGGGAGATGATGACGTGGGGGTGGACGTGTTTGAGATACCGTTAGACGGTTTCACTACTGGAGATGCTTCATTCGAGGAAACTGTGGAACCATTGGGAGAACCTGCGGACCCATTAGCAAAAGAGCCGTTGATTGTGGGCGAGGGCAGGTCTTTCTCGGTCCTTGTCATGATGGCGCCCACGTCAGACGCTGGACGCTGTTTCAGCGGCACCCGCTCCGGCGAGCGCACTCCAGCTTCGTCATGTCCGTTGGCGGCCTCCCCATTTCCGTTTGTGAGGCGCTGAGCTTGGGCGTCTTTCCATTTGGGCACAACGGGAGCGCTGGAGGTTACGAGGCTGGTCGGGCGGGATCTCGCTGAAGGGGGCGGGGGCGTGGCGCTCGCTGACTGGGGATTCGAAGATGCGCGGCCGTGGCGCTTTGGCTGTAGAACTGTCAGACTCAGTAGAGCGCCACGAGGCAATAGAGACCCACCCTGTAGGCTGCATAAGGAACAGCGGGCGACTCCATGTCGGTCGGCGTAAACGAGGCTGCGGAGAAGTGACGCTGGGTGAAAGTCCGCTTGTTCAAGAAAGTGCGTTCCCTGCTATACTCGAGAGTATTCGAGGAAGACTATTAGGCAGCAAATATGAGAGTAAATCTAGAGACTATGAAGTGCATCCATCGAGGAGAGGTGTCCTTGGGAAAGCAGTCCACTCTGTATGTCATGAATCCCCGGTCCGGACATCGCCGGCCCTCCTCCTCCCACCATGTCCGCTACATCTGGCATCGGCGTCTCCCAAGACCTGCGCGACGTCTACTCTGCTGCCGTCGACTCTAGGAATGTCCGCTTCATCAAGATCTCCATCCAGAACGGTCGCGCTCTTCAACTCTTATATTCAACAATGATTCTCATGTCGTTCATCAGAGACCCTTGTGCATGATACCTCCTACGTCGTCCAAGGCTCGCTAGAAGAGGATCTGTCTATCCTACAGAACGCATTGGATGAGAACACACCTGCCTACGTCCTTGCAAGGTTGGACGATCCTGCAACCGAGTGGCTCGCTATCTTCTACGTCCCCGATTCCGCGAAAGTGAGAGACAAGGTGAGGATATAGACCATTCCCCTGAGAAGTATATCCTCATGGACTACTTAGATGCTGTACGCCTCCACCCGCAACTCCCTCACCAAATCCCTTGGCTCAACCTCCTTCACCGACTCCCTCTTCGCCACCTCCAAATCCGACGTCACCCCCGAAGCCTACCTGGCGCACAAGCGGCACCTCGCCGCCCCGCAGCCGATGAGTCCCAGGGAGAAGGAGATGGCTGACATCAAGGCTGCTGAGAGAGAGGGCGGGGTGGCCTACCGCGGCAGCCAGGTCAGGACGAGTATCGTTGGCACGGGTGTGGGCTTTAACTGGGGGCCCGAGGTTGAGGAGGCTGTGAAAGGACTGGCGGGGGCGGAGACGAGTCGGTTGGTTATTCTGGTAAGTGTGAGGACCATTCAGAATCGGGATCCCGCTCATATCCTGTTGGTTCTTTAGACGATCGACCCGGCAACTGAGACCCTCCTCCTGAAGAGCTCGTCCGACATCGACCTCTCCCATCTAAGCTCCGCCCTCCCCGCCTCAGAACCCTGTAAGCACCGCATCTGCAGCTTTCCTCTTCTCTGCTAACCCCTGCTTCTAGGCTATGCGCTCCTCGCCCTCCCCTCACCGACCGTTTTCATCTACTCCTGCCCCTCCTCCTCTCCCGTCAAACACCGCATGCTCTACTCCTCCGGTGCCTCATCCGTCTACACCGCCGCAAAGCAGCTGATTCCAAATGTGGCTGGGAGGAAGGTGGAGACGAGCGAGCCCGGGGAGGTGAGCGAGGCGTGGGTGAGGAGTGAGGTAGGGGAGGAGAAGAAGGAGGGCACGCAGGCTCAGCCGCAGGGGGGCGCGGGAGGGTTTGCGAGGCCGAAGAGACCTGGTGGGAGGAGATGAGGGAGACTGGTGAGGAAGGGCCAAGTAAAGGCCCGGATTCAATGTATTTCATTCCATTCGGATTTTGGAACTTGGGCGCGCATTAGCAATGGTATACTAAATGTGTTCAGAGTCTGGACGTAATTTTGGAACCGGCTTTCAATATTGAACGTCGGCAAGGACGACTACCTGGCTTGTGTGATGCATTTGTTCTTTTTAGCAACTTATGTCTGTGATAAGTTAGGAAACCCGAGCGTCCCCGCCCCATCACCCGAAAGCGTAAAGCGAGTTTCCTTATCCCGACATGGCCACTACACGAAGGCGGTCACTCGGACGGCATCACCTGTCCAGTGGGGGGCTTGAACATATTATGCAGCGTCTCGCTGTAATATAAACACGCCTTCCCGGGACTCCGATAGCTGAAGCCAGCCCTCTCGACATCGCTGGCCAAGATGCTGAGTACTACTGTGATGCTGGGGAGACGTGCTGCTGCGCGGACCGTTGCTGGGAGGAGGTATGCCTCGTCTGTGGAGGCGGCGCTGCCGAAGAAGAAGAAGGTATGGGACAGTGCGGAGGAGGCTGTTAAGGATGTGAAGGCGGGGGATATGATCCTTAGTGGAGGTGCGTGTATCTGTACTCTCACTCATTCCTGACATTGACATGGGTATGCAGGGTTTGGGTTATGCGGCACACCGGGTGCGTTCGTTTGTGACAGGAGAAAGTGTAATTGAATGCTGAACGGGTATGCTATAGACACGTTGATTCAGGCATTGGCGAAGAGGTCGGAGGTGAAGATGTTGACCGCTGTCTCGAATAATGCAGGAAGCGGGGAGCTGGGACTCGGTATGTGCACCATCTGCTTAGTGACAGTAATGTACCATCATTAAATACCCCCTGCGTGCAGGCAAGCTCCTCCAGACAGGTCAGATTGACAAGATGGTCGCGTCCTACATCGGCGGGTACGCCTCATCGTTGCTTTGCCAGTGTATATGCTCATAGCACATTGTCTCTCCACAGAAACAAAGTCTTTGAATCCATGTACCTCAACGGCAAAATCTCGCTTGAACTCGTCCCGCAGGGTACGCTGGCCGAACGCATGCGCGCCGGCGCAGCGGGTATCCCAGCGTTCTACACCCCTACAGGCGCGTCCACCGCCGTCGAGCAGGGCGCTATCCCGCAGCGGTATGAATCGGGTGGGATGAAGGCCGGTGTGAAAGTGGAGGGGAATAAGAAGGAGCATCGGGAGTTTGGCGGGAGGAGGTATGTGCTGGAGCCTGCGATCCAGGGGGACGTGGCGCTCGTGAGGGCGTGGAAGGTGGACGAGGTGGGGAATTGCGTGTTCAGGTGGGTGCTGTTTGCATGTCCCGGATGTGAAACGGCATTGTTGAGGGCATTTTGGTAGGTATACGGCAAACAACTTTAGCACTGTTATGGCAAAGAATGCGAGGTTGACGATCGTAGAGGTCAGTGCTCCTTTTTACTCCTGCTGGGGGTTACTGATATCGCTGAGTAGGCAGAGAATATCGTACCGGTCGGTTCCCTCTCGCCCAACGCGATCCACCTACCAGGCATCTACGTCGACCGCATCGTTCCCGCCACCACGTCGAAGAAGATCGAGATCGAGACCGTCGCCGTCGACAGGACGCAGCCGTCAGAAACGACCTCTTCGAAAGACCTTGCTAAGGACATGCGCCACCGGATTGCTCGCAGGGCAGCCAAGGAGATCAAGGACGGGTTCTATGTGAACTTGGGTATTGGGATGCCCACGCTTGTGCCCGAGCATCTGGAGCCTGGCGTGAACGTCTGGTTGCAGAGCGAGAACGGTATACTTGGAATGGGCCCCTACCCGGCGAGGGCTGAGCTGGACGCGGATATCATTAATGCTGGCAAGGAGACGGTTACACTCCTGCCTGGCGCGTCGGTATTCGGTGCGTGTGCGGTGAGGTTGGCTCGTTTGGCGTTTACTAATCGTTTCGTGCAGACTCGAGCGAGTCATTTGCCATGATCCGCGGTGGCCACATCGATGTTGCCATCCTCGGCGCTATGCAAGTCTCGCAAGTCGGTGACATTGCGAACTTTATGATTCCTGGGAAACTTGTCAAAGGTGCGTCCACACCAGCCGGTGCTGGCCGTGCCTTCGTCGTTTTGACATCCTTTGTAGGTATTGGAGGTGCGATGGATCTCGTGTCCAATCCCGACAAGACGAAGGTGATCGCGGTCCTGGAGCACTGTGCAAAGGATGGCAGCCCGAAGGTCTTGAAGGAGTGCGCGCTGCCACTGACAGGTGCTAGGACGGTCAGTATGATCATCACCGACCTGGCTGTATTTGAAGTGGACAGAGCTGCGGGTGAGCTCGAACTAATTGAGCTTGCTGATGGTGTTACGCTGGAGGAGGTCAAGGCCAAGACGGGCTGTGATTTCAAGGTCAGGAGCAACCTGGGGAAGCTCTGAGAATGGCCAGGTACTAGTAGACATCATGGAAGTCTGTATCATCACACAGTTGTCTCTTTATTATGAATACATGCAGCATGTTTTGTTACTATGCCCGTTCTACTGCAGCTTTCCGGTCGTATTACGGAGTTTAATAGGGGTTAATAGGACGCGTCGCGGACATTCGGCGCGAGGCGCGTCTCCACGTGACACCGGGGCAGTTGCCCAGCCAATGGCGGCGCGACTTTGCCCCGATATGCACCCACTTCACTGCACGCCCTGCCGTTCTGCTTCATCCATGACCCGAGCAATCCTCCTCGGCTGGACCGTGTAAACCGAAGAACTCGGTGGGTATTATAAAAGGTGCCTTCTTCGGACATCATACTTCCAATAGGACGGGCGTCCGATACCCCGCACGACCCCGCACTTGCCCTCCACCACCACCATGGCCATGCTCGCTGTGAAGGCGGCGACTTGTAGGCCGCTGCCCGCTCTGCGCGCGTCGCGCCTCACGTCTTTGCGGATTAGGTGGTATAGTACCCCTGTCGAGGCCGCCCTGCCCAAGAAGAAAAAGGTCTGGGACTCTGCAGACGAGGCAGTCAAGGATGTCAAGTCCGGAGACATGATTCTGAGCGGAGGTATGTCTTAACTCCACAAATGCCATCGCTACCGAGTTGTATCTGACAAACCCGTTTTGGTGTCTAGGGTTCGGTTTATGTGGAATCCCAGGTTTGTTCAACATTGCTCTCGCAGAGAGTCGAGGTCTAAGCCGACCTCCGTCTAGAAACTCTCTTGGCTGCACTGTCAAAACGGAAAGAGGTCAAGGACCTCACGGCTGTTTCGAACAATGCTGGTCTCGGTGAACATGGCTTGGGTACGTCTTACATAGCATAAGGAGATGTATTTCGTCCTAATCAATCCTGCAGTGAAACTACTACTCAGTGGACAGCTCGACCGTTTGATGATATCTTATCTCGGGTCGTAAGTAGAATCAATCAAATCCACTTTTGATCCCTGAATTGATAGCCAATCAGTAACAAAGCGATTGAGGCTGCATACTTGAACGGCGAGCTCTCTTTGGAGCTCGTTCCTCAAGGTACTTTGGTCGAGCGTATGCGTGCTCATGCCTCCGGCATTCCCGCCTTCTTCACTCCCACTGGTGCCTCGTCACCGGTCGAGAGCGGTACCATCCCTATACGGTTCAAGCCTGGTGGAATGAAGAACGGTGTTCTGATCAACGGTAACAGCAAAGAAAGCCGAGTCTTTAATGGTCGCAAATACGTCATGGAGCCTGCCATCGCGGGAGATGTCGCTTTCGTTCACGCTTGGAAGGCTGATGAAGTTGGTAACTGCGTCTTCAGGCAAGTTTCTTGTGGGTCGTGCCAGATCAGTAAAGAGTAATCCTGCCTTCTAGATATGCCGCTAACAACTACAACGCGATCATGGCACGGAATGCGAAGTTGACTATTGTCGAGGTATGCAACCCTTGGGATCCATAGAGCCTCCCTGTGCTAATCCCCATCTTTGCACAGGCTGAGCACATCGTTCCCGTCGGTTCTCTCTCGCCGAACGCCATCCATTTGCCTGGTATCTATGTCGACCGGATTGTCCCCGCCACGGAAAAGAAGGAAATCGAGATTTTGACACTTGCGCCTGATCCATCTGCGCAGCATGAAGATTCTGCTGCCAACGACGCGAAGGCAAGCAAGGAATGGCGGCACAAGATTGCGAGGCGGGCTGCTAAGGAACTCGGTGATGGCTTCTATGTTAACCTTGGTGTCGGTGTTCCTACGCTGGTCACGGAGCACATGCCACCTGGTGTCAACCTCTGGCTGCAGAGCGAGAACGGTATTCTCGGTATGGGTCCGTTCCCTACGAAGGAGCAGCTTGATGCGTAAGTATCTTCTCGGCGAAGTGACGCTCTCTTACTTATTACTGGTCTATTTCAAGCGACATTATCAACGCTGGCAAGGAGACTGTCACATTATTGCCCGGTGCATCGGTCTTCGGTATGAGAATCATCATGCGCTTTCGTTTTCTTGCCGCTTACTTTTGTCTCTCAGATTCGGCTGAGTCTTTCGCGATGATTCGTGGCGGCCACGTTGATGTTTCGATCCTCGGTGTACGTCTTCGCCACACACTCTATGTCTGATATGACGTTGATATCGATATTCAATAGGCTATGGAGGTGTCCCAGGCTGGTGACATTGCCAACTTCATGATTCCAGGGAAACTCGTCAAGGGTACGTCATGCGCAGACGCGCAGCGGAGTCAATACTGATCTTGGACCCTTCAGGTATTGGTGGAGCTATGGACCTCGTCTCGAACCCTGATAAGACCAAGGTTATCGCCGTGCTGCAGCATACCGCGAAGGACGGTACCCCGAAGGTTCGCAAGGAGTGCACGCTACCTCTCACTGGTGCTCGAGCTATCAGCCAAATTATCACGGACAAGGCTGTCTTCAACGTAGATCGCCAGAAGGGCACCTTGGAGTTGATTGAGATCGCTGAGGAACTCACTCTGGAGGACGTCAAGGCGCAGACAGAGGCTGAGTTCACTGTTCGCGAGCCTCTTGGGAGATTCTGAGTGTGGAGATTACGTGCATTGGGATCATTGTCATCGAGTATCATCACACGTGTATTTATTAGCACTATCTCTCCGTAATGAAAAGATGTACTTTTGGTAATAGCGTGAATTCCATGCGGTCCGTTGTGATGAGCGCGTCGTCGGGCAATCGTGTTTCATCCGCATGGCAAGTTACCACGGTTTACAACGGACTGTGTTATCCCGTTCATTGACAGTACCTGCACACACTTACACGGCGCATGCTAGGCTATTCCTCTGTTCTACTGTAGGCTATACTGGCATAGCTTCATTCTGCTTTCTTCAACAGGACCGTCGGAGGGTGCGGCTATATATATCCGCCCCAGCCGAAGAAGTGCAGCACTCGAGAAGGGCAGTTGCAGCTTTCTCGCCGTCACAGCCAGCGCTACCGAGTGGATCTCCACCACGCGTTCATTGTTGCGACGTCTGCCGAGTGTCTTGCTGGCGCGTCCCTGAGCTCGCCGAAATACAAGTACCATGAGTTGGTTTACATCTCTTTTCTCATCGGACAGCTCCAGGCGGAAGAACCAGGCCATGTCCTCTACTCACGAGGCTTTCTCTCTTCCGACCTCTTCACCTGTTTTCCCTAATCATTCGGAACCCCTCAGAACCGACGCTCCCTACACCCCAGATCCGGAGACCGCCTCAAGTCCCTATACGTACCCTCCGCCATCAGCAGGAAGTATATACGATTATCTACCGACGTCGTATGTCCTACTTCCGAATGCATGGATACGACAACAGACTAACTGACATACGACAGTGCTGGCGGTTCACGCTCACGGCCTTCATCGCTTCTACCTATCCACAACAAACCCCTGTCCCCTTTGCCACCATATGCGCCATTGGCTCAAACATGGCAGCGTCTCCAGACATGGCTAACAAAGGAGTACCCGGAGCTGGGCGATACGCTGAATTATGGTATCCTTCCCCAAGATCTAGCTCAGATTGAGATGCAATTCGGCTTTGAATTACCAGCGCCCGTCCGGGAGTCGTATCTTGTCTGTGACGGGCAGGAGCCGGAATCGTCAGCAGGCTGCTCCGAGGGATTATTCTTTGGCTTGACACTACTTCCTTTGGAGGAAGTGCTGGAGGAGTGGCGGTTCTGGAGAGACGTTGATGACGACCCAAACACTGGTGCGAACCCAAAGCTACGGGAATCGATGCATTCAGTACCCCCAGATTATGTTCGGAGAGAGTACTCCAATAAGGGTTGGATACCTTTAGTGGCCGATAAAGCTGGCAACTATCTTGGCATCGACCTTAACCCTGCTGAAGGGGGTGCCCCGGGGCAAGTCATCATATTCGGTCGGGACTTTGACACAAAGGTTGTGATGTGGCGAGGAGAAGGGCCCAGCGGTTGGGCGAAGTGGCTTGCTAGCTTCGTAGAAGAACTCGAGAGTGGAGAAGGGTTCGAGCTGGGCAACCAGAATGAAGGCAGCGAAGGTAGTGAAGACGACGTTGGCTACGGAAGCTACTTCTATGACGGTAGTGGCCGTGGTTCAGGAGATGCAGGAGGAGACGCCGGATCTGGAGGGCTGCGTTTGACTGGGGAATACCGGGGATGGAACGTTTTGGAGGCTTGGGCGGACAGAAGCGTCAGGAAATGGCTAGAGTCTGGCCAAGTAACTGAGGAAACTCTCTTTCCGTCTGCGGAGAAGGGCAAGGTAGGTGTCAGCTTTTATAGTATGACTCGTGTATTAAGCATTGTCGTCAGCGTCGGGAATCGGTCATCGACTTAGCAGGAGGTCTCGCCAAACAGTCAGACGCTGAGGTCCCTATACCTGTGCTGGCTGATATTGACGAGAAACCGGAGCTTGGACCTTCACCGAATGGAGTCGAAAAAGTCAGCGTGAATAAGCCTGCCGTCCCACGAGTAGTGCCCACGATATCCGTCACCAAACCCCCTGCGCCTCGACCTGTTGACCTTCCGACACAAGATGACTTGTCGACCCCTTCATCTCCCGATTCAACCCCTTCATCACCATTAAACGACGATTTAGAGAGCGGTCAGGGTATGATGATGAAGGAGGCAGATCTTCCACCGAGACAGCCCCTTGCACGATCACAGCTGGCCTCACCAAGTGCTGCCGCGAATGATCCTGTGAATGCCTCGTTAGAGGCGACTCTCGTGCCTTTGCCTACATCACCGTCTGCATCGTCAGGCGTCAGCTCCTCGGCGACTACCCCTCCTGCTCCGTCCTCCGGAATGGCAGATATCACGGACTTGCTCACAGAGCCTGCTCCTGCTCTGGAGGCTCAACTGCTGGAACCAACCGCCTCCCCCAGCAAGGCTTCGGTCAGCGCGCCTCTCCCCGATACGCTGGAGGCGCTCGAGACCGCTGAAAACGATGACAAGGATGAAACTGCAACAATCAGGTTAGGAGGAGGCGGCGTATCTGGAACAAGTGAGGAAGAACTACCAGCCTCGGCTGCGAACGGAGACACGCAACTTGATAGTGATTCTGCGGCAGTCGATTCGACGTCCGCGACCCCTGCTTCAAACGACTCCACCACGTCGCGCAAGAAGGGTCACGGAAAGAAGAATAGCAGTGTTTCGTCGACGAAGAAAACTGGACAAAATGGAGGAAAGCGGAAAAAGGACTCGACTAGCAGTATCAAAGACGCGGCCTAACGGTGCGGACTTCATGTTTTGACTATTCGGACGTTGGACAACTAGCACATCAGATGCTCTCCCCCACCGGCTTGGTCACTCTTTTCATGCCCTTTCCCTTGTTCCTTGTTTCTTCAATGTATCATCTGCATCCCACGTCTTCTATACCCATAATCACGGTTAAATGCTGTCGGTAACTATCAACTTTGCATGATGCTGGGTCACATGAAGGTGCGCTGGTCGAATAGCCTGTAGACGTTACGTTTGGCACCATACGGTACAGTTCGCTTGGATCAATATATCCTTAATCAACAATACTGCAGCGACCGGCCATGAGTTCTGTGTATTACAAGGTATAAGTCGTGTGGCGGCGTGCCACTCCTGTAGAACATACATGTCTGAGACATTGCCTTTCTTGGAAGCAGTTAGTTCAGATCCAGAAGATCGACGAACGAACCGTTCCGAGCTAGCGTGACTCTTCCTCTCTGCTGCACAAATATCCCGAATAATTGCAGCCGCATCGGACGAGACACTGGAGCAGTGTTAGCTATCAGCGAGACGACCTTTGGTGAAGGACGCTCAAAGTATCGGCGGTTATGTCGACGCCACCTGTCGACCCGCAGGTTGAGGAACGTGTGGCACAGTTAGAGTGTGTAAACGTAAATTCCCCAGCGTAACACGAGACCTAAACGCTTTATTCCTACCCACAGAGCAGTTTCTCAAAGGCGCAATGAACTCTTGCGGGAGATGTATCATCTGCTTCACAGGCGGCGGAATATTGGTGTAATGCTCCCAGATCCAGAGGAAGAAGAAGACGGGTCAGACTTGGAGACATTCTTGGATAGATTTGACTTGCGCAAGCAGTACGTCTACTACAAAACTCTGTGGCAGAGTTACTAACTCCATCTCGTAGTCCTGACACAGGGAACATTGAGAATCTGGCGGAACTCGACCTTTGCCTATCTCCCCTTCCATCCTCAGACAATGAACTCGCTACAGAGGAGCTACCTTCCGAACACAGTGGCTCCCCCGCCAAGAATACCCTAGGTGCCCGCTCCGACTCTCCTATGTCCGAACCCCCGGCCTCACCTGAATCTGTCCCTGAAGGAGGCCCTGACTCGCCTGAGATCGAGGAAGACCTGCAGTATCCTGATGTGTCAGGAGCCCCGGTGCAGGTGGACAGGTCACGGTCTGAAGATAGCGCTGTGTCTCCTGCGGCTGAACACGGCGGTGACGAACTTGACGCCAGTGAAAGAGAGGTTTCTCTTGCTCCTGCATTGTCCGAAGAGGATGACAACGGGGAGGAGGATAGAGACGAACTGGATCTCATCAGCAACCGTTCGTCCGCCTCGTATCAGGGTGGCACTGTCTCTCAGTCTCGCCGTTCACCTCCGGCATTCCCTGAGGAGGAGGAGGAGGAGGAGGAGGAGGAAGAGAAGGACATAGCGCGGGATGTCTCAGAAGCAGCTCAATCCACGACTGAAGTTGAGCAAGCTGCTGAGATTGAGGAAGACGTAGAACCTGAGGAGGACCCCTTGCACGAGATATCAGTGAAGGCCGACGGTTCCGACCAGGAGGATGACACTATGAACTACGATATGGCTTCTGAAGGACCGGAAGAGCCAGGAGTGAGCGAAGGACGGACATACTCGGAGCAAGACGAGCGGAGCTCAGATGGAGTCAACGAACAGTCATTGACTGCTGTACAAGCTCCAACCAGCGAAGAAGATGTGGCTATGACCGAACTGGTCGAAGGGTCTATCAGTGTCCCAGAAGACCAGTCAAACGAAGGGAACGCCGCCATAGAACCCAGGTCAAGTCCGGAGAGTTCGCAGGCTGGAGCGATCGCACTCCAGAGCTTCCAATCTGACGAGGTACAGCTACATGTCGGAATGAGCTCACAAGACTCTTCACAGGATACTCTCCGAACGGACCCGGTCACCGAGGAGGGCGCTGTGGTCCAAAGGCCTATCAGACGTCCGGTTGAGGTACACCATGGGGCGGAAGAGTCAGAGTTCTCTCCTCTGAGCTCTGGTGTCTCAACACCTCTAGCTGGCGATACACAGATTCAACCAGTTCAATATGTCATCCCGGTCCCTTCGTCTCCAATCCATGATTATCCCAGCTACGATTTTAGTCCACTAGCACAGCTGCAAGATGCATCTGTACGGCATCCGGCTGCGCCCAGTGGGCGTGCGGTTCCTCCTGTCAAGCAATCGTACACATTGCCTCCACTGAAGGTCTTGCCTCCCGATTTCAACCGCAAGGGGAAACCTACTAAGCAGCGGAAGCGGGACAAAGATCGCGATAAGGGTGATAAGGCATTGGAACGTCTTGAGGGCAAGGATTCCGCGCCGTTGGGTGTAAACCGCTGGGGTGCCACTCTACGGGCAAATCCGGTCTGGAAGAGAGTTTCTCGTGCCCAGAAGTGCATCAGTACTCGAGATTGGAATGTTAGGTCTCAAACTTTTAATTTTTCGGTCTACCTGCTGACAGAGTTTCAGATCGCATATACGGAAATGCGGTTTGTTCGTGCCCTAGACCGTATCGAGCTGTTGAAAGACAAAGGCAAATGGAGCTTCCGGCAGCCGAAGAAACAGAGAACAGTTGGGATCACGATGAAAACGCACTGGGACTATTTATTAGAGGAAATGGTGTGATTTGCAGCTATCAGGCACGGATTCAAATGCTGATGCGCAGGGTCTATAGAAATGGATGCGTGTCGACTTCCGTGAAGAACGTAAATTTAAGCTCGCTATAGCCTTCGACTTAGCTTGTGCAGCTGTAGACTGGCACGCGGCAGGGACAACTGAGGAAAGGCACAAACTTGGTATATGCGTCTTTTGGAAATGCCCTAGGCCGTCCCAGGAGCCGGCGCAGAGCGAGGAAGATATTGAGGCTGAGCTTGAGGAAGAAGAATTAGAAGGGGCCCCGAGCCGTGAAGACAAGAATCCGATGTCAATGATCGACTATCCTTCGTCTGAAGCATCGGAAGCAGAAGACGACCAAGAGCAAGAGAACGGGGCACAAGAAACCGACGCCATTGATGCGCTTGATGCAGGCACGACGTTCCGTGACGCGCTCAATGATCTTGAGCGGAACAGGGATATCGAAAGTGTGGAGCCCAAGGTCGAAGATATCGAAGAGCAGTATGCGGTGCCTGCGGACCAGAACGGTGCCGTGGATCTCGGCAATGCGACGGACAACGACAACGCACTTGAAGCCGCCAAGACGGGAAAGGATGGAACTTCCGTGGTCGAGTCGGCCATGAAGCCCGGTGCATCGGATCCTATTTTGGGTCCTTCGTCGACGCATTCACGTCCTATCACTTACCTGCGGCTAAGAGACAATGTCGTGTATTCGGATGCTGACACGCTGTTCTTGGACCTGGACGATTTTGACATCTACAAGAGGCCGCCAAGTACCACATCTGATGAGGATGCATTCCGGGCACCGCATCCTCCCACGGATCTCTCAGAAATCTTCCCCGAATTACGTCCTTTAGGGCTGCTGGAGCCCCCGGCGACTGCTATTGCTGTGATTGAAGGCAAGAAGAAGGGGGACAAGAAGGAAGATCCTCACAGGAGGGTCGATGAAACAAACCTTACAAAGTTGACCCCTGTGTCGCAGTTCATGCACGTCAAGCCAACTTTGATCGGGTCTGTACAGCCGTCGAAGCGCTGGAGACATGGGAAGTGGTGTCCTTCACAGGAGCCGGTGGTCCTCACGGACTTTGATAATATCTCTTTCCGTGTTCAGCCAGACAAGCTGCCTCAGTCTGGTAAGTCAGAACAGTCCTTTATTTGAGAGATGTTCTCATCCAAATCGCGAAGGCTTATTCGTTGGGCACACTAAGGCTAATAATGAGGGCCCGAGTAGGGAACATTATATGGCTCCTCCAGCACCCAAAGACGCAAAGAAAAGGGTGACGGAGTATCCCTGGACTGCAAACGAGGACTCTTTACTGAAGTCATTGGCTGACAAGTTTCCGAATAACTGGCAACTTGTGGCCGAATGCTTCAACTCTTCCTGGATCGTTCATTCTCCCGATAAGCGTATGCCCTGGGATTGTTATGAG
This sequence comes from Heliocybe sulcata, assembly GCA_004369045.1. Classification (NCBI taxonomy): domain Eukaryota; kingdom Fungi; phylum Basidiomycota; class Agaricomycetes; order Gloeophyllales; family Gloeophyllaceae; genus Heliocybe; species Heliocybe sulcata. Next base: position 1,350,980 of record ML213505.1, on the reverse strand, counting down.
AGATGGTGTACGAAGTGGGGGAGCGGCTCGACGTTGCGGGAGTTATCGGAGACGTCGCATAGAGACATGCCGCCGCCGCCACCGCCGGGCCAGATGACAACTCGAGGGATTAAACGTTCTGCTAGTGCTATGCAGAGTCCAACCAGTCCTAATCCCAACATAGCCGCTTTGTCCGGTCCACTGGTCCTCAATACCGATAACCGAAAGCGTCGTCGGCATCAATTAATGAGCGAGACAATGAAGAAGGCTGCCAAGAGACGTGAAGCTGCCCAGAAATCTGCAGGTGAGCATCTCACAAGTTCCATTGGATCCCGTCTTCAATCTTGTCCAGTGGGTCAGCGGAAACCGGCCGCTGTTCATGACACGCATGGTCAATATAACAGCCTCCCTAAGCACACGCCCCTGGAGCTGAGTCGCAAGAAGGCTGAAAAGGACGCTAAGCAAAGTGAGGCCATGCGAAGGGACCAGGAATTGGTGCGGCAGCAGCACTTACAGAACCAACGGCATCTGCAAGGCATTCAAGGGGTTCCCAACTTGGTGAATACGTACCATTGTAAATCATACGTGCAGACTTTAACCCCGTTTCGCACGTACGTAGGCGCAGCTTCAGCAAGCTCAAATGCTACAGCAGCAGCAGAATGCGTCTAGGCTTCCCGGTACGGCCCTCCCTTCGTCAGCGCTTCCGCAGATTCGTAGCCAAGTGAATATATCCCAACAACGCTTGCCTAATATTAACGCCGGTCAGACTGCTCGTCTGCCGGAGCAAATCCAGAGCAACACGGTTCAGGCGAGTTTGACCTTTCCACTAACTTTTTTTCCGCCACTTATTTCTATTCCGCCTACTATGCTGCATGGGTTGCCATACGCATGTAGCAGGCTTCACCACCGCGCACGACAGCGACGCCGACTAATCCCCCCAACCCTACACGTCCGCCCTCTGCGCAATCTCATCAGAATACGATGCCCGCGATGCAGGGTGTCCAGCAGGGCGCGATGCCGCGACCTATTCCCAATATCGGTCATTACTACCAGCTCCATGGTGCTAGTATGAGCCCTGAGCAAATGCAGGAGGCGCTACGTCTGCAGAATATGCAAGTGCGTCCCTGAGCCGACCTTTTCTGGATTTTTTCATCACTAATGATCGCCGTAGTATGCGACACTGCATGCTCATGCTTATCAAGTCCGAGCGCAGCACGCGCAAAATGCACAGGCCCAACCAGCAGCCGGACAAGGCGCTATGCCCCAGACTGGCCAACCTGCTCAGTACCCACAGCAGTGACCGTGTTGTGCCATGTGAGGTTCGTCACGACGATTAAGTTATTCAAGGTCCGGCGGAGGGAGCGGCTGTGGTAGTATGCTAGTTTTGATCTTATTATCTATGCTGAACATGTGTGACGAGCGAGGAAACACCTCGAGGCCATCACGGCGCTGCAAATGCTATCCTACCCAACATAAACATTGCTGAGGTATCTACTACTGGTACTACTGGCCTTTCTCCTCTTGTCCTCCGCTGTCGCCGCTGCTGCGCGACGATGTTTCATCCGGCTTTCCACGTGCATCTGATTCAAGATTGGATACGGGACCTTCAAACCAATGGACTCCGCCATACCGCGGAAAATAATAGTAAACGAGGCAGAGGGTCATCACACCGCCCAAGACAACAACAGTGTAGTTCATGTCCGCCACGGGTGGATTAGGATCCGTAGGGAACTGGAAAATCACCATGCAAAAGCACATCCACGACACAGCAATAGCAGCGACGGGTAGTCCCTGTGAACGGGGTAAGGCTGAGTCTTATAATTGCCGTAGGAACAGCCACATACCCATCGTCCCAAAGTGAACGGACCTGGCTTGAAGTCGTTATGGAACGCGAATCTAGCTGTGATAGGTATGCAAAAGGCGAGGTAGTTTGCAGTGACACAGAGCGTAAAGACAGCGCCTATGGCTGCCGACCCAGCGAACGCTAGTAGACCGAGCAAAAGGGCCGCAGAAGTCGTAAACCATACACAGTTGACTGGAGTAAGGGTGTACGGGTTGATGTGATAGAGGATTCGAGAGAGGGGCAGTGCTCCGTCTCGAGCGAACGCGAAGCTTTGCCGCGAAGCCACGGTTAGCTGAGAGAACAAGAGGTCGGTCGTATGCGTCAAACGCCGACCGAATCAGCTTACGATGCTTGTACCCATAAGGAACCTGTAAGATAGCTATCAGTAATCTCTTCTGAAAAGAACCTGCTTCGACTCACTGAAGAGCAACTATAATAGCCCATATCACGAGAGTTCCCTTCTTACCGAAGCTATTGAAGAAAATCTGACAGTGACCTGTCAAAATAGTGTCAAAGGAACCAGATCTGAGGAGACTGACTGTCGCCAATGGCTGGCCAATTGGACTACTGACGATAGTCTCCAGATCAGTCCCCATGCAGAAAACGATTGCCACAGTGACGCCTGCGTATCAATGTGGTTATGGATCTAAACGAGCACGGAATTGCGAAGGCTTTACCCCATCCGAGCACAGCAGCGATCATGTTAGCAAGGACGATGGCCCATGGCACAGCAACGCTTGCATTCGAGGCTTCTTCACTGATGTGCACACAGGAGTCGAAAGCACCTAGACAGCCATGCATATCTTAGCAATATGACAGATGGCTTGGCCAGAGATCCCACCGATTGTCCATAAGGGAGCCAGGAAGCTGAGAACAAATGCGAACCCGGAAGGCCATGTAGTCACTGACGGACGCTTGAGATTATTAACTGTACGGGGCGCATATACTCACAATTCGTGAAATTCCCGAAAACATACTCCGCACTGTTCATGAATTCTGACGGTGTGGCAGCGGGAAGGGCGATGACTATGCCCAATATAACTCTTAGGATGCCGTGAGATCAGTCCGGGACTTCGACATGGATGATGATGATCAGACTCACAAGACATTTAGTACAGTATACGGAGTTTGTAGCCGCGCGATGACTTTTGTTGCGGAACTGCAAATAACAGCCATGACAAAGGCAACCGCACAGAAACAGCCGCTGCGATATTTTCTTGTTAAATGCCAGGCTCTTGGCAATCGGACGAGTTCAGCTCACTAAGTCTGCCCCGTGGTAGGAGAAAATCTCAAGTTGGATCCTATACTAGCTGCGGCCATAATCTGGACAGCACATCCCCATGCGACGGATGCGACGGCGCCGATGTTCCCGATTGTGTTCGCATCTGCAGGGAATGATCAGTCGGCAAAAGACTGAGAAAATTAACATAGTATGTCTTGACTTACAACCGACTGTAAAGCGCGTGGATCAGACATGAGGTATCGATACCATAATACACCTAGGACTCACCGATCCAACACAAAAGGTGCCGCCAACCGGGCGACGAGAACTTGAACGTCCAGTAGTACAAGCCCCCTGAAGTCGGCGCAGCGGATCCGAGTTCGGCCATTGCCAAGGCCATCATGAACAGGAAAAACGTGCAGACTGCCCACTGGATACGTGCACATCAGTTCCATAACGAAGAGGCCAGAGCTTAGTGCAATGACATACACCCCATATCATGGACACCGGGCCGCCGTTGGGAATGGCATACACCAAGACAGAGCTGAATGATCCTGAAGTGAGTCATGTTCTTCAGAATCCTGGTGGATAGCGACGTACGCAATAGAGGGAACAACGCCTAGAATGCTGAACACGACACCGAAGAGCTCCAAGGGCGTGAATTCCCTCTTAAATTCCTGCTTGTACCCCAAGCTCTCAAGCAGTGCGTCGTCACCATTCTTGCGTCCATTTTCTGTCAAAGTAACAGGCTGGACGGTTACCGTCTCGTCAGGAGTCTTCATAGAAGAAGTATCGAAGGGTCAAGATAGCGGGAGTTTGCAATCTCTGCTCGAGATATGAGTTGCAGCTAGGCATATTAACATCCTGTATCCCGTAATTGCCATGAGAAAGGAGATAGTAAGGTCCCGATACGAGCACCTGAACCCAGGGCCAGCGTAGCCATCGTCGGGTGCCCGAGACGTAATCGTACTGATTGCAAGGATAGAATCCCTGCCATCTACCGGGTTCTGGAAGTCAGAACTCTAAATACCAGGCTTCTCTTCCTGCGGTCCGGTACCGGATTGCACGGTAGTGCGTCCGGAGTCCAAATATCATCCTGGAAAGCTGGATGAATTCATCGAGGAGCAGGCGGTGGTGGGACCTCAGGATATCGTAGGCGGTGTAAGCCCTATATACCCGTCGCAACGGCGGTTCACCGAGTGATACGGTGAGAAGCTCTAGCGCCTCAAAAATGACCTGCAAAGTGCATCGTTTACAGAGGAGATAAGGCGAACGGGGCAATGGAAGAAAGGAAGAGGACGGACCCACCCGTCCCGAGTCCCTAGGCCTATTGCGGCAGTCCCACAAACAAACCCTCTCGCTCGTCTGCTCCGGTGGAACGATGCAGCTCGACATTGCGCGCCAATCTTCATACCTGGAAAGACTACGATAAGGACCTCGCTCTGATGGAGGCGCATGTCCTGAGTCCACTGACAGTTGCTAAACATAGTGGCGACGCCACTATCTGCAACAGTCTGCGAGATATGCCCGTGTCGATGGATGATTGCTTTTTCTGAGGAGCTAAATATGGTTTCTCCCAGAAGGAGTGCGTCCGGACGGAGATGGACGGTGTCAGTTGCTCTTGAAGAAACGGGGATGGCAAGCGCTTAGATGATATGTGTGGAGCGAGACATTAGTGAGAGTGTCACCGGGAGCAGCCCGCTCGAAGAGGTCGCATCGGCAGATGGATCAACATGTTTTATCTGTTCATGCAGACTCTCTTGGATGTTGCGAAGTATGAACACACACATCCCAACATCCCAGAGAGTCTCGCACCTTCGCACCGCACGTCCCTGCACCTCAAACGAAGAGCCCGAAACTCGCAGTGGATAATCACTTGAAGATGGATTATAGGCTCTCCCACGAATCCTGGACTGCTCCATGCCGACTATCTGCCCCACAGCAGCGCACTCCATGGAGGTGTAAACATTACGGGAGTAATCTCTCCCGGAATATCCACACCTCCGCATAGTATATGCCGCAGGGTAAGAGGAAACAGGCTCACTATGTTCAGGGAAATATAGGGAATGGACCAGTCGGGTGCCTAATTAGAGAACGGATCGCCTCGTTAATAGGTCCAACATGGCGACCCGACTTCTGGGCGCCCTGGACCCAAGGTGGAGGTACACCAGCGACTATGCTCAACAGATGCACGTGGCAAATCACACAGTTTGCGCCATTTGCGCCTGCGCATCTGCGGAGCATGCTCTGCTGGCAAACTGAAAGAACACAGAAACCCGCGCGGAGAATATCTAGAGTATAAAGGTTTAAACCTTCAGGTCCTCTTCAGCCTCGCAAGCAGGAGATACGGACTTCACCACAAGCGCCCATATTTTGATGCGCGAGCGCCTACTGATGTGTGGCACATAGCACATGATGATGGTGATCTGCAAGCGTGGCCCAGAAGTGTGAGGTTGGCCCTGGATGTCCGGGGCTAACCACATACCTGGCTCGTCCTTTAAAATCCTCGGTCTGGATTCGACTAGTCGGATTGTGGGTACGTGGGCCGTTACGTCCGATGCTGTCGGAACGCCGGAGTGTAGAGATGTGCGGCCTGGATCAGATGGACGCGGAATGTCATGGCCTACTGTGAAATTGGCACTAAGACGGGTGACCCTTGCTTGACGATGAACACCTCTAGCCTTGTCTCGCGGCTTATGCAGGTGTTGTCCAGAGCGTCCATCGAATTGTTCCGCGCAGTTGTCACCCGCACATTGTATGCGATATGTAGGGAATGATCTTGTGACAAAGCCTTCCAATCGATGCTCTGAGTCTGCGTTTATCCTATGAATGAACGACGATATGGTCGGAAATCAGCATTCCGAATAGCGGTGTTTGCCTGGGCGAGAGTACGTACATGGGATGATTGGGTTAATGTTGGTTGTCATCGCCGTGGAAGCGGAAGAGCATAGGCGCTCCGAGCTAGTGAGCGCGATATTAGCGTACATAAGATGATCGCAGTATCCGGTAACAATGATAGGCAAGATCGCAGTGGCCCGTGGACTTTGTCAATTAAACATGTCGACCACCCTGTCTATCCGAACACGACGCTAGAAGGTGTATTAGGAAGCACGCGTCGAATATGCGGGACATTTGGATCTACGGTGCCATAAACAGAGTTTACATGGCACAGAGGGTCCTTTTAGAGAATTAGCAGAGGTGCGACACGAGACGTTTGTCATTTCGCGATGCTGAAGCCAGAGTTCAGAAGGCACAGAGAGCGGAAGCGCCTACTGCGAGGAACAGGGAGTACTAGTGTCGGTACGAGTTCAAAGATCCGGCTAAGCGAAGCGGTGCCAGGAACGTAGAGACATGACGCGGTCAGAGATCGCCATCGCGACTACACGTTCAGTAAGCAAGCAACCTGCCTTTTGGCGCGCATCGGTCAGATGATTCATTCAAGCATGAGGTTCGCAGACGGCGACGGAATAGCCTTCTGGGTGTCGTAAACGGCGGCAGAATTACTGTAGTATTTAGAGGAATAATCGGCAATAGGCAATGCAGCGAAGGCGGTGGTGGAAGCGGCAGAAGACGCACCGTAAACTGGAGAGTGCCGAGAAGTGCCGAATAGGGGGTGGCCGTGCACAATGTCCGACTAAAGAAAGACGCTCTTCACTGGTCTCTTGTCTTTCACCCAGGCAGTTTGCCATCCCTTTAGGCTTCGTTCCATTCACTTGCCGGACATTCCTTCCAGCCGTAAGTATTTTCTGTCACTTATATCTCCTCATCCATCCAACCGTTTGCGCGGTGGATCCGTGTCCCCCCTCTTTCTACACTCATACTAACCCACAAAAATCATGTCGCGCCTATCACAGGATCTTTCCAGCCCCTCGTCTCCGCCCCCGACAGTCACCGTAACCCCCGCAGAGGACAACCGGACAAGCATGGCGTCCTCGCACAGCGCCGGGCCCGGCCAAAACGTTGCCTACGACCCGCTCCCCAACGTCCCAGACTCACATCTCGACGTCAACTACGACGAAGACCCTCGCTTCCCGCAGGGCCGTTCTCTTTCCTACCACTCCCCCGAATCCACCACCCCCGACCTCCCGGACCCCTCGCGCCCCCGCTTCCTCGGCCCAGCCCTCGCCGACGAGGGTGGCGTCAACCCCCGCAACTCCTATGCATCCTCGCATAACACCGGGCCCTCGTACGCGGGGTCGGGCGGGTACGACAATGATTCCTCCGTCTACGCGCTCAACCCAGATGGCACGAGGGACGCGGGCACCCCTGTCTCCGGCGCACGCGAGCCCAGCCAGTTGTACAGCTACCGCGATGACCCCGGCTCTGAGCAAAATATCCCGATGAGCCAGGCAGGCACGCCTGGAGCGAAATATCTCGAAGAAAAGCACGCACTATACAATGCGCCACGTTCTAGCAAACGCAGAAGATGGATAATTCTTGGTTCCATTGCCGGATTGATCATTGTGATCATCGCGGTTGCCGTACCAGTTGCCCTCACTGCCAATAAGAAGTCGTCGAATAGCGACTCCGCGACGAGAGGTGGCGGTAACGATCCTGCTAATCCGAGCAGCACTGGCAGCTCTGGAGGCAGTGGGTCAAAGAACCTGGCCGTCACGGGTGGCGATGGCAGTAAAGTGACGACGGACGACGGATCGACGTTCACGTACTCGAACTCCTTTGGTGGCTACTGGTATTGGGATGAAAACGACCCTTTCAACAACGGCGCCCGGCCGCAGTCGTGGAGTCCCGCTCTCAACGAGACCTTCAACTGGGGCATTGACAAGATACGAGGGTGAGTATATGCGAAGCGAATAGTCGTTGCACAGGATGGCTGACGGAAGTGAATCTCCAGTGTCAATCTTGGCGGATGGTTAAACACCGAACCTGTGCGTCTTCTCTCTTCTTATCCCACCCCTGATCTATGATCTAAGTTGAGCTTCACTCATTGATCTCTTGTTATCCGCAAATCCTATACAGTTCATGTACGTGCATACAGTCTATTAATATCCTCTATATATACTCACTGTATGCGGATACGTGCAGTGTCCCTGCTTTGTATGAGAAGTACGTCAATGCAAGGACACCGGCTGTCGACGAATGGACGCTCAGTACGAACATGGCTGCTGACACCTCGAGCGGTGGATTGCAGCAGCTGGAGGACCACTACAAGACTTTCATCGTGAGTGTCCACCTTTTACGCGCGTGGCGAGTCGACGTAGTCATGACTGTCCAACCTTCAGACTGAGGAAGACTTTGCCGAAATCGCCGGTGCGGGCCTGAACTTTGTGCGCATACCGCTGCCCTACTGGGCGATCGAGACGCGGCACAACGAGCCGTTCCTCGCCAAGACGTGCTGGACCTACTTCCTCAAGGCCATCAAATGGGCTAGGAAGTACGGGATCCGCATCAATCTCGATCTGCATGCTCTGCCCGGTTCACAGAATGGGTGGAACCACTCTGGCAAGCTCGGCGATATCAATGTGCTTAATGGGCCGATGGGCTATGCGAATGCGCAGAGGAGCTTGGATTATATTAGGATTCTGGCGGAGTTTATCAGTCAGGATCAGTATAAGGATGTGGTGGTTATGTTTGGGATTACCAATGAGCCGCAGGAGAGTGTTATGGGGATGGAGGTCCTGAGTCGATAGTGAGTATGGAAAAGATCGAGAGGCGGTGTTGCTGACAGTTGGATTTAGCTATCTCCAGGCGTACAATATTGTGCGCGAGGCGAGTGGCGTCGGTGAGGGCAAGGGCCCGATGATCTCCTACCATGATGGGTTCGTCGACCGTGCCCAGTGGGCTGGGTTCCTCCCTGGTGCGGATCGTATCACGCTCGACTCTCATCCTTATATCTGCTTCAACGGCCAGTCGAATGCCGCGATGTCGACCTACGCCAAGAGTCCCTGCACCAATTGGGCGAACTCGTTCAACGAGAGCATGTCCGCTTTCGGATTGACCGCTGCCGGGGAGTTCAGCAACGCCGTCACGGACTGCGGCAAGTGGGTGAACGGTGTGAACCTTGGTGCGCGGTACGATGGGACGTTTGCGGGCAACTGGCCGTCGCAGGGGAGTTGTGATCCGTGGACGGACTGGCCGGCTTGGGACGATACGATGAAGCAGGCGATTATGCAGTTTGCCCTGGCGAGCATGGACGCGCTGCAGAATTGGTTCTTCTGGACGTGGAAGATTGGGAACTCGACTGTTAGCGGCAAGGTGGAGTCGCCGGCTTGGAGTTACCAGCTGGGGTTGCAGAATGGGTGGATGCCGAAGGACCCGAGGAGCGCGGCGGGTGTGTGTGGCAATACGTCGCCGTGGCAGCCGCCGCTTGCGCCTAGTCAGACTGGCGGGTCGGGCGCGGGGAGTGTTCCGGCGAGTGTGTCGAGCAGTCTGGCGTGGCCGCCGCCGACGATTAGTAATGCGGGCGCGGTGACGCTGTTGCCGAGTTATACGCAGACGGGGAGTGTGCCGACGTTGACGGCGGCGACGTTTAGTGTGGCTAGTGGGACGGCGACGGTTGATGCGGGGAATGGGTGGGCGAATTCGGGGGATAGTGCGAGTATGTATGTGGCGATTGCGACGTGCAGTTATTTGGACCCGTGGGTTGGGCCGAATGCGGCGCCGCCGTCGCCGCTTTGTTCTGGTGCGGCGAGGAGGGCGGGTGTGCCTGAGCCTCTCATTACTGCGGTGCCGTCGTGAATTCGGGGGGCGTGGAGGTGGGCGGGGTAATGCTGGTCTGCGCTTTTGTGGCTATGTTCCCCTACTTTAAGGAATTGGACTCTGCTCGTGCAGTTTTTATGCTGGACATTGGTTGTCTTTTTCTACTTCTACCTTTTTATCTGTAAACGAACTGTGCCCGTATTATTACCCTACCGTCCTACCCATGCATCGTTATACCGACTCTTGATCTGTCATTATTAGTCTTTGCAGTCATTTCTTATTCATGGTTCACGTCCCTCATTCATTATGATATGTGATTATCACTAGTGGGTAGAGCAACATCGTTATCGCTTAACGTACAGCATGGATCTTGGCTATTAATTACAGGACCTAGGTACACTCGGGCATTGGGGCTCGGCTGGATTTCTTGGTTCAGTGTTCCCCGCTTGTTGTAGCGTAGCGGTCCTCGAGATCTTCCTGACCGCCGTGTCCGCCCTCGAAGTCGTGAGACTGCTGCTTGCTCGCGCTGTCTTGGGATGCTTGGAGGTCTTTGCGGATTGCCTCGAGCTGGGAGCGTTCCTGTGCGTCGGGGTGGGTGTTCAGGTTGGTTTTGTGATGGTTTGAGGATGTGCATACCTTGTCGTTTATGTAGCGAGCCTCTTCTCCTTGCTCCTTTGACTTCCAAGCTCCGTCCTTTCGAGATTATGTTAGTTTTGTGCTTCTGGACTGGAAGAAGGCTTGTACACGGACCTGTGCTGTTGTTCCAGACATGGTTATTGGATTCAGAAATAAATGGGCTGTGGTAAGAATACAAGATTTGCTATGGAACGTCCTGTGGCGCCAGTATGTGGTACAAACGAGGATGACGTCAGGAAGTGCCGGGCCGCGCTTCCGGCTACTTACTCTGCAACCGCAACCGAGTGCCACATCCAGAATTTAGAGTCCACCATGTCATTCCAAAGGACTGCCAGTCTCTAGTTCTGGTATCGTAGAGCTGGCCTGTGCTGTCTTGAAGGTGATGCTCTTTAATGACGAGTAAACTCGCGATACCGCTGCTGAAGTTCACGGACTTCCTTGCGTTACTCCGCTCTCACCGGCGAGTTAGAGTGAAGGCCAGGGACTGCGTCCGACTGCTTCTTTGCAGGACATTCTCAAGGGTGTAAGTGAGGTTTAAGATAGATGTCTATCAATGGAGCTGATGTACCCAATATCATCCAGAACATCACCTGTTCTCTATCTCATTGTGTTGGCCTTCTATTCGGGAGCTCTGTGGCCAATGGATAGGATGGCGCCTCTGCTTTTCATATAAATCCCTCATGACTGGTGGAAATGCTATCTTTGGGAGAAGAGCCTTATCTTCGCCATGGACGTTGAATATAGTTTGCCATCATGCTTCTCCTGCCAGTCAGAAAAGTGGATCAACCCACCAGAGCGGCTCTGCGAGCTATCTTATAGCCCCTGCGTTGTCTTGCTGGTTGCTCTCAGGAAGAACGGTATGGCAGCACGTCAGCGGCATACCGCTGAGGAGGAAAACGAGGACGCCGTTTTGCAGAGTCTAGGGTACAAGCAAGAGTTCAAGAGAGACTTCACCCCACTGGAACTCTTTGGCGCTGGATTCAGCTGGATTGGAGTTGTGTCCTCAATTGCGTACTATGCGGGACAGTCCTGTCAATAGGTGCATTGCTTACATTTCGCCATAGCTCTACTCTGGTCTACACTTTACCCAATGGCGGCTCTTTTGCAATGATTTGGGGTGTACGTATCGTTGTCTACGTTCCACTACTATGAGAGGACGTGCACTGATGCAGGAATCCGAAAACAGTGGGTTATATGCATGGTGTTCCTTCTTATGATGTCCCTGGCGATGGCCGAGCTAGGTTCTGCAGCTCCAACCGCAGGCGGATTATACTACTGGACATTCTCTTACGCTTCCCCGCGATGGCGCAAGCTTTTCTGCTGGATCGGTGAGTGACTCGGCGTCTCGGCTAACCTCTTGGTGCTGAATGTTTGGTCTAGTCGGTTGTGAGTTAACGGACATCACTCCTTTCTCCTATCCGACGGGTTCAACATTTCTCTAGATTCAAACACTATCAGTAGCATTGCTGGCGTGGCTTCGACAACATGGGGAGCAGCTATCCAAGTAATGGCTGCGGCTAGTATGGGCTCAAACCTTGCTTTCATCCCAACGAATGGACATATCTTGTACGCACCACACTCCACGCACTGATTGTGTTTGTTCTTACCCCCGCAGCGGTTGCTTTGCCGCGCTCTTGCTCGCCCAAGCGCTCCTCTGCAGTTCGGCGACTCGAGTGATTGCTCGGCTTCAAAAACCATATGCCGTCACAAATATGCTGTAGGCTGTTCTGACAAAACTATGGCCTTATTTCTGATTGTATATGCAGGATGATTTTGTGCATAATCATTGCCTTGCCTTCCGCCACTCCGAAGCAGTTCATGAATAATGCAAAGTTTACCTTTGCCCATTTCCAGAACCGTCCGTCTAGGAATTGTATTCCGTTGTCTTTGTATTGATTGGCATTCGTTAGTCACCGCATGGCCCGCGGGATTTGCATTCACGCTCAGTTTCCTGGCGCCTCTCTGGACAATTAGTGAGTACATATGCTCGCTGTGAGCAAGGGCCGGGTGCTGAAATGACCAGGCTGCTTCGATTGCGTCGTGCATATAAGTGAGGAAGCTTCAAACGCCAGCGTGGCCCTACCGTGGGCTATCATTTCCGCGAATATGGTATCGGGAGTTCTTGGGTGGGGTACGTCTTTCCGTTACACTATGCAGTCGCATTCGTATTTATTCCGCTGTTCGCGAAAGGTGTGCTCATCGCGCTAGCGTTCTGTATGGGGACGGACGTGGAAAGTATCCTTACGAGTCCCATCGGTCAGCCTCTAGCGGCGGTCAGTGGTCATAGAAGCATCAATCCCACTTTCTTGGATACTTACAATGACAATTCCACATTCAGATCTTTTACAACAGCTTCGGGCAGAAAGGAACCCTGGCGATATGGGCAATTGTAATCATTTTCCAGTAAGCCGTGTATGCGTCTGCGACTGTTCGTTCTTACCGTTCTGGCAGGTTCATAACCGCAGTCAGCTGTGTGGGCGACACTTACCAATAGCGTTTGCCGCTGTTCTTACGACTACCAACAGGTTACAGTGGCCTCTCGCCAGATATTCGCATTCTCCCGTGACGGTGCCCTCCCGTTCTCTCGTTTCCTCTACCGCGTCAACGGCTATACGTGTACCCCAGTCAACTGCGTTTGGTGCGCTACACTCGCGGCTCTCCCTTTGGGCTTGCTGTCGTTCGCTGGATCCGCGGCGATAGGAGCGGTGTTCACTTTTGGTGTTGCGGCACAGTATCTGGCAATCGCTATCCCCATCGCTTCGAGGTTCGTGTTCGAGAACAACTTCAAGCCTGGCCCGTTTTCCCTTGGTCGTTGGGTAAGTGTTCGCTGTAACCATTACCTTGAATTCTTCTGGCTGGATATTGCTGATGTCTACCTAGGGTCGCCCAGTGGCCACCATAGCGGTTTCATGGATGGCGTTCTGCTTCGTCATATTCATGTTCCCCACCGACCCGAATCCGCCTTTCCAGGACATGAACTACGGCATCGTCGTCCTGGGGGGGACGCTGTTCTTGTGCCTTGTTTACTACTACTTCCCTCGTTATGGGGGAGTGCACTGGTTCCAAGGGCCGATCCGGAATATCGACATCGACTATGAGAAGAGCGAGGTGGAGGGGGTGGATGAGAAGGGCTGCGCATCGAAGAAGGGGAGCGTGGAAGATATTGTCATAGCTGTCTGAGCATTGCTTTGAGCTCTGTAGTTGTTGTCATTTGTTGTAATGATTGGCTTGGACTGACACCGAGTTTTTATGGATGCTATGGATTTCCTTGGCCTCCTACAGGAAGGAAGAGCAGGAACCCGTGCATAATGGTACCTTGGAAGATGGAGTAGGAAACTCGCACATGTCGTGGAAGTGTCTAGTAGGGAGGGATGTCACCTTTCTGTCAAGCCCAAGCACCTCATGATCCTTGTTATGCATTGGAAGATGCGCTGTAGGCAAGGGGTTTCACTAATAAGAACAACAGTATCGACCGACGGAATCCCTATAAAACCCAGTGAATTTTGAATAAACATGGTCTCTCATCAATCCTCCGAAGCGTTAATTGCCTGCCAAGTATGTCAACAGCAGCGCTGCCGCCGACCCCCACAGCAGCGTTGCAGGGTTCACAAGAAGGGCCATGGCGCCAGAGCTGCTGCCCGAGGCGGCGGTTGCGGAAGCGCCACCAGAAGCCTTGGTGCCAGAACCAGTGGTGGTGCCTGAGGGCGAGACGACGGTCGCGTTGTCAGCGGCGAAGACGCGGAGGTAGGCGATCTCGAAGTAGGCGGTGTCGTAGGTCGGGCTCCCGGCGTTGATCACGCTGTTGAGGTACTAGAGTTGGCTGGGGTCAGGTGGAACCTGGGTGATGGGAGGAAGGACGTACGCAGTCGCCGGACCCGCAGGTCTCGGAGTACGTGGAGTTTGCCCTGAGGGGAAGGTCTGTTAGTTGTGGGGGAGAGGGTGTGGGGTGGACTGACCATTGGCCGCAGAGGTTGATGTCGAGGACGAGCTGCTGCGCGCCGAAGTAGGTGTCGATCGCGCAGCTGGAAGATGGGTACGCTGCAGAGGGCGCGCCCCATGTGGAGGGATCGATGGTGGTGTTGGATGCGCTGATCGTGGACGGCACGTCCGCGCGCTGTTCATGCCACAAGCGAACGATGAGTGAACTGGAAAGCCATAACTACCTGCGATGAACTTACACTCCAGAACCAGATGCTATCAGACAGTCCAATCAGCACGAGCTCGCGAGGGTGCTATGGGAGGATTACACTGACTAGATGCCCGACTCGTCAAACTGAGTCGCAAACACGCCTCCACCGGCAGTGGCAAAGTCGGCTCCGAAGCTGTTCGCCTTCTTCTCCGCGACAGTACACCCAGAGCCAGAGGTGGCGTTGCAGTTCGTCTCGCCGGAGGAACCGACTTGGTTGGCGGGGGTGGTGTGTGAGCAGCCCGACGTGGTGTGCAGGGCCATTTGGTTGTAGCCCATCAGATTGACCGTCTCGATGATGTCGATTTCTCCCTGGTCGGGCCAGACCTTGCCGCGGGTCCAGAAGGCAGGCCAAACCTAGATCGGGAGAGATTGCCTGTGAGACTGGAAGTCAAGCTGAGGGGGACATGACTTACAGAACAGCCATAGGGAAGGTGGGCAAAGTCGGCAACGAAGACCGAGCCAACGCCATAGAAATCCTGGGTGGATATTTCAACCTATAGGTAAGCGAGTTAATGCCGCATCATGAAATACAGAGCGAATTTGGCTTACAGAGTTCCGCTTGTCGTTCCAGGGCACGTCTGTAGCATTGTCGACTTTGACAATCGCGTGCCCGCTGGAACTGTCTACATACGCCAAATTGGCGGAGGTAGCGGCCGACTGGCCGAGGTACATGGCATCGCCTATATCCCGGTTTGATGAGCATATATGCACGGAGAGTTTCAAAAGCTTACCAGACTGGTCATAATCATAACCGTCGAAGAAATTCCAGCCGTCGAAGAAGCTCTTGCCGGAATACTCGTGAGCGAGCTGGTACGCAGAAGCGAATGTGACCTGAGCGGCCAGAAGACCCGTGATAAAGGTCTGCATATTTAAATGAATGTGGTAATAATGAATGAACGGTCAGTTGTGACCAAGGAGGTATGGTGGAGGTATGGTGGTGGTCGAGGGGAGAAATGCAGACAGGACGTACGTTGTGCGACAGCGTCGGACCCGATGCCCTGCCATCGGAACCGTATAATTATGCGACCTCCCGTGAGGCGACTCCTTTATGGCAAATTACGGACGGTGCCTTGTCTTCAAAGCCGAAGTCTTGCGCGTCACAAAAGTTCGTAGCGACGCAAACGTGCCGCCATTAAGTCTGCCATGTACAGTACATCTCCCCACTACACGTCCCAAATATTGAATGGGCTCGCAGCTTGCAGGGGAAGCAACGCTGCAGGATCTCGATTCCGGTGAATTCTTCGATCGACCAATGGTTAGACGCCGATCACGTGAACAGCTAAGGCCATAACAGAGGCGACGGGACCATAACATTGCGAGTGAAGATCGATAGCAGACTAGGTAAATATGCAAAATGAATGACCCGCGTGCACCGTACAAAATGTGGGACGTGCACTATAGACCCGACCTATTAGACACACAGAATAGACTGCCGGAAGTAGGATGGATTAGGTATTATGATGGATAAGTTACTATCATGAGCCCACATGAGCACCAGAGTCGTCGTAGTCCCTCACGGCCCCTGGCCGAGAGGGAGGGGGAAGCTTAAACGCATGTTGATGCGGCAGCGCACTGCGCGGCCCATCCCGAAGCGGGTGTCCCAGCTTAGAACTATTCGGAGGCAGCGCACTCCGGCTCCTAGACAAACTGGCGCCCAGCCTGCCGTCCTCCGGCGCGAGCATCATCCCGTTCGGCTGGCTCGCCACCATGGGAGAGTACGGCCTCGGCGTCGCGGACGGCGAGAACGAGGAGACGTGCAGCAGCATCACAAACTCTTCTGTCGCGTTCGTCAATTTCACCATATTGCTGCGGAGCTTGTGAGGCACTTGGTGATCCTCGCCATAGCTCTTAATAGCGCTTGACAACTGCACGACGGACTGTACACGAGGCGCGTTAGACCAAACACGTCCATCGCTCCGAGAAGCGTATCAAATACCTTCACAAACACGTGTGCGTCCTCTCGCAGCGTCTTCCTATCAGCAGCAGGGTCCTTCTCCAGCACAAACCGGATGTTCTGGCTCAGGTCCTCCGTAACAGCCTTCGCCTTGGCCAAACTCTCCCGCAACTCTTCTCGTTCATCTTGAATGTCATTCAAAATCTCGTCAACCATCGTCCACACAACCGGCGCAGCGCCGACCGCAGTATTCATAGCATCCAGCGCCTCCTTATCAACAAGCGTCGTCGAGTTCGTCGGGATCTCCACCAGCGGTGGTCTAGAACTCATTGGAGATGGCTGATTCGAAGACGTCTTTAGGGAGGACATGGACGTCTGCCTCGAATGCGCGTCCCGTCTGTACGGGTCCACCCTTGACGACGACGCGATAGGCTGATGATGGTACGCAGGCGCAGGTGGAGACGCCAACGCAGGCGACGCCGTCGCCGACCGCAGAGCCGGCGAACTGGCGGATACACCTTTGATCACCCCCGTCGCCCGATGCAGTGGCTCGATGTACGACGGCAACGTCTTCCCGACTTCCACATCCTTCGAGCTAAACGACCCGGCATGCCGGCGGTTAACCAGCCCCCGACTGCTCGGCGGCTGCGCAGAGTGCGAGCGCATGAGCGGCGGCGCGCGCGGGGACGCCGACAGGCCTTCCTCGGGCATCTCAGACACCGGAGGCATAGTAGCCCAACTCGGCGCCACCTGCTGAGCAGCCCGCGTCGACGCTCGCGGAGGTCGCTGATCCCGCAGCATCGGCTCGACAACGTCAATGTGCGGCAGGATAGACTGCCAAGCGTTGGATATCTCAGCCGTGGCTCCATATAGGACAAGGAGCATCTGCCGCGTATACCGCACGTCGTCCCTCGTTGCCAGAACCTTTAGTTGCAGCGCCAAAACGCCCACCGCTTTACCGAAGACGGCCACGTTGTCCTTGCAGCTTTCAATCACTGCTCTGCAGACATAAGGATGGGGCAAAGTCCGCCGGCTCATAGAGTCGAACCGATCCAACGTGTTGATGAGCTGCGTCATGTACATACTGGCCGGGTCCAGGACCTTCATGAGAACAGAAGACAAACGCTCGTCAATGGCGTACACCGTATAATGCTGCAACGTCTGATACACCTGGGACAAGGCGAACAAGATCCCCCGAATAGCATCAATGAGAGAAAGCAGAGAGTCGGGGATAGTTTTGGAGATAGTCGAGGTCGGCAGGGTCGAGAAGCGCCGGAAATACGAATTCCGCTCAATGTCCATGGACGGGACCGGTCGTTCTAGCATTGTCGGCGAAGACGTGATAGGCGTGCCCGGAGCAAATGGTCGCGCCGGCGGCCCTCTGGCAGTATGACCCTCCGACGAGCTCGAATCCTGACGAGCAGAGATAGGCGACGGCCTAGGCAGCTCTGGCGTAATGAAGATTGTCGCCTCTCGCGACGGGGGACTGGGCATCTTCTCAGGTCGGAACAGGACCTTCGCCGTCCGCAAATCAGGCAGGCTCTTCTTCGTCAACAGCAGTGGACGCGCGGGCTTGCGCGTACTCGTGCTAGCATAGGAGGCATTACGGGCGTGCTGCTGAGGTACTTGCGTCAACTCCTCATCTGCAGAAGCAATTGACTCCTCTGGTGTCGGCAGGTACCTGTCAGGCGAGCGTGAAGGTGAGGGCGAAGGTACAGGCGATGGAGAGGTGCTTGAATTGGTAAGTGAACGGAGAGGATCAACGTAGAGGCGAGGTGGGCCTAGCGGAGAGGGTATGTCCGAAGCGCGCAAGCCGTTCTGTATTCTACTGATATCGGAGTTGACGGACGTATCAGAGTCCACGGAGAAGGAGCGAGCATGTGGCGTGACGCCTGGGTCAAAGCTTTGGTCAGGGACAGGGAAGCGGAAGCGACTCTCCGATGCGTCGTTGCTAGAAGCGGGAAGTGTCACTACGCGCTCTATAGTAGAAATGTCAGATGACTTTACCTTGGTTCGTGGGCTGGACTATCGATATATGAGTCGATGCTGAACTTGCGCCCTTCATAAACAGAGGCGTTATCTTCAATCCACTTTTGGATAGCATGAATCCAGCTCTTCATCACTTCAGAGCCTTCATCACCTCCGCCATTCTCCATCACCTCCTTCGGAGGCCATTCAAGGGGATTGTGGTCGGCTTGGAATAGCGTCAATCGTTGGAATTGAGCGAAGTAGGCTGGCAGCCGAGTAAGCTTGTTCCTCGATACGGAGAAGACCTAGTTGGATGCAGGATCGGCACTCTAATTCACCGGACCGCGCAGGCTTCTGGGAGACGGACCTTCAAATTAACTAGAGAACCCGGCTGGGAAGGGAATCGTTTGATCTTATTTCGGGCAATATCCAAAATTTCCAGGGACGGCATTACAGTGAGCTGATCATGGCATTATATCTTTTTGCAGGTGAAGCAGGAGGAAGAGGAGGACGTACGACATCAGGGAAAACGATGAAGTTATTAGACTTGAGATTGAGGTATCGTAGCCGGGATAATAGTGCAAATGCCATAGGAAGCGTTGTTAAATGATTGTGACCCAGAGTGATTCTACACGCAGGTACCCGAGCGCTGAGTTTCACGTCCGCGCCGCGGTGGGGGCAATGCTACGTACCTCTCTACGCTGCTCTCGTCCTCCACGAGATCCTCCCTCCCTATCGTCGCCAGTCGTTCCACACCAGATTCCCCCATGTCAGTCAGGCCCTTATGGGACAGATCCAACGTAACGCCCTTGTCGGGCGACCTGAGCAGGGCGTCCGTGATGTGGACATCACTGAGAGATGTCGAGGGCCACGGCGAGGACCTGCCACTCCTGGTTGGATGGAGCGACGTACGACGAACGGGAGAACGGTCCCCATAGATGCTCGACATTAATGAGAGCAGCACCGAGAGAGGAGAGGGAGCCTATGAAAGAGACAAGCCAGCCAGTGCATACAATCAACCCACAGCCAGTGTTCCCTATTGACCTTCCAAAGCAAGAACACCAAGGGAACGCTCGGTTAGGACAAGAGGAAGCCCGATGCTCACGTGGCACAGCCAAACAATTACCGGCGCGGCGGTACCGCAACCCTTCCGTTGCCGACTTCGGTTTTCGTCATAATATGAACTGCTTTAGACTGAGTTTCTCGCTCTCCTTTGACCCACAACCAGACCACAGGAAACGAGGAAACAAAATGTGATCATCGAAGCATTGTCTTGAATGGTGTCGAGGCGAAGGAATACGCACGGACATTAAGATCGTCGTAAAGATCATACGGTACTTATGCGATGCTGTGAGACGTGTAAGAAACGTATGATTTCGTGGCACGGACAGCTCAATGGACGGAGAACTGTCAGAAGGACGCGTAGGTTGGTCTTCATCTGCAATTCATTAAAATGCTTCGTAACATGAGGTTTGACAGGATCAACGACGTCCTGGATGATGGGACGCTGCCAGTACCAGCGCTTTCCTGGCTGCTCCGCCGACACTTCTGTCTAACAATGGAGAGAAATGGAGAGTATATCCGGGCGTGTGCTACAAGGCAGTATGAGGCTGCACAATTGTCTCCGTGGCCAGATCACCCATCATGTTCTCTGTGGCAAAGCCTATGCGCTGCAGGCGTATGTTTGACATCGGTCATGTCACAGGTGTCATTTTTCCGTGTATATGACAGAAGTCTGAGGCAATCGTCTGCCTTTGCAACGTTTGCTGGCAGAACGTTTGCCGTCTTATGTGCCGTCTGTGCGTACAGAGTTCAGTATAGGCGATAAGACACAATTCAGAGCTCTTCCATCGATTGTGCCTTACTCGTGGGTGTAGCCAGTGCGTCTCCGCCGACACCGTTATTATCAGCTACATTCTGAATGAACTATACCAGGGTGCCTTTCGGTGCCGGTGGCTTCTTTCCCTCGCTCTACGAACGTGCTTGCGTGGATAGGGCGTCTCATTCTACGATATGCAGGTTCAATGGAGTTAACATACCTTTTCCCGATATTGTTAGGCGTGGCGCTCCGTATGACCTCCTGGTGCAAGTGAGTGCCGTACTTCATGCCAAGAATACAGTTGTGTTATAAAAGGCGTCCCTGCAGGATCATCAAGATGTAGTGGACAACAAGTACTCATCTGCTAGTCCATCATTATGCGTTTACTTCTTAGTGGGGCCCTCCTGGTGGCATCCGCAGTCGCAGCCACTGAGCTGATGGACCGCAACTTGGTATACCGCTCTCCGTTCTTCGAACACCCCCAGGTGAGCCTGCTCATCAAAGATCGATATGCTTCATAGATTGAATTCAGGTCTGCAGTTTGGACAGGATACGCGTGAAATACACGCTCGTCATGTCCGGGCGAAGAGGCAATTGGAGAGTGCAAGTGGCTTCGCGGATGAGCACTACACTACTTTCTATGGCAGCGATTTCAGCAATGTCGGTACCCTAACTTGGTGTTTCACCTACATGAAGAACTCGCCCTAAATGACTCCCTTAACAGACCGTCTTCATCTGGAGTGGCGGAGTTAACTTCACTCACAATGGTATGTGTTCGCTTTGCAGCTTAATTCGAGGCATCGAACCTAACCGCCTATGCTAGTTGCAAGCGTAAGTGCCTTGTACTTAAGGAACTGAGTATCGTGGCCATACACTCGCTGTTTACAGGGCGATCCTTGGGATACCTCCGTCCTCCTGTGGACTCGCGCAGCACCTATCGCAACCTCAACAGGTGCCCTACCTGATCAGGACGTCCCCATCTGCGTATCGTACAAAGTCTTCGACAACCCTCAGCTCTCTGGCAGCGTGCTAAATTCCGGCGAGGCCTTCACTACATATGATGTCGACTGGACTGTCAAGGTCGAAGCTATCGGCCTCAAGCCTGATACCCGCTACTGGTACCAATTCGCCGACTGTACCAATGCTGTTACGGTCAGCCCAGTCGGTGCGACCAGGACACTGCCGGATCCCAACAGTGAGTATATGTACTCTGAGAGAAGCGCCGATACTTCATATACTTCTCTAGCTCCTGCCGAGCAGGTCAACGGTGGCAAGCCTTTGACCTTGGCTGTCTTCTCCTGTTCGAGGTGGCAGGATGGTGAGCATTACAGACTTAACCTATGGTTAAATATGCTGACTCTCAGCAAGGTTATTTCAACGCATACGGCTACGCCGCTCACAACACCTCCGCGGATATCTTCATCCACCTTGGTGACTATGTTAGTGTCCAGATCTTGCGCCATATGGCGGTTGCTGACCTCAGAGCAGATCTACGAGTCACTGGGCAACGGGTATTTAGGGTGTGCGTTGGCCGTATGAGCATTGAGCTAACACAGGTAATCGCAGTGCACCCATTGGAAGGGAAACTCTGGGTCGTGAACTGGCTACAATCTTCGACTACCGACAGCGCTTGAATCAGTACCGCACTGATAGTAGCCTCGTTTACGCCCACCAATACTCCCCTTGGATCACCGTATGGGATGATCATGAGGTAATGCCTTTCGGTGAGGGGTTCCCTGAGACTTATGAACTTTCGGTCCAATAGGTCGCAGACCAATCCTGGAAGGCGGGCACCGCCGACTCTAACGATACGACTGCGGGATGCAGCTTCTCACCTTCGGGTACATGCTTCACGGATAGGAAGTTGGCAGCTGTCCGGGCTTATCATGAATGGATCCGTTCGTACAACGCGCATTCTAAGTCAGGCTGGACGAGGTGATGCTAATTCACATCAACCTATAGCGATTAGGCAAGTCGTTGCCGATGACAAGCTAAGGATCTGGCGCAACTTCCAAATGGGAAAACTATTGGTATGCGCTTTGCGGAGGATGAAGTGTAGGCTGTACTAATATTTAGTTATGAAGGACTTGACCATGCTGGACACTCGTGAGCTCCTACGTTTATTATGCTGAGGGAAAGAATCCTGACCGTTTGAGTCAGGTCAGTATGATCGTGATATCACCGACGTGAGTATTTCCCGGCATCTTCTATGTGACATTGTTAAATTCGCTTACTTGCCCAGCTTTACTACAACACCGGTAAGAATACCTATATACCCTGGATATCCTGTTAACTGCATTTCTGGTTGGCCATTACCTAGAATGTAAGTGCTCTCTCGCTAACGGTATCGGTTAGTTGATTGAACGCGCTTTCTCTATCTCTAGATGTGAACGAGATTGCTGCGTACCCCAATCGTTCCATCATGGGCTTCGAGCAAGAGAACTGTAAGACAGTGCTCTCTGGACCTAACGGCGAATCTTATTAGTGTTGTCATCCAGGGTTCCTCACTTCGCTCTCAGAGTCTCAAGCGAGAGGTGCTACGTGGAGGATTGTCGGGTGCGTGCATTCTTGCGAAATAATATTCGAGATTTTATATTATGGTGCATGACAGACAGCAGATCGTCTTCAGTCAACTGAACGAATCCAATACTTGTACGTCGAAGACGCTCTTCCCCACATGCCATAGGCGCTGATGTTCTTCCAACGTTATGTAGATGACTTGGTAAGCAAGAATGGCCGGAGTGACTATCCGCCACTAAATCACATCAACAATCATATAGGATGCCTGGGACGGTTACCGTGCTAACCGCATGCGCGTCTTGGAGTACCTGTACGACAACCATATCACAAACACAATCATACTTTCGGGAGACAGTCATGCTAACTGGGTCTCGGATCTCGCCAGTGAGTGTACTATCTTCATCATAGACCGATAAAGCTGATGCATTTCGCAGTCCCGAATGATACGACGACGTAAGCCCGCGTTGTGGCAGCATCACCGTATGTTGCTAATCAAGGAATAGTTACAACCCCAACACTGGCAATGGCGCTATTGGCGTCGAGTTTGCTGGTACGGCAGTATCGTCGTCGTCTACCTTTGGAGCGAACATCAGTCCAGCAGCTGCAGACAAGATATCGCAGGTCCTTGTCGGAGACAACAACCCTGACCTTCAGTGGAGCGAGGGCTCATACCGAGGGTTCTTCACGTTGACTATTGATACCAATGAAATCAACGCCACCTACTATGCCATGGAAAATATCCGTAAGAGCCTCGCATTGCTACCAGCAAGCTTGCCGCTTAATCGATTCGCAGAAACCGCCAACCTCGACGGATTCGCGAGCGCGACGTTCAACGTTCGCCGGGGTCAGTACCGACAGCTATGCTACGTTTCTGCAGTTAACGCGTGTTTCTTAGGCGCAAACAAGTTGACTCGTCCTGTAGCAGGAGGGACTGTGGCTGCTGGTGTTCTGAAGTCAAGTGTAGTCCAGGGCTAAGTCTGCGGAGGACAGAAGCATGAAAGGCACGGAAAAAGTGCGACAAGGCCGTCACAAATGTTAGGTTGCTTTACGAATGAAAGACAGTGCTTGTCACGGTTACTGCCGGAGACTGGGGATCACGTTGAGTCGCCCGTATTATTTCGCTTCGCATAAAACTTTCCACCGCTGGGCGCGACACCGGGCATAGCATGGGATCATCCGCAGTCCAGCTCTGTACCAGGCTACCCGCCGGATGCGTCGCTAGCCGTAATTCGAGGCAAAAGATATCCAATCTTGATTACTTCGCAAAGTGAAGACATGCATGGGTGCGATGTAGACACCGCAACAACCCTAGAATACGACACGATTGAGGTGGGATAGGAAGCTTGATGGATGGATTTTATAAGAGGACGAGCCTCGTTGCGCCAGATGTCACGTAACCGTCACGGCGGGTTCACGTTACTTTCCCGTACTACACTACCGTTGTAAGTCGGTCATACATTTACTCCTCATCGATCACGACTCGCCCTTCTCTCGTCCTGTATCTCCTCTGGATATCCTGAGCAGGGTTGGATCCGTCCTGCGAACTACGCTTCACGCCTATCCGCCATGAAGGGCCTTAAGAAGACGTTCGGCGGAGTGAGCGTTCCCTGATACGCTGCCCGAGTGATCTTCTTCTTACAGTCGATCAATGACAGCTCAACAGGAAAAGTTCTCAAGACTCAACTACCTCGTCAAAGAGCAAGGATGGGAAGTCGGGTAGCAGTGCGGCGGCAGCCCCTCCGCCCCCTCCCAAGCCTACCGCAACGAATGGCTCGTCAGCCATCACTAATCTCAACAACATCTCGAGTAACAGTATCAACAGCCACTTGTCCTCTGGCTCCCAGAGTGCTTCATCCAGCCGGTCAATATCTCCGGTTACTTCTGCTCCTATAGGCGCTGACCGCAGATATGCTACACTTGACAGGGCTCCGGCGGCCCCTCCTATAGTTGTTGTCAGCTCCGACCCCGAAGGGATGCCCCGTAATGGAATCCATGGTTCGCCCGAGAGGAGCTCTACCGGTCTGGAGCCCCTCACTGGACCTGGTGGGGCGACACCGCCCCGTGCTGGGACTTTGAATCGGCTACGCACTGGTCCAAAGGATACCATCCCAATCGTAGGAAAGCCTCCCAGGAAGCAGAGGAGTAGCCGTTTCGTGGTGACGGAGAAGGTTGAAATTGAGAGACTACCTGCGTTCTCAGGTGCGTCTCCCTCCATCATGACGTGGGTTGCAAGCTCAACCTCAACTATCTCCTTGATGTAGAAATCGCACCAAATGAAAGAGGACAGCTGTTCGTAAAGAAGATTCACCAGTGCAACGTTCTATTCGACTTCAACGACGCCAGCGCAGAGCTCAAAGGCAAACAGATCAAGGCGCAAACCCTACATGAGATGCTGGAGTACATCACGACTCAGCGAAATGTCATTACTGAGAACATATACCCCGAGGTTGTTAATATGGTACGCATATCTCGCATACACTCGAAAGCTGCAGGCCTGACCACGCGAGTGCTTACGCAGTTTGCTACCAACCTCTTCCGTTCTATACCACCCCCTGTAAACCCGACGGGAGATGCTTTCGACCCCGAGGAGGACGAACCCGTGCTGGAACTTGCTTGGCCTCATCTCCAGTTCGTCTATGAATTCTTCCTGCGCTTTGTGGAGAGCGCAGACTTCAACACCAACCTGGCCAAGCGCTACATTGATCAGTCCTTCGTTCTGAACCTTCTCGAGCTCTTCGACTCAGAGGATCCTCGGGAGCGCGACTTTCTCAAGACGACGCTGCATCGGATTTACGGGAAGTTCTTGAACTTGCGAGCGTTTATACGGCGTTCGATCAACAACGTTTTCTTCCATTTCATCTACGAGACCGAGCGACACAACGGCATCGCAGAGCTGCTGGAGATTTTGGGCTCCATCATCAACGGCTTCGCATTGCCTCTTAAGGACGAACACAAGACGTTCCTGACTCGGGTCCTCATTCCTCTGCACAAAGTGAAGAGTCTGTCGCTCTACCACCCCCAGCTGGCCTACTGTGTGGTACAATTCCTTGAAAAGGATTCATCTCTAGCGGAGGACGTCATCTTAGGCTTGTTGAAGTTCTGGCCGAAGGTGAACTCTCCAAAGGAGGTGATGTACCTGAATGAAGTGGACGAGATCCTGGATGTGATTGACCCCGCTGAGTTCCAGAAGGTCATGGTGCCGCTCTTCACGCAGATCGCGAGGTGCATCAATAGCCAGCATTTCCAGGTGGCGGAGCGGGCGTTGTCTTACTGGCATAACGAGTATATCGTGAATCTCATGAGCGATAACCTGTCGGTGATATTGCCAATCGTATTCCCTGCCTTATATCAGAACTCCAAGTCGCACTGGAACCGGTGAGCAGACTGGTCGAGCATCATCTATAGCCTATCTAACCAAAGTACAAGGACAATACACGGGATGGTGTATAATGCGTTGAAATTTTTCATGGAAGTGAACCCTGAGCTCTTTGACGAGACTATGCACCAATACAAACAGCGGAAGATGGAGTGGGTGGTCCTCCGTTCATCTGATGTTTCTTTGGCTGATCCTATGGATGACAGTGAGCGACAGCATGCCGTTGAGCAGTACGAGGGATGGAAGAAGCTTCGCGAAAAGGCGATCAAGAACGCTAACGGCAAGCTTCCTGAAGGGTTCGAGGAGAACGAGCCAGAGCCGCCGCCTCCACCGCCAGCCATCGATGACTCCGATATCATGCATCTAACAATGGAGTTGAATGCAGTGAATATCGATGGAGACATGCCCAACGATCTGGATGAAACCGGGATCGAGAGGGTACCGATGGCCGACCCTGGGGTGGACGTGAGTAGAACGGTCTGAGGATGCGCACACGTCTCCTAAACGGTATTTCGTAGCGATCATTCCCAGAAATAGGCATGGATCACTCACCAACAGCATCTCAAAGTCCTCATGTCCGTCGTAAAAGCGTGCTGCCAGGTACGTTACCTCGGGGAAAATTCGCAAAACGACGACGCTGATCATCTTTTGTTGTCTAGTTGACCCAACGGTGCTACGTGATCTGCAGAATCACCGCAGTTTGGACGACTCGTTGGGTCCCCAATCGACTGAGCACTGATGCGTGTTCTGCGGAGTTTATTCTGTCTCCTTTGTACACGCTGTTTGACGGACAGTGGTCATTTGCATTACGCCCATGCGATATAAGTATATACATTTCTGCTCCGACTGGCAGGCCCTCTTAGTTCACTTTATTATTTCATGGGTTCGTTCTACTATGCTCTTATTCCATCACCGACTACCTTCGCGTTGCATTGGAATTGAATCTTTTTCTGCATTCGTTTGTGGTCCACCCATTGCATACACAGTGTAGCGCATACTGTATACTCTGCTAACATCCGATATCCATTTCTTTTCTTTCCCCGCCTCTGTGAACATCATGCAATTATTCCGATCGAACAAATGAGTGAGGTTCTTCCAGACCAACCCCAAATGTTCTCTCCTTTTCTCCCAGACCCCTTCTAAAATATTCCGCTGCGCGCAACAGCTAGGAACGTACCAGGAGGTTCGAAGATCTGCCAGCCACCGCGGAAGACGGGCGATGCCGGTCTTAATGTACGGTTACGTAAGCCAATGGAGAAGCGAAGAACATCCTGGAACATTCGTCCTCAACGTCTATAAAATATGGCCTCGCTGCGATGGGCGTTTCGCAATTCGATAATTCTCTACAACTCGCATACCCCTCTCACAAAAGCACACTAGAATTTATCGCGCGCTCTAATAATGGCCAAGGCTGTCGGAATCGACTTGGGCACGACCTACTCGTGAGTATATGCTCTCCGATCTGTGGCTTCGGACAATGTACTGACTGCCGTGTTTCTGTCTAGCTGCGTCGGTGTCTGGCAAAATGACCGTGTCGAGATCATCGCCAACGACCAGGGTAACCGCACAACGCCCTCATACGTCGCCTTCACCGAGTCCGAGCGGTTAATCGGTGATGCTGCGAAGAACCAAGTCGCGATGAACCCCCACAACACCGTCTTCGACGCAAAGCGATTAATCGGCCGCAAGTTCAGCGATGCTGAGGTTCAGTCAGATCTCAAGCACTTCCCCTTCACGGTCTTCGACAAGGGTGGCAAGCCCTACATCTCTGTCCAGTACCGCGGCGAGACCAAGGAATTCGTAAGTCTTTTCCTGTTCATCGGAGATGTTGGACAACTTTCTAACTGTGCTGTAGTCGCCAGAAGAAATCTCGTCGATGGTCTTGACGAAGATGAAGGAGACCGCTGAGTCGTACCTCGGCACGACCGTCAAGGACGCCGTCGTCACCGTCCCCGCCTACTTCAACGACTCGCAACGTCAGGCAACGAAGGACGCTGGTGTCATCTCTGGCCTCAACGTCCTCCGTATCATCAACGAGCCTACCGCCGCCGCCATCGCCTACGGTCTCGACAAGAAGACTGTCGGTGAGAAGAACGTCCTCATCTTCGATCTTGGTGGAGGAACCTTCGATGTCTCCCTCTTGACAATCGAGGAGGGTATCTTCGAGGTGAAGGCCACCGCCGGTGACACACACTTGGGTGGTGAGGACTTCGACAACCGTCTCGTCAACCACTTCGTCCAGGAGTTCAAGCGCAAGAACAAGAAGGGTAAGTTCATATGTTGACCTCAAAAGCATTGAACCCGATGCTGACTTAACTTTCTATAGACCTCTCTTCGAACCCTCGTGCACTCCGTCGCCTGCGCACTGCTTGCGAGCGTGCCAAGCGTACCCTCTCTTCCGCCACCCAGACTTCCATTGAAATCGACTCGCTCTACGAGGGTGTCGACTTCTACACCTCTATCACCCGTGCACGGTTCGAGGAGCTCTGCCAGGACCTCTTCCGCAGTACGCTCGACCCCGTTGAAAAGGTCCTCAGGGACTCGAAGATCGACAAGGCCAACGTCCACGAAATCGTGTTGGTCGGTGGTTCAACTCGTATTCCCCGTATCGTCAAGCTCGTCTCCGACTTCTTCAACGGCAAGGAGCCCAACAAGAGCATCAACCCCGACGAAGCTGTTGCCTACGGCGCTGCCGTCCAGGCTGCCATCCTTTCCGGTGACACATCTGAGAAGACGCAGGACCTCCTGCTTCTCGATGTCGCTCCCTTGTCGCTCGGTATCGAGACTGCTGGTGGTGTCATGACGCCGCTCATCAAGCGTAACACGACTGTCCCGACGAAGAAGTCCGAGATCTTCTCGACGTACTCGGACAACCAGCCCGGTGTGCTCATCCAGGTCTTCGAGGGTGAGCGTGCACGGACGAAGGACAACAACCTGCTCGGCAAGTTCGAGCTCTCTGGCATCCCTCCCGCACCCCGTGGTGTTCCTCAGATCGAGGTCACATTCGATATTGATGCGAACGGTATCCTGAACGTCTCTGCCTCCGACAAGACGACCGGCAAGTCAAACCGCATCACGATCACGAACGACAAGGGTCGCTTGTCGAAGGAGGAGATCGAGCGCATGGTCAGCGAGGCCGAGAAGTACAAGGCTGAGGACGAGGCTGCCGCTGAGCGTATCCAGGCGAAGAACGGTCTTGAGTCGTACGCCTACAACCTTCGCAACTCGCTCACGGACGAGAAGCTCGCGGACAAGTTCGACGCGGCCGACAAGAGCAAGCTCGAGTCTGCGGTCAACGAGGCGATCTCGTGGCTCGATGCTTCGCAGGAGGCGTCGAAGGAGGAATACGAGGAGAAGCAGAAGGAGCTGGAGGGCATCGCGAACCCGATCATGCAGAAGCTATACGCTGGCGCAGGAGGTGCGGGCGCAGGTGCAGGTGGCTTCCCTGGTGCAGGCGGGTTCCCTGGCGGTGCTGCTCCTGGCGGGTTCCCTGGAGGAGCGGCAGGCGGTGAGGACGGCCCAAGCGTCGAGGAGGTCGACTAAAGGTTCTTCGTCCGTTGTGCATAATGAAGATGTTGTATTGTAGTTTCACGTTTTCTGGGACATGATCAAGTAATGACAGCATGTACAATACGCACTGACTAAAAAGCAATCGCATTTCTGTTTTCGTTGCATCTTAAACTTAGTGTGATGAAAATTCAAAGCCTAATGGGAGTTGTCAGGACGAAGACGTTGAAGAGTAAGAGCGGATAAAAATAGGACGCGTGTGCTTGATAGAGGAGTCTCTTCCCAACCAGCAAGTACCGCCTCCACTGCTCTCGCCACTACTCTCTCGCTTGCTCGTGCCCTGTTGTTTTTCTTGTTTGAATAGTGCTTGTAAGTAGTCCGTTGCAGAATGGCTGGTGAGTACGCTGTTTGTGGTGTTTGGTCCGTCGCTGAGTCCATCGGTAGCGATCTACGCTGTATACACGTCTCCAACCCACCCGCCTATACCCAACCACCTCCCTACTTTGATAGTCACTCCCCATGGTCTGTATTACTCTGCGATACGGTGCTCTCTTGCGCTGATGACCCGCTAGGCCAGCCCCAGAATATCCTGTACTCCTACCTCCATACCAACTACGTGAGTAAAGCGTCTCTGCGAGCGGTATTCGCCCATCTCACTACGGCAACAGAACGCCGAAAACTATCTGCTGACCCCGTCTCCCCAAGGCGACCTCTGCGTCGCCAAACTCTTCCCTCCTCGCGCGGGCGCGCAGACAAACGCCAAAGCATCCGCCTCCGATCCCGGCCACTCGTCATCGTCCCATGGCCATGGATCAGCCTCATCACCGCGCGTCGTGCGCTGCGAAGCGTCCCGAAACCTCAAATGGACCATCGCCAACACCGGCGTGATCTCGCCCATCTACAAGCTCTCCCTCCCCTCCCCCGACTCGCCCGACCTGCCCCTCTTCCAGGTCAGCAAGCCCAACCCCAACGCGGGCTTCTGGAGTATGTTCTATTTTGCGTATGCTGGCCACAATATACCCCCGAAGCGCATTGAGTTTGGCAAGATCCAGAAGAACCCGCCGGGGCCTAATGGAGGTGGGACGCGCATCAGCATCACCGGCAAGACACCGGAGGAGAAGGCAGTGTGGCAGACGCTGGGTGAAGGAAACGAGGATTGCGTGGAATGGGTAGTTCTATGCGCTGCTCTTAACCTGCTCGAGTGAGTCCTCGCAGAATTTCGTCGAAGCCCCTAATATTGACGCGACCTCTGCAATTTCACTTTCTATAGCGACGAGATCATCAAAGCAGCAGAGAAGAACCCTGGTGCACCCTCCCCTTCAGCCTCCACGCCCACGCTTCACGGCCGCCAACCTGTAGCCCTGCGTGACCCCGGCTCGCGTCCTCCCCAAGGCATAGCCCCTCCCAACCAAGGTACCCCTCCTCCCCAGCAGCAACGCGGACCTCCAGGCCCTCCAGGTCCTGGCCTAGGAATGCGCGGTCCTCCTGGTCCTCCCGGGCCAGGCGGCCCCCCTCCTCCCAACGGTTACGGCAGAGGCTATCCGCCCCCAGGGCCTAACGGCATGCCTCCTCCCGGACCAGGCGGTATGCCTCCCCAAGGGTACGCCCCCGGACCTGGCCAGCAAAGGCCCGGTGCCCCCATGGGCATGCCAGCGCCGATGCCTGGTGCGGGTGGGCTCCCGCCGCAGGGCTACGGCCGACCGCCGCCACCTCAGCAGATGCCGCAGCCGGTTCCTGGACAGGGCAGGAGGTTCTGAGCTCGTTCGTGTTCAAGGGATAGCTTGCATGGATATTTCTCCTGTTCATTGTACAGCAGCGGCACTTCCCATCTTCCTGATTTAGTTCGATATCCTTTGCCTGGTTGACGCGTCCCTGGACATGCAATCCGTTCCAGACTCTTTCCCTCCTTCGTTTCTTCTACTTTTATTCAATGTTTGTACATCAAGTCCTGGGACCAGGTGTTGCATGTCACGATAGTTTGGTTTCCCCTGTTTCTTACGTTTACTGGGTATTCATGCAAATCTACATCGATCTGTAACGCCCATGGAACCCTGACGACACAAACGCTCGGTGATATGACAGCAGAAATCTACATTGATGAGTGGTTACTCCGAGGTAGTGATATTATTAAAGGGTGATAGTCAGCTTTCCCATGACATGATAATGTTGCAACGGTGTTTCCGCTTCTCCTTCCTCGAGCGCTAGATCCGCGTTCTGCGCATCCCCTAACATCTTGCAAGTATATCATCCATCCACTTCGTAGCAGGCCTTACGCAGAAGACTTGATCTGCTTCTCGATGGCATCCATGGAGAGAGCTGGAAAGACATAGGCATGTCAGCTAGCGATTCACCCCGGAGCGCGCCATGCCTACATTTAGGTCTCTCGATGGGTAATCCCAAGGCTCGCGCCCATACGAGTTGAGTAAGGGCACCCAGAGCTAAGGCAAACGAATCAGAATGGAAGGGAAGTCAGAATGCACGCGAACTCACCTCTTGAAACACCAAAGATGACGGTGTAATACTGCATCATCGGATGAGTCTTAAGCCGCATCCTCCATTTGTGCCGAACAGACTCACTTTGAACTGTGTCAAGCCGTAGTGATACAAGACGCAGCCTGATGTCGCATCGACGTTGGGGTACGGGTTCTTCGTCTATTAGTACAGTGCGTTTCGTGTCAGGCTGGATTCGAACGAAGATGCGCATATACATACCTTGCCGTGCTCCTTGAGGACACCTGGAGCAACTTCATAAGTCTACGCATGGGCACTTTCTGTCAGAACGTCGTGCGTTGAACATATCACAGCGTACTCGCCTTCTTGACCATCTGAATAGTCGTGCTCTCCAGCAACTCTGGTCTGGAGTTACAGAACTGCTGGAGAGCCATGAACCGTGGGTCCGGGCTTCTCAACACGCCGTGTCCGTAGCTAGTCCAAACACGACTTTAACAAAGGCTGTCTAACAAACAACGTCCATGAACATACCCTGGCACGACTTGCCCACTCTTGAGCGTCTTCCAGAGGTACTCCTTGATCTGGTCGTGGGTGATGTTGTCACCGAGCTCTTTCTGCATGGCAAGCTGCCACCGGAGGACTTCCTGGTTTGCGAGCCTTGCAAGGGAAGCACATCAAGCTAGGAGCACATATACAAGGTACTATTTGCTTACCCATGCAAGGGTCCAGCCAGTGCATATAATGCAGCAGAATAGGACAGGTAGGGGTCCGACAGCGTAGAACCGACGAGGTCTTCAACCAAAATGGCCTGGAATGAATCCCCGATGCACTCATGTCATACTTCGGACTCACGAGCAGTATGGGCAGAGGCATTCCCGCCTTCGTGGTCGCCGTGGAGAGCAATATAAAGCCGGAGGTACTCCGTCACGTCCTCATTCTTGAATCCCAGCATCCGTGTATAGTTACCTACAAGATATATCAGACAAACTGACTGTATGCGCCCAAAGCAATGCACTAACCGATGAGGTCCAAGTCCTTATCGACCGCAGGGAGGTCAGCACCAGGCTTGTATACATTGCGGTAAATGCGCGCCGCCAGGGCTGGTAGGCGAGCAATCAGGTTGATGCAGTCCTCGAGCGTGTATGTCCAGTACTCGGTCTTCTTGATACCCTTTTCGTAGGCCTCTGCGAAGACGCTCTCTCTGTTCAGCGCCGCAACGCCCATACCAAGCTGGGTCATCGGATGAAGAGAAGGTGGTAATCTGAGGCTCTCAGTCGAGCGTAGGCACGTTAGTGGATGACAGAACATACGAATCTAGCAGGTCCTCGACGTAGGAGGGCAATGCTCCTTTGGCAGCCAGCTCGGCAGACAGTTCCCTGACCTGGCTTTCCGACGGAATTTGGCCCGTGAGGAGTAACCAGAGCATACTCTCGGGCAGGATCTCCTTACCACCAAGAGCTGCCGGGAGCTGTTTCTGGCAGTCTGGTATTGTCAGACCGTGGAAGCGGATGCCCTGGATGTGCGGCGCTGAGTTCCACTGGATCTGACCAAGGAGGAATAACTATCACCTCGTTTGGATCGAGCACTGAAGCTTCCCAAAGCATAGCTTTGAGACCTCTCATACCGCCAACGACGTGCTCGACCTGTGGTGTCTCAGTACCCCGACTGAGTTGAGGCAGTTTGTCGACAGTACCTTGACATCGCCCAGCACTGTTTGAGCATGTTCGGCTTTCTATAGCGGTGGATCAGAGGAGGGCTCCATCACAGGGCTATTATATGGACCTACAAGCTTCTTCAGTTGCTCTTGTTTACGCGGTATAACCTCTTGCAGCGTCTCCTTCAGGGACTATACAGCGACGAAGCCTTCAGTATATGCTACGCTCTAAACCGTATCTTGGGCTCACCTTCGTGGATGCGAGCCTTCGCTGGGCGACACCAGAGGCTGTCCTCTTAAAGAGAGCCCTGGAGACAGCGCTGGATTGTATGAACATCGGCGACAAGGGAGGAGGAAATGCGGGGAACGCTTACCTTACCCCGCATGATGACCGACTACTTTAATACCTCGGCCGTGCCCTGAGATTGCGATTAGGAAGACCTGTGTCCGAGAACCTGCCACCGGGACAAACAATCTCAAATAACCAAATTCGGCGCCGGAGGTCACCTGCCACCTGTGTGTCCGGTGTCGACATTGCATGCTCGCCGTTGCTCGCCGTGCCAGCGCATAGCGCCTCTCTCGTTTTCGCTCTTTCTCTCCAGTAATGGCTTCGGTATTCGTCCCTGTGCTCTATCTCGTACTGGTCATTGGGAGTCTCGGAATTTTCAGTTATTTCTACCGCAAACGTGCTGCCAGTTCGTGTCCGTTACGCTCATTACGTGCCGCCATGTATTAACTCGGACGCGTCTCATTAGAGAGACAAATCGAATCATACTTCCCCCGTCATTTTGAACGCGACGCATATGTAACCCTGCTGCAGCAGACCGATCCCCCTCCACATGAGACGCTCCTTAAAGCCGCACTGATACGTCGCGCAATCGCGGATGTCCAGCGCATACTCCGGATACGTGAGGACAAGCCGGCACTACAAATGCTACTGCAAAAGGGTTCCGTTGGCGACGATCTGTGGAATAGCCTGCTAGCCGCGGAGAAGGAGATGGAGGCCGAGATTCTCGAGGTCGTGAACGAGGCAAATACCTTCGTGGAGGGATGGGGCCAGGTCATCTTCCAGAGTGC
Organism: Heliocybe sulcata; assembly: GCA_004369045.1. Lineage (NCBI taxonomy): Eukaryota > Fungi > Basidiomycota > Agaricomycetes > Gloeophyllales > Gloeophyllaceae > Heliocybe > Heliocybe sulcata. The sequence goes on along the minus strand of ML213505.1, from coordinate 1,316,188 downwards.
CAGCGAGATTATCCAGAATGAGAAGATGCGGGCTATAGTTGAGGCATCGGCAAAGTCAAGGGCTGCGAAAGGTGTGTCTCGACATGACGCAGCACCCTTTTGACCCGTGTTCACGAATTCACATGTCATCAGAGGCGAAGTATGGCAAGCATCATACCAAGAAGGCGATCGCTGCGTTACCCGAGATCCCCACATCACCTAAACCCACATCACCCACTCAGCCAGCGACCCCGTTATCCGCAGGTGTCAATGGCCTTGTACCACCGTCCAGCGCAGGCGCTGACGGTAACGAGAGCGCAACACCGGGATCACCTGCATCCAGGCCAGCTTCACCTACTTCGTTAAAATCCGTGAGTCAGCTTTCTCTCGAAGGACGCCCTCTTACTCAACTCTCCCTTAGTCTGGCAAGAAAGGCAAGAAGCGGAAGTAACTACCGACCCTCAGTCTTATCCATTGCCTCCCCCTATTACACACCAGTGCAATGGCATATTGCTTGCACTCGAGCTGAATATCGAGAGTCATAAGATTGAGGAAGAAATAATACAGTTGACAGTAACACTACAGCAATCCGAGGTAACCACTCCCGATTAGCATACAACGAGAGCCAAACTTGTCCACCCTCTCTGGGCTGTATATGGCTAACGCGCGACACAGCTCATCCCCTGATCACGATCGCCTTCTCTCCCGTGCCCGTTCTTGTCTTGCCCGACTTGTCTACGTGATCTAATCCCAGTGCGTCCTCGGGCGCGAACTTGTGATCGTAGATGGTATCATCTACAACGCGGCGATCAGCTCCTGGAAGAGTAGCGCAATGCGAAATGAGTCCGCTCACCGTCCTCGATATACGACGGCTGCTTGAATGTCGACACTTGTACGAGGGCGAAGCGGTACTTTGCAAAGTCCTTGTCCGACACGCCTATTCGGGCTTGTAGCCGCTTCTTCATGTCAGAGAATTTCTCACCCTGTCCGAACACGCTGAGCGATAGCGAAAGGTACAGGATGTAGAACACTTACAGGCTTGACAACAAACTTGAAGGGGACGCCGTGTGTTCGAGAAACCTCCTTGGAGAAGTGGAAGACACTAATGACTTTGTCATGGTCATCCGCTTCTGCTTCCTCCACAGGGATCTCCTGCACTGTCCGTTAGACAATGTCAAGCGGAAATGTACAGCACGAACCTCTGCATAGAGCTCAACTGGATCTGGGATGTTACCAATCATCTCGGACCCGGTGAACTCCTTCTGTGTTTTGCCGTCTTTCGACACCTCGAATATGCGGATGTTGCCCGTACCCTCCGGCGTCAACGTGACAAGCTTGGCCAAATTGTCAGCAAGGTCGTGAACCATGCTAGTCTTCGGTAACAGGAAGGAGTGCGCTGCCTCCTCCTTGTTGTGAATACCGGTCCAGATGACCTTGAGACTTCGCTTCGTCTCGAGCTCCACTATACTGACGTCCAACTTCTCGTAGAGGATGACTGTCGTCGTCGGATTCACGTAGCTGGGGGCCATGATCTCCGCGATGCTCTGGTTCAAAGACCGCTTGAGAACAGCCTTCGGTGTGCCGTTTGTAGCGTGTGTTGTAGTGAACCGGAGTTTGATGGGGTCGTGCCTGAGATACTCTCCAACTTTGGTGGCCATCTAAGCAGATCTCAATATGAGAGAGCAGGGTAATCTTCAGGAGCTTACTATGTCGTAGTTCTGCTTCTTGCTTAACACCAAATTGAACTCGGGATGCGACGTGTCAGGCTCCTCAAACTTGGGTCGGAAGATGATCATGACGCGGTTCTGGAGGAAGTCATAATACTGAACGGGGTTGGAGTAGAGCCCCTGGCTCTCGAGGTCATGAACCCTGCGGGGAGATAAGGACGCTGCCAAGACCAGGCATATCAATAACAACTCACTCCTTGTCATTGATTTCAACCTGGAAACAGATGACATCTCCATCCTGGATCTCGCTCTGGGCGAAGGTGAGCTTGGGCTTCATGAGTTCAATCATTCCAGGTTTGATTTCCTACAACAGGTGCTTAGTACGGACATATACGCGACTTGCGCGTATGCCTACCTCATATAACTTGAGCGGTGTGCCAGGTGTCCAACGCATTCGCTCGTTGACGATGGACATCAGGTCGCTGACCTTAGCATTACGTTGCACGTAACTCTTGCCAACACCATACAATGTCTGCTTGGTGGTGTCGAAATGCTTCAGGAAGATCATGATTGCTCCAGATGGTGGTTCTGGCTAGACATCGTACAAGATATCAGCCCTCATTGTGCACTGGAGTATCAATTTCATGAATACCTTGGACGGGTCCGCGACGACATCAAGGTAGAGGCGTAGATCATTTTGCCGAGCGGCCATATTATTCCGAATGACCTCGACCGCTGTTCCAGAATGTAAGAAGAATCATCGGCAGAAACAAGCAAGACTCATACTTAATGTGGGTTCATTCTCAGGAATGTGGGTGTCGGGCCTAACGGTCTTGTTCTGGCGATTCACCAAAACCCATAAACGTATTTGGTTTTCGGGGTAGTGGAAATGTTGCGCCACCCGGCTCTTGAAGACAGGATATGTCTCCTGCTTCAGCACGCGGAAGCTGGGCAGATCAGAGGGAGGCCAATTCTTCTCATCGAAGCTCGCCAAGTCGAAGCCTTCGTGATGGGCGAACGTGTCGTCTGTGATAACCTAGGAAGGACTGAGGCCCACTGTCCCATTTTATTACCATTTTATCCTACCTTCGCTGTCAAGAACAGGTGCTGTTCTTCCCTTTCACGCCTCTTGGCCTCAAGTTGCAGCCTCTCTTCATCGAGCCGACGCTCTGCAGACAGTCTAGTGAGGCCCAAAATGTCTCAATGAACCTAGACAGTACTTACTAAGATGCGCTGGTGTGTCCTCCTCCGTGAAAGGCGCCAGGATCTCATCAATCGCGGACTCGCGGATATACACCAACATGTAGGCGTTGGTAAACCTCTTCATCGCGCGTACTTGGTTCCGTTGCATCGCAGGGGGCACGCCGTTCAAAGGCTCTCCGCCATAATTCTCCTCCAAGACTTCGCGGTCCGTCACAGGAGTCACTCGATCGTCGTCGAACTTGAGCCAACGAGTCTCCCGGTCAGGCTTAATGAGAGCGAAGTAATGCCCGCCATGCAGATCACCCGAGTGAACCAAGACGCCGTGAAGTTTGTATACCCACGGGTGAGACCGGTCAGCCGTCTCATCCAGGAATTCATCGAGGTCAATCTCGAATGGGAACTCGTGACGGTCGTTAATCTAAGATGATATGTCATTAACGGTTCGATGTGCAATCCACGGTACCTACCTTGACCATGGCATCACGTTGAATATCGTACTCGAAACGCTTCAACTGCAAGTGAAGGACAGGAGGGAATGCCTGGAAGATGATACCCTTCTTGGCATCTTGTAAGCCGTACCCCTCCGCCTGGTACTTGTTGTCGCCATCCAGAGTCTCGACTTGGACATAATCCTTAAAGGACTCTAGGAGGTTCTTCATCCCCTTGACGTTAAGCTGGATGTCTGCTTGGGAGATGAGTCATTGTGCATTGCGTATGCGATCTCTTTGCATACCGCTGAACTCCTCGACACGTGAAGACTCGTAGTCAACATTGACGCATTTGATGTAGCTCTTCATCTTCCCTAGGAAGAGCTTGGCCACGGCGCCCTCGGCCTCCGTACCCTGCAAACCGATGAGTTGTATGATAGCCAGGGCGCCCGCATCTAACTGTACCTTCATTTTGGATTCCAGCTTATCCATGAGAACACGATTGAATTCCTGCACGTCATGCTGCAAGAAAGAGTCCAGCGACTTCCAGCCGAAAGATTTCGTCAACTCGGTCGTGCCTAGGACATACTTTGAGCCAAGGACTTATTATTATGTAAGGCTCGCTTACCAACTGGCTGATCGGATGTTTGCAAATGATAGAACACACGTTGTAGGGCAAGGGCTACGCTTTCTGTGGGGAGGTCGTCTTCGGTAGGGATTTGGTACACCGCCTTTGCGAAACCGATTGGAAGATACGCTTATATGACGCGGAATTGACATACCTTCCTGAAATATCGTGTGCAGAACAGCGACTGTAGTAAAGAGTTCATGTAACATGTGGCGCCCTGGTTCTTCAATCCAACGTATCCGGTCTCCTTTTTCGAGTCATAACTGAGAATGGGATGGTCGATAAGTGTGTAGTTGGAGGGCCCAGAACTTACTTCACGAAATTATGCCAAAGGACGCCAGTGGGATCCTCCAGGACTCTGACGTAAACGGATACCATCGCTGACTCGTCTTCGATAGTAGGTCTGTTGTGACCTTCTTGTACGGTGAACAGTTTTCTTAATTCGCTGAAACGCGTGAAACCCCAATCACACTCCTCCGCAATGAAACGATGGTGCGCATCTGACGTTCTTACTGGTCAGAAACAGCGAGAACGGTATACAGCCAAATACGCACGGCTAACGGTGTAGATGGTAGGGTCATGAGGATTTGAGATAACCAAGGCAAACTGAGCGCAGGCGTGCCAACCCTCGGGTACGTTCTTCGGATTGGCGTAATCGAGATATACAGAGACCGTGTCATTAGGAGGCGCGTTGGAATTACCGAATGGAAACAGTAATATCCGCCTAGCATGTTCCATTTATCACATTCATCCTGGCACGACAGAGATTTCGTACCATTTATGCCCGCCGCACTCGAACTCTGGACTCGTGAGCTTCTTCTCCAACTTTTTCCAGCCCGACAGTTTCCAGTGATAGACCTTGAACTCCTTCACTTCATGACCAAGGTCTGGCATATGCTTGGCAGCAAAGGCATCGTCTTGGTGGAAGAGTATATTCATGAGCCGGGGTAGGCGCGCCAGTCGCAAGCCTGTACTTACGGTCGAGGACCGAGACTACCTCATCTACCTCCATGGGAGGAACACCATTTGATTTCTCGTCCAGGACGTCCATAGTCTCATCTGAAAAGAAGAGCGACTTGTTATTCCTACGCCGAGGTCATGATAATAGTGGCAGATCTCATTACCAAGCGACTCGGCCTCGAGTATAGCGCGTGTTTCTTCGTGATCCCCAGGTCTGAGGCTCCTGTACAGCAGTCACAGCAATAAAGGGAAGGCCGGATGACGAGGGTGCTGAGGATGACGGGGGTATTCAGGTAGCTGTGAAGTCAAGTCTGCGCACAGAGTCCGGACGGACCCGCCCCAAGATTGGTAATCCGCTCTCGCCACACGGTGCCTGTATAAGAGAAAATCTTTTCCTTGTCCCTAGGCTTTACTCTCGACCACAATCATCGAGTCTGGTATACTTGCAATCTAAGCTGTGATCTGTTTTTGTTTGCTCTCGATTCTGGCGGCATCGTATTCACCCAAATACGCGGCTTTCACATCACACGATTCCTTAAATTATGTCGACAGGAGGGCTTTCTGCCTTCAACAGCTTTTCCGCTGTCTACTGTCGGTAATGAGTCAATATCGTGTAAGAGCGATCCTAGGGAAGAGTCTGGCGACTGGTTCGTATTGAATCATAGTCAGTCCTTCTTCTCGTGGGTTCAGCCATCGACGTGGTCAAGATCGCCTGTCCCAGCTGGGCACGTTGACGATCTGGACCTCCGTCTTGCGGCGTACAAATACACACAGTCCTCAGGTAATGTCTATCGAAGATCAGTTTCTCCCAGTACTCTCCCAGAAGCTTACACAGATATACTTGCTGCTATAACAGGCTAATTTGAATGCCATTGTGTATATCCTTGCGCTGTCGCTTCCTGTCTAATGATCCCATTGTGCTAAGTTTCAAGCTAGTCGATATTCTTGCAGTACACGAGGTAATTGCCAGAGCATTGGCGTGCGAATTACACGACCATGCCTGCATGACATCACGGCTACGAGAAGAGGTGGAATGCACTTACAGTATCGTGCTCGAGAGCCGTGTACGGTTGCCCCGGAGGCTCAGGTCTATAATGCCATCGGCCGCACCGCTACCTCTGGGGTCCTGGCACCCTTTGTGACTGATGTTGCCGCCACGGGCTCAAAACTGCCCGATCACTGGAATTTATCTGTGCGCATAAATGTGGCCCCCCTGTTTAATTGGTGACTGGCGACCATGTGACCGAGTGTTCGGCCATGCAGAAAGGGTCTCGGACGTTATTCTACGGTTCGTTCTACGGTTCGTTCTACGGTTCGGAAGTGCCGCCAATTGCATTGTATAATGAGTTATAGCATATCTGCGAAGAACACATGAGTGTCCGATCTTTTCTTCTAGTTATAAACCAATTGGGCTTATGTCAACGAGGTTCTCCAGTTGGGCAGCCCTCCAGTTGTGACCAGTGACCGTGCGATCGAACGTTCGGCCTTAGAGAAAGACCTCTCGCATGTTATTCTAAGGTGCCAAAGGGCACGAATCATATATAGGTAGAGTGATTTAGAGCATATCTGCAAAGAAAGAATGAGTGTCCGGTCTTTTCTTCACCAATTGGACATATGTCGTTTGTGACCGGTGACCTTAAGCTTGTAACCGAACGGCCATACAGAAAGGTCTCTCGCATGTTACTCTGAGGTTTAGAAGAGTCGCTAATTAGAGTGTATTTGCAGCGCGCCCCACTAAGTATTTTAGTGACGTCACTAAGGAAAGAATGCGGCTTGGCCACCAGGAAATGATGACACACTAAGGTATTCGGCAGTTTCCGAGAGCTAAGAAACATGGCCGTGCAAATACACTCTATTGTATTGTACAATGAGTTAGAGCATATCCGCAAAGAAAAATTGAGCGTCCGGTCTTTTTCTCTGGTCATAAACTAATTGCCCTTCGGTAAAAAATCCTATCATGTTTTACGCATGGTGCATGGTGCAAGACTACTACATATATAGGTGAAGTGGATCCGGACTGACTTTACCCTATCCTCTTCGGAGTGAAAATAGGAAATACATCATATGTTTGACGGAGCCCTCAGATGGACTTGAAATCGATCTCGAAATACGACACTTGGCCACGGTACTGATCTGGTTCCGGTTGCTCACGGGTACTGTATGCCTCATGTCGGCCACCTGCCTATTCCTTCCACGTTCGTTTTTGTAGTGTATCCTTCTTTTCCTATAAAACTACTTTGACGCTTCTCCTGTGACTGCCCGCTCGCCGTTGGCACTTGAACTGAATGACTAGATGAACAGTCGGCGTTATGACACTAACGATGCTTCACGCACTGGCAGAGATCACAACCATGAACGGTGGATCCCTCCATCTGCGGTCGAGCAAGGGCAGAGAAGGCCTCCCAGCGCTCGACACCAGAGCTATGACCATGGAACCACAGCTGATTCCTCTCGCAGAAATCATCCCTCCAATCGCGCCCATACTTCTCATGGACCCTCTGCTTCTGCTCATCAATCCTCTGCCTTCCAGCCAGCCGCACCTGGGACTTCATCAGGCAAAGGATCTTCTGGTCGCACGCAGCAGCAGTATGCAGGGCACCCGCAGAAGTACTCCACCTCGACATCTAGACCCCAGATGCCAACATCCCAGCAGAGCTACTCCCGGATGGACGAGACAACCAAACGGAGGGAACGGAAGGAAGGCTCTGATCCGCACGCTCACTACCGCCAGCAGGGCCCGTTGGATAAACCTAGCCCGCATTCCCCAGCAGAGAAAGTTCAGGTAACTGAAGATTCTCGCCGTGTGCACCGCTCGCGGCAAGAGTATGCGACTGCTTCCGCAGGTCGTGCAGGGCCGTCAGCAGCACCAGCTCCACAGTCGTACTTTTACGACGCCACATCAGAAAGGACGCGAGGGAAGGAGCCATCTCGCGGAGTTCGAGACGAGCGTGATCGGTATGAAGACGAAGAAAGAGCCAGGAGGCGCAGGCAACGAGAGGAGGACAAGCTGAGAGCGAAACAGTACGCGGAGAGGGCATTACAGGATGACAGGCATCGCCCGTCTAATGAGGAGAGAAAGAGAGAAGAGGCAAGCAAAACTGACTCTCGAACACTCGCAAAATCCACGCATGCCACGAGAACATATGATGAAAGATTCAAAGATTCGGACGAATCAGATGCCTCTCGTAGGCGAATGACGGCTAGTCATGGTGCACGGTACCCTGAAGCGATGGCAGGCACTTCTACTGCGAGTATTATCGAAAAGCTTCTGTTAATTTTCTTAACGCTTTCGATGTGTAGGCACAAAGTAATGTCGTTCGGCAGTCGACCGCTTACCACCAGAACCAGAGAGTACGGTCTTCGGCTGTCTATGATGGAGGCCCGGGTGGTGCGATAACGTACTCGTCCGGCCTCGGTAGCGCGCCTCAGCCGAGCTCAGCGACTCAACAACGCGGCCGTGGCGTCTCTGGGCACCTTCCACCTGAGCCCCAGCCTCCGGAGCAAGGTCATTCTAGTAATCACCGCTCTCACCGCGAAAGAGAACGAGACAAGGAACGAACTCGTAGCCGGGAGGCTGCACCTCCCGGCAGCGACTCGGAGAGGGAACTTAGGCGGACTCATGTGCGTCTGCAGTTACATTCCTCGGTGCTATACTGATCAATCATCAACAGCATTCTGCTGCGCAGCCTGAAGTGCGCGGCCAGGGGCGACGCGACAGCCAGGCTGCGCCAGCTGCGGTGCCGAATCCGCCAAGTCAGGGTCAGGCCAGGGATTCGGCTACTGCGACTGCAAGGGAGCAGCAGTCGGGCTATGGGAATCAGGAGGCGGCATCAGGACACCAAGTGAGTATCCAAGTCCTGGCCGTTGTTGTATGATCCATGCTGAACAGTATCTTCGCAGAGAAAAGGATCATTGAGTAATTGGCTTTTCCGACGCGACTCGACTAAGGTCAGTTCGAAGAACAACAACGTCGATGTGCCGCGCGCGTCGGAAGCAAGCCAACCCGTCCAGCCAGCGGCTCGTCCTCTTGCCGCTTCTGTCAGCGTTAACTCTACCCGAGAACCAGTCAATAATGATCAGACAGCACAAGAGCACGTTCCTGCAGCACGCTCTCATGCTGTGCCGGTCGCACCCCCCGGTCTTCCCTCTGGCAATGTTAGTGGGCAAGCTCGCGGAGCCGATGAAGCACTTAAGGGGAGGTCGGTCGACACTCTAGCGCCACCCATCGACAGACTCATAGGTTCCAACAGGGCAGGGGCCGTCCAAGAAGCTCCGTCCAGCTTTCCTTCTGTTGATCGATCACGTCAGGCTCCTGTGTTGATGTCCACTCCTGCGGTTGTCCCTAGCTCGGAGACTGCGAATACGGCTCATACATCGAGGAACGGAGGCTCCGCCATGCCTTCAGCTGCAGACCCTCCTGTACCTGCTACTCCGACGGTTGTGCCAGCTTCGCCATCCGTTCCTACAGTGCCGTCTCATCCTCGCACCCCTCTGCAGGCGACGCAGCAGACGCACAGGGCAGAATCTGGGACAACAACACGGGCTGCGGATGTGACAAGAGTGCCCTCTAATACCCTGCCGGTGACGTCTTCCTCTCCATTCCCTGTCGTGTCTTCCGCGAGCCGTGTCGCGCCGCCGCCGACGAGCGGACAGTCTTCGAGACAGGTTCAGGACAGTGCTTTGCCAAGTCCAGCGAAAGCTACGCCTAGTGCTCCCCAATACGATACTCGGACTATAGCACATCAATCACCGTTCCATGGGAATATGAGGGCTGACGTCCCCGCTCGCCATGCGCCCACTGCCGGGCCTGATGAAATACGGGGTGAAGGCACCCCTCCCAGAGACCCAGCGACGGCCGCGCATATTCCTCCCCCTGCTCAAGTAGACGAACGTTATCGTGTCCTTCCTCGGAACCAGTCGATACCTACGCCCGAAAGCCTGTACCTCCCGATCCCGAACTCGACGTTGTTCGGCGGTAACCAAGTCCAACCGCAGGCTGCTAGGATTCACGGGGTGGATGGTACCAGGAACGGAAGGCTTAGGGGTGCTAGTGACCGAGATCCTCCTGACGTGAATGAACATGGTCAACACACGCAGCAGCTAGGCGAAACAGACTTGCGTGTGCGAGAGAGCTACGCTCCGCCGGTTACGGTTACAGCGACTGTGACCCAACAGCAGAGTAGCCAAGGCTATGGCCTGAACCCACAGTATCTGTTTGACGCTCACTCTGCGAGTCCTAGCGGAAGGGGCGAGGCCCCTACTCCATACCACACTCCATTGGATGCACCGCAAGTGATACTCAGCGGGTCTTATCAAGAGTCGGTTGCTCGGCGGCAAGACCAACAAAAGGCTGAGCGCCCCGAGGGAGCTGAGCAAGTGCAAGACCTTGTTGCCTCACTCAACGAGATTCTGTCGGATCCCTTTCGTCCGTCCACGTCAGCAGAGCGGCGCTCTCCTAGGTCCAAGGATAATGCAGAAGAATCATCAAGCGTTCCGGCAGTTGCAGATGCAACCTTTGGCGGATCTGGCAATGTGACAACGCGGCGGAACGGGCCAACGTCAAGGAAGAAGTCGAAGGAGAAACATCTCAAGCCTCAGGTCTCAGACGTATCTCGCATAAACGTTCCAGACTCTGGTCCGGGTCACTTTGGGCAGTCACAACCTGCTCCTTTCCATACCGGAGAGATGTCTCTTTCTACCGCCTCCCATGCTGTTCCCAGACATGCACCAGAACAGGTTCAGCAGCCTGCCTCGGCACCTACAATTATGAAGCACGCTTCTTCTCAGTCTGCTATAGTATCAGAGCAGCCACAAGCGTCCCCGAAAATTCAGAGAAACGAGGCGGGCAACAAGACATCTGTTACCCACAGCTTCGTGCCAGTATCTGAGCAGAATTCACATTCATTCCGAGACATTGCGCGTGACGCTGGACCTTCCGAGACTCCCATGGTCCCTTCGTCTACTGGTTTTCCTCCCGTTGGCCGACCGTATGTCGAGTCCGATTCTCCTAGGCCCGAGGTAAGGACTGATGACAAACGACCCCCTGTTCGTCCAAATCCTTCCCTGGATAGTCTGTCTCTCCATGCGGCGTATCAGCCCGCTCTTTCCTCAGTGAAGCACTCGCCTGGTCCTAGCGGCCACGCCCTCAACGAGCATGTCACGCAGTCCATCCCTGTGTCTCAGCAACGGCATTCAGCAGCAGTCCAGGCTGCAACTGCAGAGACGCAGAGAATGCCCTCCCACTCATCAGTTCCTACAAATGGGCAACCTGTGCAAAGGCATGCCGACGATCCCCGTCTTCGACAGATTTTGTTGGATAGTCGGCCCACACCCCTTACTAGCACAACAGTGAATGCCGCAGCGTTGCCATCTAGCTCTCGGGATCTGTACACGAATGATCTGCCTTTACCTACTCCAGATATGCCTGCCACTTTAGCCATGCCTTACTCACGAAATATTTCTGCCACCGGTGCTGCAGACTATGACGTGTGTCCTTCTACGATGTTTTGGAGGGTTGGCACTGACTATTATGTAGGTTACCCCTCGACAGACTCCCGTCCGACCTCCTTCGGTGAAGGATATCCCGATAAACCAACCCTCTCAACGACACGTAGACTCGTCGCACTCTACCTCCATGGCGCATGCACCTTACAGTAATACTCATAATCTTCTCGCTCACACTGACTCTCGCGTTTCTGATCGCCACGCAACACAACAATACCCCGCATCAAGTGTATACCAGGGTCAAGCCCATCCTGTATACCCTGAATCGATCCCGAAGCCAGAACTTGTTCAGCACGCTCAAGCCCCGTCACTGAGGGCCAATACGTCTACGAGCAATGCCGCACGCAATCAGAACTCGCACGCCCATGCTGTCACCGCCAATGTCCCACCTAATTTGGCCAGTCGGGGTTTATCTTCGGAGGCAGCGAAGAACATCAAATCTGATACCTCGGTACCTCCTTCCATACCGCCCGCTCCCCTGCCTGCAGGCTATGGTCCACCGCAGCGGCCTGAGCATCGTTCTACACAGACCTTTGCAAGGCATGCTGGGCAAGCGAATGACGAGAAACGTTCCGACGCCCGGATTCGAGAGACCGCGCCTGCTCATCCAGCAGCTAGTGCTGTGCCTTCCCAGCTTGCTCCGTCCAGACCTTCTGAGTCCAGTTATCCAGCTTCCCAGCCCTCGCACCAGTCAGTCCGTTCTCAGCCTCCGGTCCCTCATCCCACTGTATCATTATCAACTCCTGCGGTCCCAACTCTCTCCAATTCCGCTCCTGCACCAGTTCCCGTGAGAAGCAATACAGATACTATCCTCCAGTCAAATGTTCATGCATCATCTGGCGCTCAGCCCTCTCATTCAAAGCGTTCCGCTGCCACCACATCCGCTTCAAAGCCGAATCCGGCGTCATTGGCGCCGCCTCCTGTTAACACATCCCGTTCTCGAGAGTCCGATGGTTTGAAGACTCCGTCCTCCTTGACCCCTAATGATGCTCGCACTACGCCGGCGCCTCCTCTCTCGGCTACGCCATCTCAAGACTCGTCGAAGAAAAAGAGCGGGTTTTTCAATACCCTATTCCGCACAAAGTCCAACGGGCCCTCAGACCGTGTCCACGTTGACTCACGGGAGATATGGGATCACCCATCACAGTCGAAACCGTCCAGGCCCAACGCTGCCCGCCTACAGTCCAGACCTGACCGAGATCCAGTGGATCGAAACCCTGCGTCTCAGTCTGCGAAGTCCTCACGTCCGAGCAACAAGGTCGTGCCTCCTGCGGCAACTCGAGCGGAAGCACAGCGACCTGTGGCTCTACAGATTCCTGTACAACCTTCGGGCAGGAAGAGCCCTGCTGCGAAGCATGGTTTGTTTGCCAAGATCCTGGCCCCAAAGAAGAGATATAGGACGGTGTCGTCGGCTTCCGTTGAAGCCAACGATGGGACAGCCGTGAGTTCTTTTCTGCTTCATCTCTGAGATACCATGTGCTAATTGACGACGCAGACGACCGTCCTCAACTCTCCTACGGCGTCTACTTTGAGTACGTCTCCGCCGATGATTCCGTACAGGGACCCTTGGGCCGCGACGCAGGACTGGCGCGCGGACGCCGAGGTACAACAAAACAAGCGCGGAAAGGAGAGGAGATTTCGGCCAGGAGTGACGTTCGATTTAAATGAGGATCCGCCGCCCGAAAGAGCCCCGAACCCGAGGCATCCTTCGACACCTCGGCGGCGGGGTTGACTGACCTGGACTTGATGCTTTCATGACCGTCACGATTCCACACTCGCGATTTCCTCCCTGCAACTTACGTTTCGTCGTCTATGCACTTGCTATCTACTTGTATATGGGTTCTCGTTCGCCCTTGCTATCCCCTTGCTTTCGAACTCTATCGCCATCACGTAACCTGTAACTAATGTATTCTAGTAGCATTGTACGTAGACACCCGCATGTGTATTTCACCCCTTGCACACTCCGAAGTTTGACCTTTGCCAGCGAACAAAGCATGTCCTTGATTAGAGCTATATTACAAGGCTTACCAGACAAGCGAGGTACCAAGTCGAACTGTTTCACGGAGCTGCGGCGGACCCATTACCGCCAGACTCCTCTTGTTCTCTGCCTCATATAATGCAGGGCCATAGAGGAGCTGACGATCTAACTTTCGGCCATACCTTGCGCAAGAACCAGTTTCACACTGACAGGCCAATGCTACCTTCCTTTCTTGAGCTCGAAAGCTGCCTCGGCGCTGCTTACCCGCACAGTGGATCTTGTTCAGTGAAGAACTTCTTTGTCACTGGTACACAGCAGTACGCGCTATTCCCTGGAGGCGGACAAACGGCGCGATGGGTTCTTGCAGGTCGTGCACGATGACCGCGTGCATGCTGAGCAGATTACCTTGTTTGGCCGTATCGCATAGCAGTCATCTGGCCGAGTCTCTCATCCGTCCTCCTCCCAGGCTGTCCCGGCTACCCTCAAAAATCCCTTGTATAGTCCGAGTGCTGCCCTCTTGACTACTACATCTTGCACCTAATTGCCTAGCCCGGACGACATCGGCAGGGTAGTCTTGGGACACCCCTCAGGATAATCACTAGCGCGGGACGCACAGAGTTGCTGGTCAGGCCATCCATTGTGCGTGGAAAGCATCTGTCTATCCCTGTCATCAGATTTGATCCAGCGCTTTCAACAGCTTGTGCACCCAGAGAAACCAGCAGCTCAGAGTTGGCTTGTTAATCTGTCTCCGCATTGGTGCGACTACTGCGACGTGCTTCTGGTTCACCTCTTACATCGGTTCCCTAATTATCACACAGGCGCTCCAGTTGTTTAAGCCCTTCCGCTCTTCTGTTCTTCTATTTCTTGGTCATCTGCTACACGACGTTCGCGAAACTGGTTGCCAAAGATGGACCGTCCTCTCCTCCCATTTCCCCGCTCCGCGTCCTTGCCTATCCCTTCTGAAGTACGGCCAAGTAATATCCCTTATCAGCCCATAGCCCTCCGGCGCGATTCGGAAGCCATGGTCACCGATGGACCTATCACACCACCCATGTCGCCAGCACCTCACAGCCAGGCCGACCAGGAGGCCTCCATCGTAGTGGACACGGAGCCTAGGTACAGTGGGGTCCAGAGGGATCCTGGAAATCCACAGTCTGCATTAGTTTCCCAGCAGCAGCTGAACACTCTGTCATCGCAAAAGCCAAGCCAGGACGAGTCACTTAGATCGAGGACGCCCCCTGAACCCCCGCTTCGGATGCTGGAGAACGAGCCATCTCATGTTAACACGGGCAACTTGAAATTGACCGATTTTGAGGTGAAGGGCACGCTAGGTACGTATCTTGTTCGAGGTTTTGGTGATCGTTCCTTCATAGAAATATTGGCAGGGACTGGCACCTTCGGTCGGGTGCTCCTCGTAAGACTAAGGAACTCACCCGGACGCACAAACAATTGCTTTGCAATGAAGATCCTGCGCAAGACTGAGATTGTTCGACTCCGTCAAGTGGAACATGTTAACGCGGAACGTTACATCCTTTCGCGTATTCGGCATCCATTCATTGTTGATCTTTACGCGACATTCCAGGATAGTCTTAACATCTATATGTTGCTATCCTACGTCCCCGGGGGTGAACTCTTCACGCACCTTCGTCGCGCTGGCCGGTTTACCGCTGATGTGACTCGCTTTTATCTGGCAACTATCGTCCTAGCTCTGAAGCATCTTCACTCATTTAATATCATCTATCGAGATCTCAAACCCGAAAACCTCCTGCTCGATACCCGAGGCTACTTGCGTCTGACAGATTTCGGTTTCGCAAAGACAGTCGACGACCGTACCTGGACACTCTGTGGCACGCCGGAATATCTCGCCCCAGAGATCATCCAGTCTGACGGCCACGGCAAAGCCGCGGACTGGTGGGCATGTGGGATATTAGCCTATGAGATGATGGTCGGGTACCCGCCCTTCTTTGATGAAACCGCGTACGGCATATACGAGAAGATTCTACAAGGCAAGATTAACTGGCCGAGGGAGATGGATCCCCTTTCAAGAGAATTGATCAAGGCATTCTTGCATCCGGACAGGAGTAAGAGGTTAGGCAACCTTATTGGAGGGCCCCAGGATGTCTTGGATCATCCCTGGTTCCGAGGGGTGGATTGGAATGCCTTAGAACGCCGCGAGATTAGGGTATGTATGTGCGATCAGTCTTGTCGATAGCGTCTGACAGCCGTCCAGGCACCCATTATTCCTCAAATATCGGCCAATGACGATACCCGGCATTATTCCCATCTTCCCCTGCCGCCCCTCGATGAGATACCCGGTCTTTTCAGAGAGGAAAGACCACCTCCGCTATATCAACGCTTCGACCCGATCGCGTACCAATTTCTTGAATTCTAACGCTTCTGCTGATGCTCCCTCAGTGACTCAACCACTTGTATCATCCATCTTCACGGTCTTTACGCTGTTTTTCGTCCTCCCGGCTTTCGTGTCTGCCCTAATACGTGCGCTTATCTGACCGCTTTCATCGGACAGAACTTGAAGATGTAGCACTCTCTTTCTTGGTAGCAAGGTTGTCATAAGTATAATGCTTTACGCTAGTGTTCATTTTGTGTATTTTCACCGCCTTGTATCATACTCCCATTCGGTTCTCAGTACAGTGCTCCTGTTCTATGATTCGTCCTAGCTTTATTGTTCGCAGTTGCCATGTTTCATTCTCACTGTCTTTTTCGGCCGCCCAACTGTTTGTCTCATTTTCCTCATGCAGGTGGATCGTAACCGAGCACCGTGCAATGCTTCAACATAGGGTATTTACAAGATCGTGCATTGTCGTGCGTGGTAGATGGCATAATATACATAACAATAATTGGTCACCTCTCGACTATTCCGGCAGATTATGCAATCTTCCTGCAATGAGGCAATCTTTCACCCATTCCCAGTTAGCCACTTTGAGACCCTGTTGACGAAGCGTGTCAAGGTCGCTGGGACTCGACACTACGATATAGTCATAAGCCTTGAGGTTCTGCAGCGCATTCCGCGTCTGAGTGACGGCCTCGACTCGCTTCGCGCCCATGGCAAGAATGATCCGAGGAACACAGGCCAATGTGCCTCTATCGTCAGCGACGATCTTACGAGGAGTAATGAGAAAGCGTGAATGCAAACAACATTAATACATGACGTACCTTATTAGTGGCACCCGCCTGAACAGGGACGAATTTGTCGCTCAAGCAAAGAATTGATTTATCGGCGAATACCTTGATGGCGACTGGGTTATCCATAATGGCTTTCATAATGTTTCCGGTAACGCCCCAGTCAAAATCCACTCGTTGCGAGATCCTTGTCCCCAATGTATCGCTGAACCCGGCAGGTAGAAGATATGGTCGCCAGTCATCCTGCGAACACGCGAAAGTCAGAATAGAACGTCATTGTGGAGGACAACTACTCGCCACTCCTGGAGCGAGGGCCCAACGGATATGCAAGCATGGTACTCCAAAAGCCAGAGCCATAAGGAACTTTGGCTTGGTCGTGCAGTCGTCGGAAAGGAGAAAGACTCTGGAAATTTTGCGGAGCTTTTCAGAGGCACCCAACTTCAAGTCAGTGTGTGATGCGACCCAGCAATTACCAGACGACAAGAAACGGCCCTCGATAGGAATAATCGAAGGCCAATCGTCAATAAAGGCACCACCCGCCGCCTTGATTTTGCTGACAGCATCTGCCTTGTGCTTCTCATTGTGAGGGTTAGTCGAACTGTTGGATATTATAAAATACGTTCCGTCGAGGCGGTTCGTTGTCCTGCTCTTCAGAGAGCTGTGCGACAACGTCTGCCTCAATGGGCCTTCCAGAACGGTGGCAATCGCGTTCGGAACGAGCATCCGGTTCTTCCAAGATCTGTTAACGACACGACCAGCGATCCGGATGTCGGCCATCGTCAAATCCTCGATCTCATTCCCATCTTTCCGGTCGTATTCCACGACAACCCTTGATCTAGAGGCGGAGCCTTCGACTTCGACGACCTTTCCCGTCTCTTCACAACCTGCCTTACGGGGGACGCGTACCGCATCACCTTCAGCGAGCTGGCAAAGGCGTATCTTCGCGACTTCGAGTGTCTTAAATGAGCCATCATCGAATCGAACTTCATAGCAGCCAGAACCCCGGTGGGAATTAAGGACACCAGGGAAATACGTCCCGTCGTTCCATTGAGCGAAGACTCTCGTGGGCTCTCGAAGGCTACGAATACTAGGGGTTGCCGTCCGGGCTCGCTTGCTGGCCCTGTCCACTGTCGAAGCTACTGAAGGCGAGTAGCTTCCCCTGGCAGTCGGGGCCCGAGACGCGGCCCTCGTCCTCGGCCCCTCGACTGCGGCGGGGCGCTTCCGTTTCCTCGACGGGGCGCGACTCGCCGGAGGCGGTGGCATAGCCTCCTGCGAGTCGACTTGCATGCCGTTACGGATGTCGTCGGGTTCAGTCTCCTCTTCTTCTTCCCTGACAGCATCGCGACGCTTAGGCGGTCCTGGCGGACCGCCTTGCTCATCGTCGTCGGCCTCAGTGTCGGATTGCCTATCATCCGGGATGGCTTTGGCTGCGGCTTTGGGCTTGCGGGTCTTAGATGCAGCCTTCGACCTAGTACGTCTCTTGGGAGCCGCTTTTCGCCCGGACGCAGAAGCGGTGATGGACTTGGCTGCAGCTTTGGCGTCTTCGCCTGGGACTGATGACGGAACCACTTCCTCTTCCTTATGCTTCTGCACTGCGCCGTTCTTGACCTGGTCTCGGGATACCCTGCCGCGGCCACGGTTCTCAGGTGTACTCTTCTCGCCGACTTGGACCTCGGAGGCCTCGGGGGCTGCAGCCAACTGAAGGTTGATGAGACTAGACCATACGCTAGTTCAGAAACGACAAGGACTCACTGCTGCTGCCTTTCCCTTATTCACCACTGTCGGCGATGGTTCAGACGGCGCATGGTGGTCATCATCCGAATATGCATCTATCTCAGTCAGGTCTGAATCATCATCTTCCCTTCCTGTAAGATTCACGGTTCGCTTCACGACATCAGCAAGAGGAATCGGAGGACTCGATTCGAGTCTTGCCAGCCTAGCGGGTTCGGAGTCTGGAACGACGTCTGAAGAGTCTTCGGTGGGAGCAGCCCCGCGCCGCCGGATATCACGCGCAGGCTGGCTCGTAGCCTGCTGAGTTGCCACCAACGGAGCAGTCTGGATTTCAGGAACACCCGACAGTGGAGGTGCCACTGGTACCTCCGGGACCCTGCCTCTACCACGCGTCTCTGTAGCGATTACTTTATAGCGGCCCAGCTTCTCCTTCGGGATGGTGCTCAGAAGGCTCCTCGTAACTCCTGCCGTCGCATTCGTGGAGATTGAAGGTGCAGTCGAGCGTGCCATCGGTTCCGAGAGAAGGGAAGGCGGCTCGACTTGCGTGGGCTCAGCGTCAGCGGCGCCATTATCGCTGGCGACCTGCGTCTCCTGGTACTCGGTGGCCTGTGTGGCCACCACCGTTGAAGGCGGGAACTGGTATCTATCTTCCAGCGAGGACTGGCTGGACTCGGTCTCTTGCGTGGGCTGCCACGGCTGTGGCTCGGATGCCTGACTTTGGTCGTGAGACGCGCTGTTGCTTGCATTGACGTCGTCCGGCTGCGAAGATGACGCTGAGTATTCGGCCTGAGCGTTCGGATACAAGTATCCATCTTGCGACTGCGGGTAGAGCGATAACTCCTGGGGTGCGGAGTTCTGAGAGCTGGCCGCGGATGGAGTGGCAGGGACGAGAACGACCGGCTCTTCGTCGCGAGCTGGACTGTGGCCGGGCGAGGGATCGCGACGTAACGCGCGCAAAAGCGACATTCTGTCGGGAGCTGTGGCACGCGCCGGGGATTGAGTGACAGAGCTCTGTGACTCTTCTCCCAATTGGTCCAAGGGGATGTGGAACTGAGGGTCGGACGCGATGTACGCCTTCGCGGGATCAGGGAGCGGGTCGATGAAGGAATCTTGAGAAGCAGGAGGTGAAGGATGGCGTGGCCGGGGTTTGGCAGGAAGGAGACCGCGTCTTTGTGCCACCGCCGGAGCCGAACTGATGGTTCTAGAGTTGGGTGACATAAAGGAAACTAGCTTTGTCGATGGCCCAGACAAAGGGATATTTCCCTTAAACGGCGAGCGCGAGGCGTCGTTCGTCATTTCCGGGGACACATCCCCTAGTCCGGTCGTTGCATGTTCAGAACTTCGGGAAGATGGGTCGGGAGATACACAATTATTATCGTTTGATGCAGGGATTTTACCTCCAGATTTGGAGCTGTTTGCGGAAGAAAATACAGGATGAGGACCAGGCGTGGAAGGTTTATTGTCACAAGGCGCAGGCGTATTTTCCTTTTGAGAGTCCTCATTACCGAAGAATTCGTCGTGTTCTGGCTGGTCGTAGAAATTATGGCGGGGTGCAGCGCTATACAGATCAGACGACTCTGCTGATGTATCTTTGGGATAGCTACCAAGGGAGTCGTCAAGCAATGGTTCTGGCTCAGCGGTGCCCGCTGGTGGCCTCCACATATTTGCGCCGCCACGCGCCAAATTCTCCAAGATCTGCGTCGCCTCGCCATCGGTGTCGCTTTGTGAGCAAAAGGGAGGTACATGTTAGCTACCGAAGGTTCAGACAGAACGTTGGTTGATGTCTACTCACGTCAAACTCTGGGTATCCATGACGGCCACAACGACTATCTCCTGAATGCGAGGGGTGGGGACTAAATTATGTTCGATATTGCTGAAATCAGGAAAAGGCGTGGTTGTGTCAAACAAGTTCGCCCGCCTTGATGGTACAATGATAAGGTTGGACTTTGTGGCTAATCAAAAACAAGACTTTGAGATCGGATGCAATATGCGCGTCGAGAGCAAGAACTTCAGAGCAAGATATCGAGTATGTGGAGGCGGTCGCAAGTCAAGCAGAACAGCAGTGCATCATATACAGAGAGAAACTGGAGGTTGGAGCAGGTTCGAGTTCGCCGTCGCGGTCGTTTGCGAGATTCAATTGAGGGCGGCGACCCTGACCACGTGACCCACGCGTATATCGCCCCTTCCTTTTGCGGAAATTTCGTATGCCGCGTTTCGGCTCCGCCCGGCCTTGACATCAGACGCGTCCGACGTCGACCTGGGTTCGTTTTCAACGCTATCCTTCACCTCCCTCCTGGCCGCGCTGGTCGCTGCATCTAGACATGCCTAGTGCCAGTTCTACATCAAGGTCCAAACGTTCTTTACCTAGTTCCAGTGCAAGAGCGAAGAAGAACAACGAGAGCAGGAAAAAGAACCAGACTAACGACACGGACAAGCACTCCAACGCGACACTGCGGAAAGGCAAAGCTTTCAACCATGTTGAAGACGATGTCCATGCGGACCACAGCAATAAGCACTCGAGCACCAAGACGAAGGACAGTAAGGCAACAGGTACCTCTCGGAATGCACCGGCAAAGCAAACAGCGAAGTCGGGCAACGGCGACTCGAAGAAAGAACTTTCTAGCGTTCCGGATCCTGTTCCAGATACCGGTGTTCCAGTCGCTGGTCCTCATGTTCTGAGTATGCTTGGTTCGGCCACTCCTACTCTGTCTGTCAGCACACCTATCGTACAAGCTGTGGCGCCGGCTACGTCTCGTCTAATGTCTACTCTACTAGCCACTTCTTCTTTGCTCGTGTCCTCGACAGCGTCTCTGGCTATTCCGCGCAACTCGGCTGCTGCTACTCAACACGCTACGTCCAACCCCTCCAACCATATTCGGACAGTCATCATCGTCCTCGTGTCTCTAGGATGTGCCTTCCTCTCTGTGGGTCTATGCGTCATCCTCAGGGCCTGCCGTCGTCCCAAACGGCGTAATCTGCCAACTCCATCTCTGCCCATCCTACAGGATGCTTACCAGGAGAAAGGCTCCCCAGACGAGTCGCCCATCTTTGGTGGCCAGGAGAGGCTATCGGATAACATGGAACACCGCTGGACCTGGACGCCCTACCCGCAGCCCCAGGGAGCCTTCCCTATCTCTGAACAGATAGACATTGCAGGACTTCCACTGAGTGCTTCTGGGCCGAATCAGCGACGACAGTCCCACAAGCTGCAGGTGTCGACCACTTTCCCGGACCCGCCGCAAGCCCAGGTGGTGACTAATGTCCGTCGTGAATCCCGCGCGATTGTCGATGAGAATGGCAAGCGGGCTGTGTCGAGGCTGTCGACTATTTCGTATGCATCGCCTCGCGTTGACTACCATGTGGCGGACCCTCACGCTATCGGGCTTGCATTGGACTCTGCTGGTATGCCTGTGGTCACCGGTGAACATCTCTCTGAAGGGCATGAAGGCAAGCAGGCAAAGAGGGCGTCTCGTCGGAAGAGTAGCTCGCGCGTTGCTGACAAGCGGGATACGTACACGTCTTTGTATGGAGGTGGTGAGGTCACGTCGCCTGTCGCCGACCGGTACATACCTCCGGTCCCGATAGTGGATGCTCCCGTGCCGGCTCTGGCTCGTGGACGAGAACGCATCAAGGGACCGTACTCTAGCACTTCTCTACGTGCATCGGCGTCCGCTTCGTCTTCTTCATCGAACGTCAACCCCTTCGAGGATGTCCGGAGAATTCCTGTGCCTCCTCTGCCTGCTATGGAAAAGTCGGAGGCGCGTCGTGCTCGGGATACCAAGGCTATCACCGCCGTCCTCGGTCTATCGTCACCTCCGTCGCCTGAGATGACCATCTACCCAGACGACTCTCTGAGCGTTGTGGCTGACATGCGTGCTCACCCCATGCCTACTCGGAAGCCGGTTCCGGACCCCTCACCGTCCCTTGAAGCGAGCGCCTCTCTCGGTAACCTTATGCTGAATGGGTTTGAGACGCCCGTGCAGTCGCAGAGCTTTGAGGAATCCGAGTCGTCATCCATCCTGGCGCGGGAGCAGCATTTCAAATACAAGGCCAAGAGCTCGAGCGATAAGCCTCCCCGTGTACCGTCTCCACCGGTGATGCCGTCTCTGGCGCAGATGGCCATGCAGCAGGCGAACCCGGACGAATACGCCGCGTATAGCTGCCCCACATATAGCATCTACGGGTACTACACTGAGGAAGAGCGGAAGAGCCGGTATGGGGATTTCAGAACGTCGACTTTCCGGTAGAGGGGGAGTGAGCCCGGTGCTCGATAGATGGGAGTGTGTATAATTTTTGGGTTTGGTTTGTTCTGTCGTCATTCTTTGTATTCCTGCCAGTGAACATCTCCATATATCATCGCTAAACCCTATCTCAGACTGTTGCTCTCGGGCGTTGCAAGTACGTCACCGTCAAGAACCAAGCTAAACAGGCTTTGTAATTGTTCACCGGACCATCGGGATTCTGAGATCTTCTGGTTCGTCCGAGTGCACCCTCGCTTAGCGGTAGGGTATGTGAATGACGTCGACGTTGATGCTGGAATTCGTATCTGTGAGCCGTAAGTGTGTGTCCCGTTGCTGGCCCCATAACTCGTCGCCCATATGTCAGTGCATCTCGGGAACTGGTGGTGATCAACCATTGATACTGTTCTGGGGTGATGGAGCAATTCTTAGGTGGGAATGAAGAAGTCTACGCGTTCTTAGCAGCAAAGACTATTTTGAAATCCTCCGAGATACGCCCATGAATGCAGATGCAACCCCTTTCGTCGTACAGCCTATTCGTGGATGTGTGGCGTGGAGGGTTCCGATCCTGACATATCCCAAGGCTGCAACTCGTTTTTCTGAGAAATATTTCATGCATTAAGCCAGGAATCAGATGGAAAGACGTTGAGCGGCAGATATGTTTGAGCGAAGGTGATCGGTCGGTAACGGATGGGCCGGAGGGCGCTACAGCCACCGAGGCTGTTTATAGGTCGAGGACAGCCAGCGAGCTCTCGGACTGCGGCGAAGCTCAGCGGTTGTCTCAAATTCTCATAGACTATAGAATTTTGAGCTCTGCTCTTACGATACCCCGCCGCTGGTCGCTGCTTGGTCGTCTGTCTGCCTCTTCAGTGCACTGCTCATTTATTCTCCGCCATGTCGATACAGAATGCCGACCTCTACGCGCCGCATGCTGCGCAGTTCTCCAAGTCCAAGGAGGACAAGTACCACAATGAGGAGCTTGGGATTCCTCAGCTCAGCGACGCAACGCCGGCGGTCCCGTCAATATGCGGTATGCCTCTGAAATACGTCTCGTGAGTGTTGTGCTCTCCTCTTCGTCGCAGAGGTGTCTAGTCATCTGGGGGCGTGTGCGACGCGTGAGTGTAGTCTGACTAACGCCCCTTGTCCGCCAGTCTAGTGACTCTGGCAGTCCAAAATGCCCTCCTCACGATAATTATGCACTATTCGCGTGTGTCGACCGCACCGTCACGCACGTACTCGGCAGCTGCCGCTGTCCTCTTGAACGAACTCCTCAAGGGATTCATTTCCCTCGTCATTGCCTTTGTACGGCTTGATCGTCAAGAACATACCCCTGATGCTCCCAAGACCACCCTCAGTATCTCCGGAGTGACAATATTCAGAACCTGCCATCCGAGGAACTTGATGTCAAAGTTCAGGAGATTAGGGAGGGAGGTCTTCAGTCCCGATTGCTGGAAACTATCTATTCCATCTATCTTATATGGTATGTCGCAACATCACACTTACCAGTGCTGGCGAAATTTACCCTTCCATAGTTATTCAAAATAATCTCCAATACGTCGCGGCTTCCAACCTCGATGCTGCTACTTTCCAAGTGACTTATCAGATGAAGATTCTTACGACGGCTGCCTTCTCCGTATTGCTTTTGAGGAAGAAGCTCAGTTTCACCAAGTGGTTCGCGCTCCTCCTGCTGGCCCTTGGCGTGGGTATCGTGCAGATCCAGAACGGCGCAGCGAAGGCGGCCTCGACAGAAGTCAATCTCATGCAGCCTCTGAAGGGATTCCTGGCTGTTGCAGCCGCCTGCTTCACGTCTGGTCTGGCGGGGGTCTACTTTGAGATGGTGCTGAAGAACTCTCCCGCCGACCTCTGGGTGCGCAACGTCCAGCTATCACTCTTCTCCCTGCTCCCGGCCCTCATACCCATCATCGCCGCAAACGCCTCGTCGCCTGTGGAGGCAGCAGCTGCGGCCACCAAGGGCTGTTTCGTGAGCAACCTGTTCCGGAATTTTGGCCCGTGGGCTTGGGCAACCGTCTTGATCCAGGTCTTTGGCGGCCTGGTCACGGCGCTCGTGATCAAGTACTCTGATAACATCATGAAGGGCTTCGCGACCAGCTTGAGCATCGTGATCTCCTTCCTCGCCTCCGTCGCGCTCTTCGACTTCCGCATCACGTTCGCCTTCACCGTCGGTTCCTTGACCGTCCTGCTCGCGACCTGGCTGTACAACCAGCCAGAGCAGTCGAGTGCCAAGGGCTGGAAGTGGTCAGCGCCCTGCCCCCCCTGGCCGAGGTCATCGGGCGTCAGCCTGTCCAGCGCGTCTGTAACGCCACGGCGACCGCTCTCGCCCGTGTTGCCCACGAGCAACGCCACACTGGTAGAGCTTCAGTCTCCTGACCTGGACAAGAAGAGGCACGGCTCTTCAATGTCGCTCTCCAACCTCATTTCCTTCTCGCAACCCCGCCACGGCGCTGTCGTGCTGCTGAACGAGATGCCCGAGCCGCTCTCGAGAACGCCGTCGGTACCGCACCACAGCCTGGCGGCACCGCGCACGTCGTCGCTCTCCCTTCTCCCTGGCCACCCCGTGCCAGTCTCGCGGACGCCACCGCCGATGTACCAGTCCCCGCGGACATCGTTCGTTGTGGAGGAATCTTCATCTCTATCGCAGTCAGGGTCGGCTTCATGATGGCCTAGTGGGTAACTTGCTTTCTTGACTGGGAGGAACAGCGTGGTGCTATAGTGGGATACTGGACCTTCGCTATCTACTTTAATTCCCACTACTCCAGAACTATTTGGACTTCGTATTTCACCCCTTAATTTCGGACTGGACTTTTCGTGCGCGTGGCTGCCTTCCTTTCGTACAGCCCGCGTTGGACAGACTACGTTTTCTACAGAACCATGCGCCCTTGGATGTAATAGTGATCGTATACCTGCGCAAGTAAAGTAAAGAAATAGAAATATAGCACGCCGCACTGTGGCTCTGCAACAGCACCGGCACCAAGCAACTAGTTACAGTTCACTCTTATACGACAGTCACTTGTCCGTGGAGCAGATGCAAGCGCTCTGCGCATGCTTGAAGATAGCCTCCTGCATCAGCCCACTCTCTAATGATACATCCTATTTACAGTGGACCAGTTGATGATCGACGGTCGACACCGCCCTCAACCTCTGCTCTTCAGGCCTTCTTTGATAGCTGCCAGGAGCATTAGTCTACACACAGCTGCGCGAGAAACACGATTCTCTCACCTTCGCAAGTATCCTTGGCGTCACTAAATAACATCTTCGTGTTGGGCATGAAGAACATGGGGTTCGGGACGTCTGCATAACCACTGGACATGCCTCTCTTCATCACTATCACCTGCTTGCTCTTCCATGCGTGCAGCACGGGCATGCCAGCGATAGGAGAGCCCGGTTCGAGTGCGATCGGATTGACAGTGTCGTTCGCACCAATAACGAGGGTGACGTCCGTCTCGCCAAAGTCGTCGTTGATCTCGTCCATTTCCAGAACGACTGAAGATTGGTTAGACTACGAGGAGCCATGGATATCCTGCCACTTACTGTCGTACGGCACTGAGGCTTCCGCCAGCAATACGTTACATTGGCCCGGCATTCGACCGGCAACAGGATGAATAGCAAAGCGGACTTGAATGCCCTTGGCTCTCAGTGCAGATACGAACTCGGAAATTGCATATTGCGCCCGAGCGACAGCCATGCCATATCCTACGCACGCTTAGTGTCGCCTTATGATGAGGAAGCAATGCAAGAGTCTCACCTACAACCTGCAGCGTGTATGTCAATTATAATCGAAACAGAGGTCGCAGGGGGGACTTGCCAAGATAACGCTGTCAGCGCTGGCAAGAGCATCGACAGCTTCGTCAACCGATGTCTTCGTGATTGTGCCCTCGATCTTAGGTCCTTCCGACGCGGCTTGTGTCCCAATGCCGCCAAAGAGCACGTTAATTAGTGAGCGATTCATGGCCACACACTGCATCACAAATCAATAACCAACAATAAGCAAGTTCGAATACACATACCATAATGTAGGACAGGATGGAGCCACTGACGCCGATCAGTGACCCAACAGTGGTTAGCAGCGTGTTGTCCAGCATGAAACCTGTGCAGCAAATCATGTCACAACTCCGCACATAGAGCGTGTAGCGTGGACCTGCCTTCAGCAACAAGGGCGAACCCAGAGTATGCGTTCAGTACGGTAATAACCACCGCTACCCAGAATATCAGTCATGGGCCAACAGACAAGATAGAGAGCACATACGCATATCTGCTCCACCAATGGCTGATGTAGTAGTGAACCCTTTGATGAAGCTAAGAATTGTATTGGCCCCTAGGAAGCCGGCAGCGACCATAGGTGCCGAAGGAGCCATGGATAGGAATGGTCCTATAGCAGCCAGGTTCGTCCCTAGCAAGGCGCTGTTGATCAAATGTCGACCAGGCAGCAGAAGCGGCCTAGATGAGACCTTTCCTGCCAATTTCAGGAAGGCGACTATGGACCCGGTGAAGGTAATACCGCCTGCACCAGAATAAGCCGAATAGCTCTACGGGAAACCAACAATGTGACTTACCAATGAGAACACCCAGATAAGCTGTGACAAGATGCATAGTGGATGCGTGATCGATGTCTGCTAGAACACTCCCGATACTAGTAAAGACGGCTGCTAAACCAACTACGGAGTGTAGCGCAGCAACCATCTGGGGTAGTTCAGTAGGAGTTATTCGCCGTCCAAGAATAGCACCTATTGTTCCGCCGACAGCTACAACCGTAGCGAACTGGGTCATAACCTCCGGCGAGAATCCAACAGCGGCCAGAGAAGCGATGATACCCGACAAGACGCCAAGTATTCCAAGAATATTCCCCTGTCTTGCTGTTCCTTGCGAACCCAGGCCTGACAAAGATCCTAGGTGTACCGCATGAGATGGGAATCCAACAATTTGGCTCGTACTGCATACAACAACTTACCGATACAAAGGATACTACTTGTCAGATATCCAGCCTGGACGAGACCAGCCATGCCTGTACTCGCAGCAGCCAAGAATCCGCCGGTGAATACAACCGCCGGAATGCCATACAGCCAGGCATATTCGGGCGGATCAGTGGGCCCTGTAAGATATTAATGAGAAAGCTGATTAATTGCAAACGAAGATCACGTACGCTTGAACATGTCGAGCATGCGCTTCGTGATGGTGAAGCCTCCGAAGACATTCACACTGGCTAGGAGCACAGATGCTGCACCCAAAGCCTGAGGAATAGTCCCAGGAAGGTATCCGCCACCCATCACAAATAGTCCACCAAGACCGACCATACCTGCAACATGCATCGTAAGTTGAGTGAAGGATAGCAGTTAATTTTGCAGGAGGCACCTGAAATGGCGTTGGTCACAGACATGAGAGGGGAGTGCAAGGCTGGTGCTACACCCCAGACCACACGATATCCTATCAAACCAGCAAATGCGAAGGAAGTGAACAGATTCGTGATCGCAGCAGGGCCAGTATATTTTCCGATAGCGATGGCAGTTCCCATTCCTGCAGTGATAGTGGCCACCTCCCTTTGAGCTTTCTGCCAGGGGGTCAGAGCCAACGTCTTTTTCTCCTCTTCGATTTTTGCTGTAGTTGGCTGGGGAGGCGGCGGCGGCAGGGGTCGAGGAGCCGCAGGTAATATTACGCCCTTATGGACGACAATAGCTCCTCTTACCACCTCGTCATTCAAGTCAATGACGAATTTGCCATCCCTTTCCATGGACAAAAGAAACTTCGTGATGTTATTCGAGTACAGAGTCGAAGATTGCGTCGGCAACCGCGAAGGGAGATCAGTGTAACCTGATTCATGCCACATCAGTCATTTACTGCTTGTCACGGACAGTCAACTCACCAATGACAGTAACTCCGTTCTCTACGTGGAGATTACCAGGTCGCGTGACTGCACAATTACCACCAGCTTCGGCCGCGAGATCCACAATCACCGAGCCTTGCTTCATAGCTGCAACCATCTATTGTGCTGGCGTTCAATGACTGGGCTAGAAGATATCCCTGCGACATACCTCCTTCGTGATGAGCTTCGGTGCAGGTTTGCCAGGGATGAGAGCCTAAAAAAGTCCGCTGAGAGAGTCACTCAGTAACACAAACTATTCGCTCGTACCGTGGTGATGACGATGTCGACATCCTTGCACTGTTCCATGAAAAGTGCCATCTCGGCTTCGATGAATTCTTTGGACATTTCCTTGGCATAACCACCTGCACCGCTGCCGTCCTCGTTGATAGAGACTTCCAAGGGCTCTCCGCCCAACGATTTGACCTGTTCCAGAGCCGCGGGACGAGTGTCGAACCCTCGTACAATGGCACCCATTCGTTTTGCCTGTGATGAAAGGCATTCAGCATGGTCATCGCCTAAGCTCGTTGGTAACGTACCGTGGAGATAGCACTCAAACCGGCGACACCTGCACCAATAACCAAAACCTTACAAGGAGGAATCTAGAGTACCGTCAACATAATTGCACAACCAGACAACTTCATCATCATCACCTTGCTGAGGACGCGCAGTTGATGAGTAGCGAAATCTCGAAAGCATATTTGCCACTCACCCCGCAGCCGTCACTTGACCGGTCATGTACCTGCCGAAATGGTTCGAAGCCTCTAGCACTGCCTTGTAGCCGGCAATGTTCGCCATAGAACTACAGGGGCCCGTCAACAACGAAGCTCCCGCAAGTCAGGAGCGCCGAACAGACCTGAGAGCATCAAATCCTTGTGCACGGGAAATACGGGGTATCATATCCATTGCGAAGGCATTGACTTCCCTCTTCGCTAAAGCTTCTACAATGTCCTTGTTTTGATTCGGGTATAAGAAAGAGATGACTGTGCTCTGCTGCTTTATGCGTTCGACCTCCTTCCCTACCAGAGGTGGGCGGACTTTCAGTAGAATGTCAGAGGAATTGAAGACGTCCTCTCGCGAAACTAGAGTCCCCCCGGCCGCCGAGTAGTGCTCATCTAGAAACTGTGCCTGCAATCCAGCACCGCGTTCCACTAGCACTTTGGAGAAGCCCTTCTTCAGCAGCAGAGCGGTGTTTTGCGGGGTCAAGGCGACGCGCCGCTCATTGGGATACACTTCGGTCGGTGCCCCGATGGTTAAGGCAGAATACGGTGCAGCTATCAAACAACGTAAGTCAGATCTCTTACCGAACAAGCTGTGCGCTATGTGGCTGAACAGACCTTGTAAGTCGTTGGCGGTGGCCGTACCATCAGCTTGATCATTGCACCGTCTCGCTGTTGAGTTGTATGCACGATGCAGTGCCCTTGCTTTCGACAACAACTCAGCTGTGAGTTATCTAGTGGTACACTGGTCATATCCCTCACCTGAGTAGATCGATCTCGCTGCACCACTGCACAGAGTAGCTCGTCCGGCCACGACGAGCCCCGTGCTCGCAGTCAGCAGGACCATCTTAGGGATACCTGAGCAGGACGAGCGTGGTGGTTGTGCTTAGGTATCTCTGCGAAGGCCTCTATGACATCCCCTGAGTTGCGCACGCACGCCTGGCATTCTTTCCCCACAGCGCGCCTCCCGCGCTAGGTCTATACAATCGGCCCGGAACCTTGCAGGTCCATTTGAAGGCGACTATTGACAAAGCGCCGAAAAGGAACCGTCCGCGGGAAAGGCTAGGTCACTTCTGCCAACGGTCATCCCACCTATAGAAGGTATCTGAGCAGATCACTGCTGTCCAGCTGACCTGGCCAACTGGTAAGCAGAATACCAAAATGGCGGGGCAGACACGTACAATCGCATGCTACGACGTGATTTCTCGGTGTCGTGTGCAGATTCTCTGATGAAAATGGAATATGTGAATAAGTAGGAGGAGGCGCGTCGCGTCCTGCATGCCAAGTTCGCACGAAACAAGGTGCGGGGTTTGCATCCGAGTCTTCCACGGGCGCCCACATATAATATATGCGAATGCAGTGATGATTCCATCGAGACAATGGCCCACTCGTTAACTGTGCAGATATGCCTGATCGATTAGCCTAGAGGACCAGTGACCAAGGATGTTTTGGAAAGGACGACGAGAGTTATAGCCGATGCCTGTAGTCGTGGGAAACGGCCCGGAGCAGGTACCTTACACCAGAAAGCCACAGTACTGCAACGAAGGCCGCCTTCATCCACACACATATCCAGAGACCGTTACAGTTCCGCCCACCATGTCCGGTACCGGTGCACGCGAAAACATTTTCCCTACTCGGATGGCCCTTACGAACACGAAGCAACGTCTGAAAGGGGCGCAAACAGGCCACTCATTACTGGCAAAGAAACGTGACGCGCTCACCACCCGCTTCCGAGCCATTCTACGGAAAGTAGATGAGGTACGCTCAGCACTATCTAATATAATGGCTTGTGTGCTCACTCAGTGCTCGTATCTTATGTCTGCAGGCGAAGCGGAAGATGGGCAGGGTCATGCAGCTCGCCTCGTTCTCTCTCGCCGAAGTGACCTACGCAACAGGAGACATATCGTATCTTGTAAGGGAACAGGCGAAGGCTGCTTCCTTCAAGGTCAAGGCGAAGCAGGAGAATGTTTCCGGTGTGGTGCTTCCGGCATTCGAAGTTGACAGAGTCGCTGGATCCGGTACATACCGCCCCTATCACTCATACTGTCCTCTTACTCTCAGAATGCAGATTTCAACTTGACTGGTCTCGGACGTGGTGGTCAACAAGTACTGAAAGCCAAGGAAGTCTACGCCAAGGCAGTTGAGACGCTTGTGGAGCTGGCTTCACTCCAGACGGCCTTTATGATCCTAGACGAAGTCATTCGGGCAACAAACCGTCGTGTCAATGCTATCGAACACGTCGTCATTCCACGATTGGAAAATACGATCAAATATATCATGAGCGAGTTGGACGAGATGGATCGAGAGGAGTTCTTCCGGTAAGGCGAGTTTGGTCTCATGGCGTCGTCCACTGAGTCCTCCGCAGCCTCAAAAAAGTCCAAGCGAAGAAGAAGCGCGACGCACAAGCAGCAGACGTTGCCCGACAAGGGAAAACCATTGCTGAGGAGATTACTCCACCAACGCGGGAGATTGTCGCAGATGACAATGCAGGCGATTTGTTGAGCAGCAAAGATGCAGACGTTATCTTTTGATCTTTTGAACGAGAATGGATTTCGTGCAATCATGGTCCTGCTTTCACCGATGAGACTTTGCACTCTGTACGCAATCACACCACGTCAAGGTTCCCCCGTAATGCATGCCAGACAACCATGCAGCATGTCATAGGAATAGTGCACGCATAAGTATATGAGGGGTTTTGAGAGTGAGTGAGACAGCGCAAAACAGAGAATG
Source organism: Heliocybe sulcata (assembly GCA_004369045.1). NCBI lineage: Eukaryota > Fungi > Basidiomycota > Agaricomycetes > Gloeophyllales > Gloeophyllaceae > Heliocybe > Heliocybe sulcata. The sequence goes on along the minus strand of ML213505.1, from coordinate 1,284,410 downwards.
CAAATGCACGGGAAGACAGTTTACTGGATCACAACATCAATTAATGCAAAGCGCAACAATCTGAACATGACACTCACATCAACCATCTCAGCGTCCTCACCAGCCGCTCGGGCCATGTTCGGAGGCGGATTCTTCTTCCTGTCTTTCCGGTCAAGGATCGCCCGTCTATATCACCACTTCAGCCTATGCAACTCAACCGAGCTTAGCACTAGTACAAACCTGTCCTTGTCCAGCTTGATGGAAGTGATAACAACGTTGCTTGGGTGGATGCCAATAGGTACAGATGCACCATTCGACTTGTCTCGCTGTACCCGGTCAATGTGGATGACCCACTTCTTACGGTACACCTGCGTGACCTTCCCCTCGCGACCCTTGTACTTTCCCCTGACAACGCGAACCTCATCGTCCTTGCGAATAGGCAGAGCTCGAGTCTATCAAAGAGTTAGTCGCGCGGGGAGTGGGAAGTGTGCATGACCATACGTTGTGCTTCGTGCGGAGGTCCTTAGCGAGTGAGGACGACATAATCTTGCGGCGCACGGATGAAGGAGCGGAGAAGTGGGCCTTGTGGGCCTTGCGGCGGGACGACGAGACGTCTGGAAGTCAAAGCATACCTAGTCAGCAACCCTTTCCACCATGAGCACCCTGATGCAGGGACCGCATCCACGCCCCCCATATTCCATCCATCTCATGAAACCGGAACAGACGTTCCAAATCGCACGCGAGCAACATCCCAGCATTCCAGATAGCAGCAGAGACCGACACTAACCAGGGTTGAACTTCATTTTGGTCTTGAGGACGGGCTTGACGATGAGGACGACCTGTCTCTGCAGCAGAATGCGAGATCGGGACGGCCTTCCACGTGGTGCGGCGGCAGTTGCCGAGACTCGATCTGTGGGGTCGCGCATCAATTCCACTCACTCCAGCTCTGGCTACTACTACACTGCTGTAACTATGTCTACCGACAAGGTCCGCTCGACGAAACTGAAATTCAAAGGGGAAAAGTCCAAGAAGAAGCGGAAACATGAAGGCAATGAGGAGGGCCGAAGTAGTCGACGACGCAAACAGGAAGACGACCAAGAACCTGAGGCTTGGGTCTTGCCAGACGATCCTACCCAGATTCGGGGCCCTTCATTCATATTCCATCCCTCTGATCCTTCCCCTATATGTGTTACATTCGACTCTACGCGCAATCGCATCATTCTGCATTCACTTGATCGAGACAAGTCTGATGAGGGGAAAGAGAACCCTACTTTGCTGGATCGGGTCCCGACGGAGGTGTCTCAGGTCTGGGTTATCACAAGAGTAGCTGGGTCATCTACAATTAACCTGAGGACGGGTGTCGGTGAAGGCAAGTTTCTTTCATGCGACAAGCATGGCTTGGTATCCGCCGATCGAGAGGCGCGCGGTCCTCAGGAGGAATGGACCCCGGTCATCCTACCCGATGGCATGGTCGCTTTCCAGAATATCTATGAGAAGTATCTCAGCGTTGACGAAGCTGCTGGCGGAGTCCTGCAATTGCGAGGGGATAGCGAAGAAGTAGGCTTTGCAGAACGATTCTGGGTCAAGATACAGAACCGGTACAAGAAGGAAGCCACGGACGAAGAGAAGAAAAGGCAGGCTGGTATTGTTGAGGGACCGTCTGCTGATGAAGCGAGCGTGAAGTGGGTCATCACTCCGATTGTTTTGACTATCCAAGGCTAATGCTGTCGCAGTCACATGTATCAGGCATGGGGCGCAGGTCGATCTGTAGTGTCTGGTGCAGACAAACAAGAAGTGAGCTCTATTGCTGTCGGGATTACTCGTTATCAACTCGTCTCTCTCAGATAAAGCGCGCAAAGAAAGAAGGTCGGCTTGCTGAAACAATGCTAGACCGACGAGCCAAGCTCAAGAGGTATGCCCCTAGTGCTTGCCTTTGATTGACATAATTACTAACATAGCTGGAAGTGACCGGTTCTGCTAACATACTTCAAAGTCAGCGAAGAGTAACGATCAGACATTGTATGTATATGCTAATAGTGCACTAGGCTCTGAATACGGCGGTTTTCGTCTATAGTACATTAAGCAAAGGCGGTTCATTGAGCTGTCTTATTGAAGGTGCTTACGACGTTCTTCTCCTGTTGATGTCGTTCATTACCTTCGCCGTGACATAGCTTCTGTATGCACACACACATGAATACCGCGGATTGAGCCGCTCTCTCCCCGGATTTTGTACTTGGTATCTCCCGGTTAGATACAGCAATCCTAAGCTGGTAAAAAAATGAGAAGATACTCAAGAGTACGGTCCATCTGCGGTTCCTCTACAATGATACGGGTCGAGTGCCCTCGTTCCATGCCGAGCTCCAGCATTACGTTGTAAATGAGTACCAAGGCGGCACGCTCTCGTGCGTACCTCGGCTACTTTGTATTCGACTTTGTATCCTTTCTAGGTGCCCGTCAATGGTCCAGACGTCCATGACCGGGGTCCAAGTCTCATACTCATGAAGCGAGGCTTTGATCGTACCTGGTGCTCCAAGCGCATGATGGTCCTTCCTTGGCTGGCCTGCGTTGTGCAACATTGTTTCGATGAACGGTATGACAGGCGTGCAGTCGTATTCCTGGGTCTGAACTTCGGCCTCTCCTACAGGATTCCACGAAGCCGACCGCTTCGTTCCGAATCATACTTCACGTCGGATTGCCTTATGGCTCATTAGTGGCGCTCCTTCATACCACTTGGGAATAAATCCTGCATGATTGTTGGCACTTCGAACAGATCTTTGTACAGGTGGATTAGTCTCCCGGTACTCTACACTCGAGGAACTGGGTCCTCCGGTTCGTGCAACTTCCTGACAATGTGTTGAATCTGCATGTATGCTGCGAGAGTGGTGTAGGTAAGAGCTCACGGATCTCTACGAATGCCATCCTTCACTTTGTACGTAGGCTGCCCCGGGTATGAAAGCATCTTCAAGGCCCAGATTGTCGCGAGACTGTACTCAAGTACGTACGTACGTACGCCTCGCCTCCTGGGACTTTTGTGATAATCCCGGTTGCTCGGCCGACCTATTCGCTTACCTTTAGGAGATGGCATCGCTCATCATGCCCGTCGTGCCATTGATACTGACGACTTCAACCAAATCTTTTGTCTGATTAGAGTTTATCAGCTTGATCCATGCTCCGCCGTGAAAGGGGAGTGGTGATCCCTGATCTTGTTTTCGTAGAAATCGGGTATTTTTGATGTTTCTCAGACTTTGTGATGTTCGGTGGAATATAGATTCCTATATAAGGTCATTGAATCGATTGCTCACGCTTTTATTCAAGCAAAAGAGACGATAATTCGATTAGACGTCATTGATGACCTCTAGGTGGGCTGGGGAAGAGATCACTTGGGCTTCTTGGGTCTTGCTATACTGCATATGTTTAGTTTGGTGATCCTTGGCCTCACTTGGCACCGAGAAGCGGACGGGATTATTCCTCTCAAGGGTCCGAGGTTGCCTGAAGCTACTTACCAGAAATTATATGGAGTACTCTACTGACCCCATGAACTCGCAATTCAGAGCTGCCGTTGAGTCTTGTGTCTTCGTCTCAGCCAAGCACGATCCGAAATAGGAAGGGCGCTGTGGGTGTACTATTTATAGCGACACGCGTCTCATTGACGCGTTTTTTGCCGCCACTGTCACGCCGGTTCTGCACGCCCTTTGAACGCGATGGTACACAAGCACAGCACTGTTAGCGAGGCGTACTCGACTTTGGGACTGGAGCAGGTCAGTCGTAAGCTCCTGATCTATGTCTTTCTAGTGACTGGTTTCATAGGGTGCTTCCCTGGAAATTGTCAAAAGCACCTATAAGCAGGTACGTGCCACTGCACCCCTGGACGTAACTTTTCCTGACAATACCTGCTGTAGCTTGCCCTGCGAACCCATCCGGACAGGAATCCCGGTAATCAAGACGCTACAGCTCAGTTTCAGCACCTGAGTGAGGCATACAATGTTCTGCTTAAGCACTTGGACCGAGCCTCGGGGGCACCTCGGGCTAGCTCCCCTCACTTTCACGGCTTCTCTGCAACTGGGGCATTCCATCCATTTGGGTCTTACGATGATGACGACTACGACGAGTACGATGACTACGAAGACGATGATGAATACGACTCAGACTACGAGGATCTTCCTTTTTATATGTAGGTCGCGGGCTCTGTGCACCCGACACGATGTGCTAAGGCAAGACCAGGTTCCTTTTTGAAGAGCTGCTGCGGGGCGGGGCTAGCCGTTACGCGAATATGAGCAAGCATATTTCACTACTCATACCATTGTCAGGGGCGATTAACTTCTGTATAGGGAGAGGTTATCCAGGCTTTATGTCCCACGCTTCGTCCGACACTCCCGAGCAATATGAAGCGCGCCTCCGGGCCACTAGACAAGAGCAGCAAGAAGCTGAGGAACGCCGGAAGCGGGAGGATGCTGCGCGCAAATCTGCCAAGGAAAGGGAAAGAGCGCGAGGTTGTCCCTGCCTCCAGTTCTGTTTGGTCTATGCATTGAGCTGACTTGACCCACATGCAGAAAAGCAGGAGGCTGAACGCCGCCAGAAGGAGAAGACTGAGAATAAGAAAGTGCAAGCCGAAGCATCTCGCAAGTCCGCTGCCAAGGCAGTCCGAGCTCAGCAGGAGTGCACTCAGCAACTGCGATCTGCTACCTTCGCTGCTGCCCGTGCTGGCAACGCCGAGAAGGTCAAGAAGGGCGTCTGGGAGGACAACGTCGACGCGTCGGGAGGAGAGGTATTGCCCGGATGCGATCAATATGTGAGGAAGCCTCCAGTGGACCCTCAGGAGACCCTTCTGCACATTGCTGCAAGAAACGGCGATGCGAGCTTGGTCGAGTGGTTGGACTCTCATAGTAAGGATCTTCGCAAGTCAGATCATGTTTCCCGTTCTAAGTATTCTATCAAGGTGCTGACCCTGAAGAGCGTAATTCCGACGGACTCACTGCATTCCATATTGCACTGCGCCAAGGTCATGTTTCTGTTTTGAGGCATTTTATGGAGAATCACGCCCCAGGAGATGAAGATACCAAGGTCATCTACGACTTATCTGAGCCTGCGGGTCTACTTCGTTATGCTTCTGAATCTCGGAGACCGGAAGCTGTCTGGCTGATTCTGGACAAAGGCTTGTGCAGTCAGCAGCAAATTGCAGAGGGCTGGTCATGGCTGTCGTCAAAAGAAGGCATGCGTGCTATCATGGACGGGCACAAGAAACATGCAGACATCTATGAAGAAATCCGGAACATCGTGATGACTTATGGCGGCTTCACGCCGCCGCCAACCCCCATCAGCAACAGCGAGCAGAGGGTCCCAGGTCCGAAGGAATCTCTGGAATCTAGAGGACAATCTACCACCGGTCCTCCTACCGACTGTGACTCTGAGACTGTACAAAGTGTCGAGCAAGCGGATGCAGCCACTCCTGCAGGTCGAGGTCGTCCATACCGCGGTCGAGGGACTGGCATGCGCCACTACTCATCGCAGGCTCCGCAACGATACCAGCTCTCTGACCAAGTACCAGCAGAGGCTCAGGGTACGAATGTCCCGCATTCGCAGCCCGAGCGAGGGCGTGGAAGAGGTCGTGGACGTGGACGTGGACGTGGACGCGGGCGAGGCAACGGGCGTGGCTTCCTCAGAGGTGCCCCTCCTACGGCAACTGCATAATAGCATCTTTTCTTAATCGCATTGGGTACCATTTCTTGAAATTGTTTTAGTATGTCTTCCTGTTTTCGATGCATCATCCACTCGCACTTCCGTCCGTCTCATTTCTGAATCACGACCCTAGCATGCCACAAGTTCTCCGAATCCTTAATGTAGCATAATCATTGACGCTTTAGTGCCCTGTCAAGCTTACAATTACTACCGCTTAGTACCATAGCATTGCACGTTTTAGCTTTTCTTGCACCTCGACCTCTATGCATCCATGTTTTTCGGCGTCCAGCTTCTTGCTGACTCAGCAAAGGAAAGAAGTGAACACAGCCACAGGCGCTCTCAACCCTTACATCCTTGTTTCAAACTCTGTATCTTTCAGTTAGTCTGTACAACGACCAAAGCCGTGTACACATTCGACTTCAACTAGTGCAAGATGGGACGTCTCGCAGAGATGCAGCGGAGGCTCTTAGAGGTACGCTGCCTGCACTTTCCGATCATAGTTTCTTATGTTGACTGGCCTAACTAGCAAATGATGGGGCCGGAGGCCATGGGAGTTGCTAACGCAAATCTGCATTGGTCTGACGAGAAAGTATGCAGGAACTTTCTGTGTGGTACATGCCCCCACACTCTCTTCACAAACACAGTAAGTGACTAGCGCCTGCGGTTCGTACCGTTGTATCGTTGTTCACGACACGCATAGAAAATGGATCTTGGCGCCTGCCCAAAGTCACACACGGAGCGCCTAAAGACGGAGTTCCTCCAGGCGAAGGAGGCTAACCCGAGCGACCCTATCTTCCAGAGGTTCCAGATGGAATACGAGGCCAACATCTTTGCCTTCGTTGATGAGTGCGACCGGAGGATTAGGGCGGCACATCGTCGGCTGGAGAAGACCCCTGAAGAGAACGCGAAGACTACGAATTTGGTCCGTGTCACCCGCTCAGCTCATGTATTCTCGTATACCCCGGCTAATTATAAGGGATTCAGATGAGGGAAATCGCTGAAATTGAGCTTGCTATCCAAGGAGGGACGGAGAAGATTGAAACTTTGGGTTCGTTTCCCTAATCCACGTCGTCTTGTAGCGGGATCTGATTATGGTCGTCTCTTCAGGTGAACAAGGCAAGGTGGATGAATCCATGCGTGAGATGGCTGCCATAGAAGCTTTGAAGAGCGAGAAAGCGGACAAAGAAGTTAGACTCTCCCTTCCTTACACCCTCTTCTGATCTAACTCGGTGAAACAGAGGGAATTGCAACAATTGACAGATACCTCTGGCGCATCGGGCCACCAAAAGTTACGTGTTTGTGAGGTCTGCGGTGCATACCTGTCGGTGTTGGACTCCGATCGCCGTCTGGCCGATCATTTCGGTGGCAAAGTGAGCGCTTGTTGAAAGCCGCTTGACGACGTCAATATGACTGACTTCGGCGTCTTAGATGCATCTAGGCTACTATGAGCTTCGCAACATGCTGAAGCAGTTCAAGGAAGACCGGGAGAAGCGGAAGATGGGACCACCTTCCACTGCGCCCTCTATCGGGGCCCCGGGTGCTGCTAATGGTGGCATGCCATCGGCACCTGGTGGACAACCTCCGCGTACAGGTGCGGACCGAGACTACCGTTCATCTCGAGATGACTATCGGGAGCGGGACCGAGGCTATGATAGACATTCCTCTTCACGGCATGAGTATGTTATCCTTCTATACTGGGCAGATATAGAACTGATGGCTTGCCAAGTGATCGTCGGAGGGACCGGGATCGTTCACGGTCTCCGGGTAGAAGGAGATACTAAACCTGTTCTGTTCAGGTCTTGCATCATCGTGCTGTCTGTCTGTACTGATTCCGCATCCTGCTGACCCATGTCATGCCTTGCATTCGACGAGAATGACTTCACGTCAGTGACGCGGGATCATTATGCCATCGGGAAGGCGGTTAATTGTAGAACACCGCTCTACGCCATTCCCTTCTGTGATAAGCCGACACCTTGGGCGCAGGGCGTCTCCTTTTCAATCTGACGAACAGAAGCAGCATCGTGCGAGACAAAGACATACAATCGCGACTTGCAGGAGTGATATGACACATGCACGCAGCCGTCTGGATACTATATAGCTTGCACCGTGTATCAGCACGCTTTTTGCGGGAGGAACAATACAGCTCTCATCAGAATCTTCCGTGTTGGCAGATTAGGTCCTGATTAGTAGAAAAGGCAATTCGAAACGGGCGTGCAACCTGCTGGAAAAGAGAGTATTGATCTGTTACGTGACCCCGCCTGTGACCAAGGCCTTGAGGCGGACGCTTAAGCTTCATCTGAAATTGTGAATTATTAGAGTCTGTCGCTGCGAGCCTGTCCGATACGTGCAGGCTCTCCTGAGTGCTCGCTGTCTCGTGCGCTTGACATCGGAAGTTGCTAGTTGCAGTCCGACAGTGCTTCATTCTGATCAACCAATTTTCCCCTACGCGAGACAGGCTAGTCGCGCTTCAGGCGTCGTTAAATCGGGCGGTTCTATAATACCTGACTGTCCGCATCCATTTAGCCTTGCGGTGCATTCTCCGTGGCGTTCATTCCTCCCATCCAGTTACTTTGAGCGCAGCGACCACAAGAGTATCCTGTTTCCTGGCTGTCTCACAACCCATCCATCCCACTACATCTTGCCGCGGTGTTCTCATATCCACTCTCTTGCGGTCGCAGAGCAGTTCTCGTTCGCTAGGAGAAGCATAGGGACATGGAGTCTGTGCATGATGAGGAGGTTAGGCGTATGGTGGTAATGGATACAGGGGTCCCTCAACACGGTCTACCGTCTCATCACACCGACGCGTCTCATGCCATGAATCCCCAATCCCACCTAAACAGCCTGTTTCCTGATGCATCCGACGCTCACGACACTATGTCTGCTGCCATGCAAATGTCCGACCGCGTGGTACCCGCCATGGGCGTAGAACCCATGGACACCCTACACAATACCTCTCTGTCCGAACGCGGTCCTGCGCCTGGCTTCATCCCGGACTTCCCTTCGAGGAACGGCTTCTTTAATGGAGATGGTCAGATGGGAATGTCCTTAGGTACGCACTCATCTCCGAGTGTCTCTACAGTCTCCAGCAATCAGTCGCATACTGCTTCTCCGGCGGTCAACGGTATGGGGCCAGGATTTTCAATGGGCACATCCTCTCTTGCTTCCGCTTTAGATGGTCTGTCCGTCCCTGGCCATCACACTGAGCCGAGTATCTCGCCAGGCAACCTCGCCGGTTCTATCGCCGATTTGGGTTTCGGCTCCGCAAGTACAAGCGGTCATCCTACTTCAAATCCTGAAGGTGGTTTCCAGCTGGAGTTTCCTCCGACTGCCTTCGAGAACACAGTTTCCAAGGAGAGTTCTCCGGATGTTCCAGGCGGTCCGCACCTTATGGTAGTGGGCGATATTCTCAAGAAGTGAGTTACCACTGTCCCCGAACTTGCACATCATCCTTACATAAGGTCATGTAGTATCGCGCACACAGCTAGCTCTGCTAGTAATGCCTGCTCACGAGGCCATAGTGACGAGGCCAACATGCGAATAGATGAATTGCGAAAAACTATCACATTGGTCTCCGAACTGATAGCAGCTACTCGACTAGCTGATGGTCCTACACCCCCCAGCGAGCATGTGTCCCCCTCCCACCAGGCTTTGTCCTTCGCACCTTCTGCTACATCGCCCCCTTTAGATTCGGGACTCTCTGGTCATTCATCGCAACATTCGACTCCTCCGACACATTATACACCTCCATCTCAGTCAGCCTTCTCTTCCCATATAGACTTGCACGCTTCCATGGACAGCTCGGATAACACGCGCAAGCGGTGCGCTTCTTCGGCGACAGGCGATCGTGTTATTAAGGCGATGAAGCTAACGAAGCAAGAGGAAACTCCGGTGCATCTCCCCCCACCGGCTCCACAGAACTTTAACACGCCATCGCCTCCCACCGTGCATCCTGGATCAACCTTGGTGGATCCAAGTGCGATGGGTTCATTTATCCCCTCTAATCCGCCCTCCCAACCTGCCTCGCGCCCGCAGAGCTCTGCAGGAATGCTGGGTCACAATGTCATGTCGCAACAAGGAGTCCATTCCTCCATGGCGTTTACAATGCATGTTCCTCTGGCGAGCTCATCGAATGTCCAGCAAGCCGAGTTTGGTGCATCATCTTCAGCGTTGCCTCCGACGCCGACTCGAGGCCTGCCCCCGAGCTTCAGTAATCCTTCTATGGCTTGGAATGAGGCTGGCGGTTCCTTCCATCAACGTCAGCATTCTTTGTCAAGCACTGATGGCAATATCTCCATGCAGGGCGTCACTGTCCCTTCCCCGACAGTACCTCTGCCCCCATATAACACTGCCTCTGCACCGTTCACAACATCTCCTCTAGGATCCCAGATGCCTACTGCGGGCCCTGGCCCTGACTCTGTCATGAACCCCACGAGACCTCCGTTAGCACGTCAAGTGCGCTCCTTGTCCACTTCGAACGGGCATGTACCTGCGTTCGCGTTTGCTCCCGTAGATGTGGGCATGCCAGACTTTCAGGATTTCATGCAACAGTCTCGACCTGCTACAGGCATATCAAATTCACAGAGTCCTGGCTCATCATCGCAGGACTACGACAACGGCGCTGACGACGACTACGACTCGGATGGCAGCTGGGATGGTCCCCATTCGTCGTCGCACTCTCCGCCAGCTGGGATGTCCTTCCGAAGGCGAGCGTATAGCAGGGATGATTATAACGCTGCGTCTGGCAGTGCGCTTGGAGGGCCAAGCACCAGCTATGGCAGCCGGACGCACACATTGCTTTCCCACCCATCCTTGGAAAATATGTCAGGTGGATCCAACAGCCATGCGAATGAGCTGCCACAGGAATACAAGGCGGACGTGGACCGCATTTTCTTTGAGTTTTTGAACAAGATCTGTTCTAATCGTGAGTGATGCGATCTAGACAAGTTGTCCAAAGTCTAACAGGCTCTCTAGTTGATGCCACGGATGCCAAGGGTGAACCCATTCACCAGACACTAATGGCCAAGAAGATGCAGCGGCTTGACGAGTCGCCGGATTTCCGTCCGTTCAAGTTTCGTATACAAGCATTTACCAATGCTTTCCTAGAGGAGGCAAGTGGCCAAGTTCCTAATTTTAGAGAGTCGAGATCTGACCACAACCCGCAGCTTGCTAAACAAGGATACCCAGAAGAAAAGATTCCCATGAAAAAGGTACTTGTTTGCTCTCTTGCGTGTTTCGGGACAACCTTAACAATTGCTTGTATCTTAGGTCCGCAACTATCTATGGAACCAGCCGTATATTTCCCGCTTCAACGAGGACGGGAAAAAGGCAAAGTCCAAGGGTAACCACATCTGGAACATCGATGCCAAAAAGGCACCCGACGAAGGAGGCTGGATCTTCAGGCCATTCCATAGACGCTTGGCTGGGATGCCACCAGGTGTCGCATATGTAGGGCTGCGGTGGTCTTGGACTCCTCGGATATGGGACCCTCAGGGATCCCGACTGAGCACGCCAGTGCAGTATTCCTCCCCTTGGTTGCCGTCGTGGTTATCTTGGCACGACGACGTGCTTTCTGGTACACCTCCTGGGGATGCCCAAAGCTGCGATGTGACCGTGGAAGCCAGGGTAATATTCCCTAACCTTGCCCGTTCTTCCAAACTGAGTATTTGCGATAGTTCTTCCAGGACGGCAAGGAAGAATTCTTGTCGCAAACGGTGCACATCACGATAGCACCGATGTCGACAGTCGATACGACATTCCCCGCTTCACGTAGACCTTCCCTCGTTGACGCATCTCGGAGAGTTGCGAGTGACTCTGTCTTACCGCAGACGACTGCAGCTCGGTAGGTCGAGGCTTTTACGCCCTGTTCAGCTTGACTTACCATTCGAGTCAGATCACGCAGGCAGTCTATGCTGGGACAAGGAAGTCCTCTTGCCGCTCAGGACTCCCAAGTGGTGCAGGTACTGACTACTGCTGCTCAACGCGTGGCGCAAGAGGCCCAGTCACAAGTTGTGGCAGCTCGATCCTTGACTGATCCTGGACCGGAGCTGCAAGCGCTGGCTAAACAGCAGCACGTTCTTACTGTCACGGCTCAGGCTCTGGATAAGGAGCTCACATCCACTGAAGCGCCAACGGAGTCCTCTGCGGTGCTTGCCGCCGCTGCGCATCAAGTCGTGTTTCAGGCTGCCCGCCAAGTAGCAGCGGACAAGTCCGCTGCTGCCGCCAGTCAGCTATCCGCTGGAATTCCGCCATCACCCTCCACATCGACTCAGGTCACTGTTACCGATGTCTCTATGGTGACCCAGACCGCAGTTGCCCACGCGGTGGGCATAATGGGACCCTTGTCTAACGAAGTGGAAGTTCTCATGACGGCCAATTCGCTCCTACAACACCAGACGATGGGGACATTGAACGGGTCGACAGGAACGCTGGATCCCGCGCAATTAGCGGTTACGATGGACCATGGGAGACCGCACTCGACAGGAAACTTGCCTTCACAATTCGGCGTCTCTCCGTTGAATGTAGCGGCGCATGCCCCTGCTGGATTCCCTCCAGCTCCGCATCCGGGCATGGAATACGCGTCTCATTCGTAGTCCTTTCTTGCTTATCTCGTTTGGCCGTTCGTGTCGGGTTACTCTATATTATTATCTGCATTGTTGTCGTCCTCATCATCTATGTTTGTGCATATTAGAGTACATTGTATCATCTACCCTGCTTATGCTCTGGACCTCTTGCGCCCAGAGGCAACAGTGCAAAGACACATACGTACGCCCTCTTCAATAAGAATGGCAGTGGATCCCAACGTATTCCGGAGGAAAGGGACCATGGTGCGCATATTCTCGAGGTGCAAGTGAGGTCGACCTACGACATAACTCGACGCATGCAGAGGCTGCTCCACCACAACGCGATCCCAACTCTTCCCAACTCTCATCGGAAGTATTACGAATACGCGTCAGATGGGCTCGAGTGTAAGGTCTTCGCGGTACGCGTGCTCAGACTGACATCGGCACGCAGGAATCTCGTTTATCTGGGTCTGATCTCGAGGTATATCTGCCGCCATCGCTGTTCGAAGAAAGGTTGGGACTCGAAATCCCATGCTCTGTCGAAATGCATGTCTTCCGCTTCTCGACTCTCATGCACTAGCTATGTCAGTCCAGCAGGAGACATTAGTACATCCGCAGTTTGTCTGCATGCCTCCTGGGAAGCTTCCACTCGCAAAGCCAGTCGGCAATTGGTGCAGGCGTATGCAGGTATCCGAGTCCGCATGACAGCATTAGTATCGACTCTGATGCAGCGCAGTACACCCTGTTGGCATCTTACGAAGCTCATGGCGGAAGTAGACGGTTACGGTCCACTTGTACCCATAGGATGGAGGTCCGAACAATGTTACAAGGCCGAAGAAGTCCTGTTACCACATGATGCTTCTGTCATCTGTGCACTCATCCTACGCTTTGCTTCCTGGTAGCCACGCTCCAACTTGTCCTACAAAATGCGAACCGGATTACCCTCCTGGACCCTTGGTCGGCCAGGCTGCTACAACCGCTCGGCGTCATGTTCACCTCCGCCGCATTCTTCGCACTTCTCTTGACCATTACCTTCGCTAAGCCGGTGAGGCGCGACCTTGCGGTGCACGAATCCCGAGAGAACATACCAAGCGGTTTCGTGAAGGAAGGCCCAGCATCCCGAGACACGGTGTTAGGGCTCCATGTCGGCCTGTTCTCCAATGACATGAACGGTCTGGAGAAGGCTCTCTACGATGTCAGCACCCCGTCGAGCCCGCTTTACGGCAAGCATCTCTCCAAAGCAGAGGCATGCACATCCATTATTGTGACGCGATAATTGTTCTTCATCTGTCTCACGCAGGTAGAAGAATACGTGAAGCCTAAAGAGGACTCGACCACTGCTGTTCTGGACTGGTTCAAGTCCAACAATATCACCACCACCAAGGATACTCCCGCCGGCGACTGGCTCAGCTTCTCTATCCCAGTCAGCCAGGCCAATGAGCTTTTTGACGCCGACTTCACGACATTTACGCACCAGTCGACTGGCAAGCAAGCGATTCGCACGCTTTCATATTCCATCCCCCAGTCTCTTCAAGGCCATATCGAGTTGATCCGTCCTACGGTCTCGTAAGTCTACCTTTCAAACAGATAGCATCCTGAGGCTGAGTCCTCCCTAGATTCCCTACACCGAAGGCACCGGTCTTCCAGGTACCACGGCCAGTGCACGCGAACGTCTCAGCCGCTTCTTGCAGCGGAGGAATCACTCCCGCCTGTCTGCAAAGTCTGTATGGCATCCCCACTACCTCGACATCGCAATCATCCAACAAGATCGGTGTCTCCGGGTTTATCGACCAATATGCTAATGAAGCTGACTTGACGGTATGTATGTTCAATATACGCCACATTATGCTTGTTATCTTAGATCACGTAACAAGACATTCCTGCAACAATTCCGTCCCGATCTACCATCCTCGACAACATTCACTCTTGAGACCGTAGACGGCGGTACCAACCCACAAGATCCCAGCCAGGCCGGGACGGAAGCTGTATGTTTTGGTCTGCTACCTCGTCACAGAATTCGTGAATTCTGATATCCTGACAGAACTTGGATATCCAATATACCGTCGGTGTTGCTTCCGGTGTACCGGTAGTCTTCATCTCCGTTGGCGATGGTGGCGACGGCTTCTACGATATCACAACCTACCTTCTCGGCATGGACTCTCCTCCGCAGGTGGTGACTACCTCGTACGGTATGGAAAGGGTGTTCTCTGACGCGCACCATCGCACTCATGATGTACAACAGGCGAAACCGAGAGCGATGTGTCTATCGCTGAAGCAAAGTACGCAGTCTTTTTCGTTTGTCAGGTATCTTGCTGACGAGCAATGCAGCAAACTTTGCAACAACTACATGCAACTCGGCGCCCAGGGCGTCTCCATCCTATTCGCCTCTGGCGACAGTGGCGTCGGAGGTTCCAACGACGCCAGTTGCTCAGCCTTTGTCCCGACGTTCCCTTCTGGTTGCCCTTAGTAAGTTGTTTTCGATACACCTGTCGTCGATGGACCATTGATCTCGTCCCAGCATGGCATCCGTCGGCGCGACAACCGGCACTGGTCCTGAGACCGGGGCATCTTTCTCTTCCGGCGGTTTCTCCAACTACTGGGGCATCCCAGATTACCAGGCATCCGCCGTCTCAAGTTACCTGAGCACTCTGGGCTCCACGGACTCGGGCCTTTTCAATGCATCTGGCCGTGCTTATCCCGACGTGGCAGCACAAGGCTATGATGTCGAGATTATCGTGGGCGGATCGGCGGGATACGTTGCAGGCACCAGCTGCTCGAGTCCCATTTTTGCGAGCATCATCGGGCTACTGAATGATGAGCTCATCGCAGCCGGAAAGAGTCCGTTGGGTTTCCTGAACCCCTTGCTCTATTCCACCGCTGCTTCCGCATTCACAGACATCACTAGTGGTAAGCATTTTTCTCTAGGCGGAAGGTGGAGCTGATGTATCTTCCAGGTGACAACCCCGGTTGCAACACTAATGGTTTCCCTGCTGCGTCTGGTTGGGATCCTGTACGTATCAACCTTTTTAGTGCTCATTGTCTCTATTCCTAATTCTAAGCATAGGTGACCGGCCTTGGCACTCCCAATTATGCTGCCCTTCGGACGGCTGTTGGTCTGTAAGGCGCCATCACAACCAAGGTAGACGGTATAGGATATATCAAGGGCGAACATAAGGACACCTGTGGTCATCGAGGTGTGGCATGGAAGGGACTTATAACTTGAACGTTATCGGACTAGACCTCGGATCCTACAGGGCGTATAGAGCATCAAGCTCTGCTTTTATGATTGTTATTAGAGGTATCTTCCATGGCAGAGGTATCAAGCTCGGATTTTGTTCGCAGATCTCTGGAGCTGCACTTCCTACCGTCGAACATTGAGTATCAGTGTCAAGCAGTCTGTTGTAGTGGGCAGTCGTCCAGCTCTTAGAGTACCTTCGCCGCGATAACATGTCACATAAGTTGGGTCTCGCACATGATGCAGACCTGTGCTCCCTCAACATTTCGATAGGTACATGCGGAGCATTCCCCGACCTCCAGAACCGCGGATCCGACGTTCTCCTGCCCTGTCGCATCAGGTGGTGGCTCGCATTGACGGCCCAACATAGTGCCATCGAATGCTCTCCCGTCATCAATGCGCGGTTTTTTATTCGCTGCATGCTCGCTCTCGTCGTTCATGGCTTCCTCTGATGCCTGCTGTACGTCTATGACGTCGTTGGACAGGATCCCAAGGCTGCCAATGGTGGCAGAACTATCGTCCAACTCTTGACCACGGTAGAACAGACGCTGGCATATTACTGGCACCTCGCTCGTTTCTTGCACCTGCCAGAGAAGTAATGACTAGTGAGCATCAACACGAGAACTGAAATGCTATTTGCACCTTCAGTCTCAGATCCTTGATAGTCGTTTCCTTTGATACACTGATCTTGAAATAGTTCCCTTTCAGGGTTCCTCGTCGAATGCGCTTAGACCGTCGGGTGCCGCCGGATCCATATGTAACAATGTTCTCCGCCCGACCTCGATATTCAGCGTCCTCTGCATTTTCTTCAGCAGACGGTTCACCGTATATTCGGATATGAACTTCGGTGATCGTGTATTCCAATTTTCTGCGATGGCATATCAGGATAAATACAAGAGCTGGCGGGTGCGTTGAACATTCACCTTCGAATGCGACAGTCCTCGCATACATCTCGGTCAGTGAGGATACGGCGAGCACCTTGCTCGTCGAATCGACTTTCTACAGAGATCAAAGGCACTGCTGAGTAACTCAACGGGGCCGTCAATACTCAATCGTCCGACAGGGGAGTGCGATACCTACAGATCCTCCAAAATCCTCCATTCATCGATTGGTAATAGCGCTATGACACCGTCCACATCGCATGTTCTCCCTAGGTCCAGAAGCAGCATACCATGGTGACAGAGGAATGATGAGTTGTCTAGCTTATCTGGTCGGGGAGCTAGATTTGGCTGGCGCACCCATTCCCTCCATGCTAAGACGAAATCTGCGGGAACCACAGCAGACACATAACCAGAGGGTATTTTTCCGTCGTGCTCAAGGGCATTCTGATACAAGTTGTGCAGCCTGGTCTGTAGGTACGTCAAGATCTGCAACAGATGTATATCAGCTGGGCGGACCTTCTCAAGCTCCGCTTTGCTCATCAGCTCTGACTGCTCTTCCTTCGAGTTCTGGTTCTTGACCTCGCAGGCAGCACATGGCTCCTCATCGACTGACAAGGTTTGCCATGCAGGGAAATGTGCTTTCAGCAACTTGTAGGCCTTCCCATTCATCAGCGCATGCAATACCATAAGGGAGACAAAAACTGACCAGTTCAGGTATCGTCCGACGTAGAGTCTTATCAGGGTAGAGACACCCGTGCTCACAGCATACATCAAAGCCAAACGGATGAGAGTCAGGGGCGGGATCCTGTGAGCTAGGTTGATGCATCTTTGGTTTGGACAACTTCCAGTCTGTAAGGGACATTATAGCCATCATAAGATTGCGGCAAGCTCACATTCCCAAAAGTCTTTACCTTTCAACCATGCTTTAGAGATCCAATAGCCTCTGGAGTCACAGTCGCCGATACATAGCTTATTGAATCGAGCTACTTCTTTTGGATGCTCCCTCTGATAAAGTTGCTCTAAAGATCATCTCTCAGTCATGCGTATCAAAATGCTATAAAGCAGGGGAAAGACCTTTGAACTGTTCCGTCACGCAAATACGACAAACATCTCGGCTACTGAGCTCCGAGAAAGAGATCAAACCAGACTCCTGTTTCATTCTCTCATACGCAGACTAAGATAGACGAATGTCAGCATGTGGGCCAGTCGAAGAGCAGGCGCATGGACTACTGAACAGTACCTTCTTCACTCGTTTCATGCTCGCCACCTTGCTAGGATCAAGCAGGCCGTGTTCACAGGTGCTATCCGAGTTGGCTGGTGCCTCTGCCATTGAAGATACAGGTACGACCTCAGAAGTAGAGCCAGACGGCTCTCCCCGACCAGACTGTTCCTCTTTCGCCATCTGGGCCGATGTATCCGCCTTCGTTAAACCAGTCGATAACCAATTCCGAAGCACGTCGGCGCTAACAATCACGCTGGGCTAGAGCCACGTCATGAGCTGTCCCTCGCTAGACATGCAAAATGAACACCGTACTTCGTCGTAACTCGAGACAGTCCAGTCACTGTACACGTCCCTCATCCTACGCCGGATCTCTTCGAACTCCTCTATCTTGGCTTTCTTGCTGCAGGGACGATGAACGTCAGAGCAGCCTATCAGACAGTCAAACTTACTCAGAATCGAACACTCCTGTTGATTTGACCAGCTGTGCGTTCATACTGTTGATTACTTCCATGGCTGGACCAGGAGGTGCAGGCGGGTCCACAGAGGCTGAAGCCGAATCTTCGGCGTTCTCTGCTTTGTCGGAAGTGCTCGTCTCTCGTACGTATATAAGCATATACGCCTCCTTCGAGGTGATGTCTCTGTCATACAGTGAGTGTGCATGGCTCGAAGAACGAGTTCGCGACTCACTTCAATGTTGTCTGACTGGATATCGCATTCCTACACATCATGTGAGGTGATGTCGCTTCATTCTGCATGCCAGCTTACTTCCGGTCTTCGCTACTCTGCATCTCTTTTTTGCGCTTTGTGCTCTGACGACCGGTGTGTACCTTGGATGACCTGATAGATGATCAAGCACTGCGGTCAGAAATGCTTCGATCGATCCTCACTTCGTTTCACTCTTTCCCTCCCCCACTACCTCCACCTCATCGTTAAACAAATGCGCCATCGACTTCGGCTTTGTGACCGACTCGTCGTCAAATTGGTACCACTGCTTGCTACTATGAAAACCTCGTAAGCGCTCAAACAACATCACTCCCGAACGTCACCTACCTAACATCATACACCTGCGCCTCATAATGCCCGTGCCACGCACTTGGACCTTTATGCAACAGCACCCCTCTTAAGTGATACACATTCCTCCGCCCGTTATCAGAGCTAGCTCCAGGCCGATGGTCCGCATCCAGAAACTGGTCCATATCGAGCGTCATAGGGAACGAGACCGCGTGGCTGCACTTCTTGCGCTCCATAGATGCCAGATCGTATACGAATCGTAGTAGGGAAATGTGCAGCACGGGCGGAAGTGAATCCAGCCGGGTGTACCGTGTTGCATCCTGGAGGGAGTCACAGTGCGAGCAGAGATATCTATGCGGTGAGCAAGAGGCGAGGTCATCAGCACTAAAAGGACAAAGGGGTGGGAGGGGCACTGAACTGGTTATCTCCGGAGAGCAGCTCTGGTTGGAGGAGTGCTCGTATACGTTCTTCCAGCTTGCAGTTTCGCTGGACGGAGGGTGGTAAGACATTGGGAGTCGGGCGTAGGTTTCTCTGTACCTCAAGGCTGATCTCTAACTCCAGAAACTCGCTATTCCTCTCAGATTTATTGTGACAGTTCTGGCATTCTGTGCCATATATTTGATTACCCTGGAACTGGTCAGGCACAAGGGTCTTCAAGGATGTCACCGACTGCTTCTTGAACTCCGAGTCGAGATATGACATGAACAGTTTCGAGAACCTACCACATTCCCGGAAATCAAACATCGATTGTGCTGGAGAACGGAAGTGACATACTCTTGTGCGTCCTGCTGCTCGGTCGCTCGTAGTTGAAGGCTCTCGACGAGTTTTGTAGGGTTGAAGACCTTGTGGAGGCCTTTTTGCATGGCTGCAAACGTGACCTGCAGCTGGAACACGGGAGAATCCTGGTAATTGTGCCCTTCGTCTGGGCTCGGAAGGCATTTGTAGACCCCGCTGCGGAAAGCTAGGTCTTGGAACCACACCTGCGAGATAAAATCAGATAAAAGTGACGAGCGTTCGAGCGGTGCTTACTTGAAGAAACGCGTTCGCGTAACAAGTGGCACCCAAGTTCTGCGGGTGCTCGTGAATCATATCCGACCACTGAGCTGGTTCTAGTACCTACCTTCAGTCCTACAGGAGAACCCGGCTTTCTGATGTCATCTCTAGGATCATGGCCCAAGTAGGCCGCCTTCAAGAACGCTTCCCTAGCCTTCTCTGCGACGCTTGTGAGAACCCCAGCTTTCGAGTCACCTTCTCGAGTGGTACATGCCTTCATCCTCCCAAGCCTCTTGCCCCAAGTAATTCAAGCAGTTGGGGTTCAACTTGCAAGCCTTGCGGGAGCATTCCTGGCGCTGCTCATCGTCGGAAATGACAATGACGTCTTCATCAACATCTATGGGTTTTGCAGGCTTCGTTTCTTCGCTCGAGTCTGATGAGGCAGCCTTGGCATATTTGTTGCGACAGACGGGCCACCCGTTTCGTTTAGACAGACCACAACAGAATGCGAGGTGTTCGTCGGTAATTCGAGACGCGTCTGTGGCTTCGGTCCCAACCCAGCTCCATAGATTTGAACGAGACCCGTGAAGTGCTTCTCGCTTCAATTTTTGGCCTGCTTCCAGGATTTTGGGCGCCGAAGAGGCCCCTCGCCTGCGCGTTGCAGGCATAATTTCATAGGTAGAGAGGGAGAGAGATAGAGAGGGAGAGAGATGATCAAACGTTTTGAAGTCGAGGGCGCGCGGGCCGGACACAGTTGAAGTGCTTCCGCCACAGCCACAAGTACTGCAGCCCACGTGGATTGATCGACGCGTCGGCCTCATTCTTAGCGTCTGGCAGTGCACAGCTCGGTCACCCAAAAGGCGCGCACCGCGAGCCCACTGTCCTCAGGAATGTCATGAGTTTGCTCAGCAGATTCAGAAAAGGTGGAGGGGAAGACGGCGCTCGCGTCCGCATACAAAGGCGGAAGGCCTTAGCAGCGGTTCTGTGGAAGAGGCTCCCAGTCATCAGGTGCGTCTCGGTACTCGCTGGTTTAGTCTTTGCATATTGAGGGCCCACATCCAGGGCAGCTTTGCTTCTTGTGGGACTCCTTTGGATGGTCATCATTCCCTTGCCTATGCTGAGTCAAGGAACGTACATCGACGAGAACGCTCTTCAACCTGCTCAGGTAGACTCGCTGTCATATCGTGCTGCACAGACACCGACGGCGCGTAGGTCACCACGTATTGGAATTGGGATGAAGTACACCGAGCAGACCGGTACCTTGACCAGATTGAAGAATGGCTACAGCGGAACATCACTAGCATCGAGTGAGTCTGTAGCTCCATCTCGGATTGCGTATGGATTAAAGCCTTGTTGTAGAAAGGCGGATCTTCTAGTCACAGAGTTCCAGAAGCTAGGTATTCCGGCCGCTACGCAACATTACAGCTACACTTATGGAGACAAGGTACGAGAAGTGCCTTTACGGAGCCGCCTTCAGCTAACCATAATAGGTTGTACAAGGCGCGAATGCTTACGCCGTATTCTCCTCTCCTCGTGCTTCCGGTGCTGAAGCCATGGTAATAAGCGCCTCTTGGCTCAGTAGAGCGGGAGAGGGCGATGGTACTTTGAACAGGCGGGGTGTTCCAACTGTACTAGCCCTGGCGGCTTTCCTCAAGAGCAAGTTTACAACCCACCTTTGTTTATCTCCAGAGTTTGATATTCGACATCTACAGATTACTCGCTATGGTCCAAGGACATTATATTTGTCTTGAGCGACGGATATATGGAAGGCATGCATGCGTGGCTAAGTACTTACCACGGCTCCGTGCAATCCAGTACGTCCTGGCATCCTGTATACGGCGATACTCAGACTTGCTTACCTCATTCCACTCAGATTTACACGCCGATCCTCTCATACCATCATCCGGTGTAATATGGACAGCCCTCAATATCGACTATCCTGGGCACTCCTTCTCCCACATCGGCCTCTTCCTAGGTGCCTTGTATTTCCTTGTCTCCATGTGACCGTCGCTTACCTTTCCTCACCTCCCCACAGAGGGCCTCAACGGCCGCCTCCCGAACCAAGACCTCGCTAACTCCGTCCAGCTCATCTCGCGCTACACAGGCGGCGTCCCCGTGCTCCTGTACGACCAGTTCGACCCGAGCGAGTTCCCAAGCAAAGATGTGCTCGGCTTGCCTGCCTGGCTTCCGGAATCCTTGAAAAGTAACAGGGAATTCAAGGAGTTTGCATACCGCGCGAAGAACGTGCTTAGGCATGTTGGGTATCAGGGACGCGGGGTAGCTAGTGGTGTGCATGGGCTGTTTCACCAGTACGTGTCGTACTTCCTGATTCCTTATTCTGCAGAGCATTGATGAGGATTGGGAGTAGGTTCCGTATAGACGCTATAACTCTATACGGCGAGCCCGCCCCAGGGCCACACGGGTTCCACGCCATGGGCCGGTACGTACTCCTCCCTCTCCCTCTTCCCTCCTCCCTCTCCCTGCACTGACTCTCCCCCTCTTACAACGCACAGAGTAGTGGAGTCATCCCTCCGAACAACCAACAACCTCCTCGAGCGCCTGCACGCCTCCTTCTTCTTCTATATTATGACCAGCCCGCACACCTTCCTCAAGATCGGGAAGTACCTCCCTAGTGCGATTTTGATTAGTGTGTCAATGATGTTTGGGGGGATCGGGGAGTGGGTTGGGGCGGGGTGGCGGGCAAGAGCACAAGAGAGGGGAGAGGAAAAAGAGAGCGAGAAGAGTGGGAGTAGAGAGGTGAAGTGGGAACGTCAATCGAGGCCGCTGCTCCCTGCAGTTTATATTGTGTTGTACACGCACGCCTTTGGACTCGCCGTCTTTCTGGCTCTAACAAGGACGCCGACGCTAAGTCCCGCCATCGTAAGTCACTTGCCTCTCCAGCTCGTGATGCAGTCCTGAGCTATGTTCACTCTAGACGCTCCCCCTCTTCATGCTCTGCCTCACCTCCCCAATGCCCATTCTCTACTCCCTCCGATCCCTAGCCCGCCCATCCTCGCAGGTCGCCATCCCCACCATTCTCAAATCCACCACACTCTGTCTCGCCTCCACCGTCATCTCCGTCACCTCCGTACTCAACTTCTCCCTTGCAGCAATCACAGCCGTCCTCCTCGGCATACCACTGACACTCGCGTCCTCGTCGCCCATGCTCCCTGTGCGCACAGTTAAATACCTGGCGTATGCGTGCCTGGCGTTCGGGTGGATGCTGGGGTTGCCAGGGGAGATGCAGAGGGCTCTATGGAGTTGGGAGATTCTGGGGGTGTGGTTTGCGCCTTTCGTATGTTTGGTGTATGCCCCGCTTGTGATGCAGGCTGGGTTGGTGTGCTTGCTGCCGATGTAAGGGTATTACCATACACGTCCATTATATTTATACTGCGACAACATACATGATACTACATGCAAATGCAAAGCAAGGGCTGTAATACAACAATGAATCAACCAATATCCATACCTACTCCTGGTTCTTCTGGTCCGAAGAGGTCGTCCTCGGCATCCTCCTCGTCGTTCGGACCGAGATCCATGTCGCCATCCGTATCTCCAGCTGAGGCGCCTTCCTTCGCAGCCTGCTGTTTTTCTTTCATTTCTTCTCTTTGCGCAACTTTCATAGCCAGATCCGCCTTGAGCTTCTTCAGTGCGTCCTCGAAGCGACGCTGAAGATCGCAGTAAGCAGCGTATCCAGGAGTGCATCCGTAATAGGGACTCACCCTAATTAAGGGATTCGCAGTGCTCGCCACCTCTCCTTCCTTCTTATTCACCGCAGCCTCGAGGTCCCTAATCTCCTCGTTCAACAACTTCTTCGCCTGGCTCATTTCATTATCCTCATCCTCATCCTCATCGTCCTCCTCACTCTCCTCCTCATCTTCCTCGTCTGCTTCCTCTCCCTCATCCTCGTCAGCAAACGCCAGGTTGAGCTCCGCCGCTAGTTCCTCGTCAATGTCGCCTTCTTCTTCGTCTCCCTCCTCGTCGCCTTCTTCCTGCCCGCCGTCCTCTTCGCCGGGCGCTGGCGTGGGTGCGTCGCCAAGGTCGGAGCCGAACGCAGGGGTGGGCGCGTCGAACGCTTGTTCGTGGTCAGCGAATTCCGAGTCTGACCATTCGGGATTCACGTTCTCAAGCACATCTGCGCGGCGGTATGTTAACTAAAGCAAAGAAGAGGTGGAAAATGGCTCACCATATTGGACTTGCGCCGCTGCGGCATCGGCCTCGAGCAGTCGCTCAACTTGCTCCTCTACACTTTCAATCGTCTGGACAGAGTTTGTTTTATTCAGTGTCGGTACTACGAGGAACCAACCATGACTACGCACTCTTCTGTTAACTCTCTTCCTGAACCTTCTTTTTCGGGCCCAATGCAGAGGCGGGGTGATACCGTGTGGCCATATGAACTCGTCGATATTAAAGTTCTTGTTATTACTGACAACTTCTTCGTTGGGGATGCGATTCTCAACCACGAGCATCTGAGAGCCTATGTCAGTAGATGGTCAAACCTACACAAAAAGACACGGCAACCTGACATATGTCGGCGACTTTGAACATCTGCTTATTGTCGAGCGTCTTTTGAGCTTCGATGATGCACGGTAGATCAACAAGCTTGGCAGAATAGAGACTGTTCCCAATATGAAACACAGCACGTCGGGCATCTACATAGAATGAGCGGAATCCATTCGTGCGTACGTTGGTCGGACGTACCCTTGAACTTAAACCACACATCCCCCTCCACCTCCCTCGCCGCCACCATCCTCCTCAACCGCTCACAATCCTCCCCATGCGGCATCCTCAACACAAACTGCTCCTCGAACGCCAGGTCCTCATCGTCCGAGTCCAGCTCCCGGTCATACGCACCCAAGAACGACATCCCCGGCGCCTGCTGTGCGGCCTTGTCGCTCAGCTTCAGCTTCAGCTTAGGCTGCGGCTTCGAGCGCGCTGCCGCGGAGCGTGTGGTGCGCTCCGTGAGCGGGACCGGCGTCCCCTGCGTGCGTAAGGAGCCCGAGGGGCGGTAGACGTCCGAGGCAGCATTGCGCGTGGGGCGGTCGCGCATCCCGTACGAGCTGGTAGAGCCGTTTGTAAGAGGCTTGTCTTCAATGTCATCGACAACAATGTGTTCATCATCCATGGTGGCAAGCCGGGAGCGGTGGTGGGTATGTCAAGAGGAGATGGATGGAGCTGTGGCAGGTTGTGGCTTCTACAGGACGAGAACGCCCGGGGATCAGTCAAATTGCCGTGATCTGTGGCTGTGCTGGACGCCAGGCAGGGAAGGCTCAAGGAGCGGTCAGTCTTACGTCTGGCCATTCAAAGTGGTCACTAATGCCAGAAGAACCTTCATAGAGAGCGATCTCGGTCAGCGTGCGTGCAATGCGCTGCACCCGCTCAGTGTAAATTGGTACTGAACCATGCTATATTCGATATCTATATAGCAGCAAGCATTGCGGATATAGATGGGTCAAGCTATTCATCATCCTCATCATCGTCTAATGACGCGACTAGATGTTCCTCCTCCTCCACTGATGCTCCTCCTTCCTCTCCCTCTTCTTGCGCCAGCCCCTCCGTCTCATCTTCCTCCACAAGCACGATCTGGATCCTCGGCCCCGCGAGTACCCAATAGCCCACCGCACCAATAGCAGCCATCGCAATCCATCCCCATGTCCAGACATCAATTTTATCGTCATCCGTCTTCACTTCTGGTCTGTGTACAGATGCTCGACTAGGGAACCGGAACGTCGGGATAAGGGCCTTGAAGGAGTTCTGGGCCTGGGAGGCGAGAGCGGGGTAGGCCTCGCTGCTAGGGAACGCAGCAGAGTACACGGAACGAGCGTGGGATGCTAATTCTGGATAGGAGTCGGTTACGAGAGACTTGAGGAGAGGGTCCGGGTAGGGCGGGTTGATGAGAAGAAGGATGTGAGAGGCCAGTACAACGTCCAGAGTTGTCGGGCTGGATGTGATGTCTTAGAACCAATGATTCGAGAGAGTTATGGATGAAAGTACCGATCATGGAAGAAGAACCGCTTTCGCCCAAGCAGTCTGGCGTATATATCTAGGCAGGCCCTCGCCTTCTCCACCACCTAGTACACAGCCTGAGTATCATGTAAACAGCAAGGAGAGTATCAATCACCTTCTCTCTTTGGAACACCTGCTTGAACTTGTGCTCTTTTGCCTCCTCTTTCTTCTTTTCACCAAACTTCGGTTTTTCTTCCACCTCCTCGCCGGGAACATCCCAGAGTTCCGAGGCTTCCAAACGAGGCTTATATATATCCCGAATGCGCGCGGGTACGTAGTACCGTTGGGGGACAGGCAGCATCCCCGCGAGCGTCGGACCGACTAGCTCACGCCAATTGACCTCCATAGAGTACATCGCATGCCCCTGACAATAGCTCAGCATAGGCCTCTAGACGAGGGTGTAGAACTCACCAGCAGGTCCCCAACTTGCGACTCTATGTGAGCGCACCAAGCCGCCTTCTGCGCCCGCTCGTGGGTGGTTAACTCGACGTCCAGGTCGTTGACATGATGAGTGCCGCCGTCCGGAGGCGACTCGCCCAGCCTCCGATGGGACACAAATTTTATGATGGATGCCAGAGGAGATACAGAGTGCATGCCATCAGTCACAAATGGCAGTTTTCCTATTTCCCGTGGTTAGAAAGGTAGACGCCCCGGCCATCAGAGGTACTAACCCACCACTAGGAGAAATGTCTGGGTTTGTGCATTCTGCGATTGAGAACTCGCCGGGGACGGTGAGCTGAAGGTAGAGCGCCGCCGCTATACACTGGGGGTCGATAGAAATGAGACCCCAGCGGCCTGGCCATACATGGAGAACGAGGGCCATGGCGTCGCTTGCAAGCGGGAAGAAACGAGGGCCACGTGGAAACCGAGGGCTTGGGATGCTCCACTGCGATTTGCCGATCTTAAGTGAGATGCATCTGCCACTTCTGCCCTCCCATCATCTCTGCCCATATTTACGGTTCCTTCGACCTGACTCGGATCAGGTCTCCCGTCTTCCACTGTGGCATTACTCTCTCTCCGCCAGGCAGCGCGCAAGCTTGTCCGCACCTTTTCTGCTTCACCGGAAACACGAGCCAGGTTATTATTGCCCCGCAACTCAATGGGAGAGACTGTCCAGCTTACGGCCACTTGGCCGGGATATGCCAAACTGAAGAATCTTGTCATGTTGTACGGAACCTTATCACTGGTGATTTCCTACAGTTCTAACTTTATCCTCCAGTGGCGACTCATATACTGAAGTCGGGTACAACTCGAGGACTCAGCACCCCTCTAAAGACCGGCCTTTAGGTATCGATTATCCAGGGGTGACCTGGGCGGAATCAGGCCAGCCGAACTGGGTTGGGCATCTGGTCACCGAATATGTCTTCTCTCCCGTCCTCGTCTACGACTATGCCGTAGGAGGGGCTACCGTCTCTGGAGTGAGGAATCAGATCGAGAGACACTTCCTCCCTACAGTAGCCAAGAAACCGCACTGGGCACCGTGGACCGCTGAGGATACACTATTTGGTATGCTGCACTGGGATTATGCTATCATGCCACTGACGATCTGGATCTATACACAGTTACCTGGATTGGAATAAACGACTGCGCGTGAGTGCATAGTATGCTTAGGTTCATATGTAGTGGCATACTTACACTACTTCTCAGATGGACTAGAGCCCACGAATCCAATGTAGAAGAAGTATTTAGACTACAAGGCAAGCTGTACGAAGCCGGCGCTCGCAACTTCTGCCTCATCGATATACCCCCCATGGAACGCGCTCCAGCCGGTACGTCCCCCCACTCCGCCCATCCGCACCTCACTAACTCCTCCGATGCAGTAAACAACGCACACGCCACAAACGCCTACAAGACCTGGAACGCCGCCCTGCGGCCCCAAGCCCAATCATTCGCCTCCGCGCACCCCGATGCCACCGTCTTCATCTTCTCCGCGCACCGCACCTTCTCCCGCATCCTCAGCGACCCCACCTCCCACGGCTTCGCCGCCATCGACGCCGTGACTCCCTACGGCGAGATCTGGGTCGATCAGATCCACCCCACGTCGCGCATGCACGACTGGATCGCGAAGGATTTCTCCTTCTTCCTCGACAGCAGGAAGCCGCTCAAGAACCGCGAAGGAGATGACAACAGCACTGCTGGATCTAGTGCGCAGGGTAGCTCTTCACAATGATGGAGAAAGATTTTGTTTCATTTTCAACTGGGTATCAGTGGGTTAATCCGGTCAAGGCCTCATTCATCCATCATCAATCTGCGTGCCTTATGATCTTTCCGTGCTCGCATCTACGCTCATTTGCTTTCGCTGTCTGTTCGTCATAGACGCGTCAATGTACGCATTCCGAATCAAATGTAGCCCAACTGTAATCTACACTAACCCTCATGCATTGTCTTCATAAATACACGGCGCACGCAGTGCATTATCAGAATCTATCTATTACGCATAGACTACATCGCAGATGTCCTTGGCCGACTCGTGCTACCTCTTCTCTGGCTCGTATTCCGCCTGAGAGAAGCCGTAGACTCTGCTAGCTGATCCCCGCTCAACAGCCCCGTCTCCTCATCCCCACCAGGGCTCGCCACCCTGCTGCGACTCTTACTATGCCTGTGGCTAGCGCTCCCGGACGCAGAACGCTTGCCTGAACGGTACAATAACGTCTGCGTGACGATCGTGACGTCGAACATGAGTGTCCCGCCGCTTCCTAGGAGATATCTGAGGCACAACGTTAGAGGTTGGCTGTGCGTTGGGAGGAGGGCGAATACGTACGGAATACTCTCCCGGATGAACGCTGCTGCTTGGGGTGGTGGAAGGTACATGCTCGGCGAGGTGAGAATTGATGCCACGTAGAAGAAGTTGCCCAAGAAAGCGAAAATAAATAAATATACGGAGAGACCCTCAACAGATTTTCTAGTGTACTGCACGTGGGTTGGAATCATATACAGAAAGGAATAGGCAATGGGATGGACGCACGTTCTTCCAGATTTGAGGTAATCGTGATGTCAAGTAAAGCGTTGTGCACGCCCATGCAAATATTCGTCCAATGATACGTTCCATCGGAGCATCTTCTGCATACGCGGCATTCGACAGGCTGTCTTGAACTGCGGACGACAGGAGGATATCGAGCGGACTGGCGCCTGTATCGTTGCCCGAGGCAAATACATATCCTTCGTGAGCTCGCCTCGCCATCCCAGCAGAGCGACCTTCCGTGCTGGACGCCAGTAAGTTCACGCCAAAGAACGCGAAGGCACCCAGAAACACAATCCCCGCTCCCCGTCGGCTGGCTCGTGAACTCCGTCGGGCCCTGCTCATACTGTCACTGCTCTGCCTCGCCCTCTCTGCAGCCCAAGCCTCCGCTTCTGGTCCCGCAGGGTCATACACTCGCTGGAGCGATCTGCCTCTAGCTTGCGTCGGGTCGACGATCTCGGACGAGGTGGCGAGATGCTGGATGGGCGTCATAGACGATCCTCGAGAGATCATACCTCGTCCTATGCTCCCGCCTCTCGAGTCAGACTGTCCCTGACTCCAGGATACATGTTTCCGGGCGATGCTGGCTGTAGACATGTCGGACGTGAAACTATCTGCTAACCTGGCCAGGGCCTCTTCGTCTACTTCATCCCCATCCTCTGTTCTCTCCCTGGATGCAGAGCCATCTGGCTTGTATCGTCTGTATGCATGTGCATCGGCGCCTTCCTGCTGGGCGGCTAATGCTGCTGCTGCTGCTACGTTCGCTGCGGCCTGGGAGATGGCGAGGTAGTGGTGCGCTGGCTGTTCGCTAGATGATCGGCGGGGATGAGGGAGACCTGAGATTGTGCTTGTGCGAGAATGTAGTGGAGGGGCAGCGTATGATTTCTTGAGGGATCGGTAGTAGAAGAACTGGGAGAGGAGGGAGAAATCGACGAAGCAAAAGTAGGTCGCGAGATATGTCTTGCGGGGAGTCAGTCAGGGATTGCAAATCTGTCAGGGAAGGCTCACCTGGAATGGAAGCTGGTGCGTTAGTACACAACCGATGAGGTTCGTCACATCGCCTGCCGGACCGTGAGGGTTCAGTGCATCCCGTGTTCGTTCAGGAAGTGTGGGACGGACCAAGTAGCCAATTAAGAAGAAAAGGCAGAGCGAGTCCCTCCACCGACTGCTGCCGTATATTCTCCAGCACTTGTCTAGGATGGTGGCAAGTGAGCACGTTATACTCTCCCATGGCGCAATCTCGGACAGGCGGCAAGAGGACATAGACTCACGGAAACTGGGCAAAGAGCCAGCATCCTATAGACGTGTAGCCGAGAAGGTCGCTCAGGTTCATCGAGGCGGCCCAGTAGCGAGACCGGGGCTGGTATCGTCGGCCGCTGGGGAAGGATCTCGGGAACTTATACCGCACCGGTCGTGTGCGCCCGAACCGTCGTCGGCGCCTCCCATGCTTGTTTTGTACCACTCTGCTATCTCGCTGCATTATCGGCGTCTCAAACAAAGCCTTTGCCTTATAATGTGCTCGGAGATATACGCTATAGGGCCATGAACTTCCTGATTACTACCAGATGTTTCAAGATAGAGGAGCTCATCAAGACTTCCATTCATATCTCCCCATCGCACGAGCTCCTCGACGCGCAGCGACTGACACTGTCACCGCCCATGTATCCATCGTAGACTGAAACACAAGGTGCAGGATCCGGTCTCTGATGCATGATGTGCAATATTATTCTACGGAGGAGAGCACCTCGAGCTCCGAGGCTCGAAGACAGAGTCCTCCGTCGCCACTGCAGGCAAAATAGGCGTAAACACACGCGCTTAATACGCTGCCAAGCTTGGCAGAAGTGTTGATCGACTTCTACTCGTCTTGCCACATTCGCTGATTGCTGCTCGTAATGCCGACCCGCCCATCCCAAAAGCGTTCGGCTGCATCCTCGAATGATGCATCGACCTCCAAGAAAACGCGTTTCCTGGAGCCATCTGAGGACCCGGCCAACTTTGCTGAGGAGGTAGACTCCCAGCTCGAAGATCCGTCTGCCACGTCTGCCAACCGTAGGGGACGCGTCAAGACGGAAGGATACGAGTCGGACTCTAGTGGAGAAGAAGATGACGCGAGGCCAGCTGCTCGCAAGGACGGTCAGGCCGACGAGGACGACGATATGTTCGCTTCAGCGGAGAAGGATCCCGAGGAAGAGGACACCGGCGCACGGAAGGAGGAGAAGTTTCTTAGACTGGGAGATATTGAGGGTCAGGAGTTCGGAGATCAGTCCGGAGATGAGGACGAAGATGAGGAAGACGAACCGGCGGACGAAGATGAGGTGGAGAGACGAAAGAAGAAGGGGATGGGGTATGAACTGTCTTCCTTCAACATGCGCGAGGAGATGGAGGAGGGAAAGTTCGCGGAGGATGGCACGTATATCAGAACCTTTGACCCGCACGCAGTGCACGACCGATGGATGGAGGGGTTGGACGAGAAGGAAATCAAGAAGGCTCGGAAGCGCCACAGGGAACGTCAAAGGCAGGAAAGGGAACGTCAAGAGGCAGAGGAGAGAGAATTACAACAGAATGGTGGTAAAGAAGCCCTTGAGAAACAATTGTTGGAGTTCTTGAAGAAGGGTGAAACGGTGCTTGAGGCGTTGCAACGGCTGGGTGCAAAGGCGAAGAAGAACTCGTCCGGTCAGAAACGGTGAGCATGACAACGTACCATTTTGTCGATTGGGAATTGACCTCATAATTACAGCTTGAAACCGAATAACAAGACGAAGTCGGAGACGACAGACAGTACGATGCAGGTGGACAAGCCAGCACGACAACCCACAGATATCGAGCGCGTCACCGACCTCGCCTCGAAACTCCTGGCTCTGGATGACACCGACATTTACTCCAAAACCTGGGAAGAGATCGTACGCAGTGTACGCTCTTCTGGAACCGTTGAGCCTTCCTGGGACCCTCCGTCAGCAGACAATGTCAAATACGAGTTCAAGTGGGACGTGCCGGATGCGACGGCGCAGGAAGGGCAGGTATTTGGTCCGTATAACGAAGAGGAGATGCAGACGTGGTATAAGGCGTCTTATTTTGGTGCAGCTGGAGAGAAGGTCAAAATCAGGAGGGCAGGAGGCGAGTGGGGCAGTTGGGATGATATCTTTTAACGGAGATGCGGATGCTTGTGTATTTGTATGCTGTATACCAGAATATGTATCAATATCCTATGTATTACTTCATTATCGACTTGGATAGTCAAACGACTAGACTTGCTCCATGCTGGCGCCGCCTTCTCGCTGACACTGCCAACACAGGAGGAGCGGAACGGGGTGGACATCCGTCTCATGTCTTCGCTCTCTCTTATGAAGTGAACATACAGTGAAGACACGGTCTCGCTTACACTCCGACGAGTACACGCAGCGTCCTGGGATTTCCAACGTTCAAGACCTAGTGAGCATTCCCTGAATCGTGCGCATAACACCGTGGAACACCGCTCGCTCGTCCTCGGTCAACTTTGAACTGCCATCATCAGATCCACTGCGATTCTTCAATGCTATCCCGACGATGACTCTCCTCCTGGGCAGTGCGTCCACAGCATGTTCAGCCTCCATCGTCCAGACAATAGTGGCAACCTGGGACGCATATAGAGAATGCAATGTTCGGATGTGTTCAGACGAAGCACTCCCAAACAGCGGTGTGAGCTGGATCGACGGCGGCGGGGCGGGAAAGGGGAACGCGTTTGGCTCGTCAGGATCCGGCTTGGGCATAGGTGGTAGAGGAGACGTCTCCGGGATGCTTGCTTGGATCTATCCACAGGTGGTCGGACGGAGAGCGAGAAGCTTTGACTAGAGGTAGTGCACGCACGAGATTGCCGACTTTGCCCAGCTGGGTCACCAAGACCAGTACGCGATCGGCGTAAGACTGGATCAGGATTTCAGTTTGCAGGCCAGATAGTTCAAGGGCTTTCTGCGAGGACGCCTGCATTGTTTGAGGCGCGGAATCTTTCAGCGTGTGGAATATAGTCGAGACTGGGTTCGGATGGCGAGATACGCAAGGATGTCCACGTCGATAGGATGATGTTAAGTGGAAGGCGAAGACGCGTCTGTGGCGGCGGATTTTGCCACAGCACAGCTTTGCCACACTTTCA
The DNA here is from genome assembly GCA_004369045.1 of Heliocybe sulcata. Taxonomy (NCBI): domain Eukaryota; kingdom Fungi; phylum Basidiomycota; class Agaricomycetes; order Gloeophyllales; family Gloeophyllaceae; genus Heliocybe; species Heliocybe sulcata. Next base: position 1,251,762 of record ML213505.1, on the reverse strand, counting down.
AGCCACAACCATCACCTTCGAGTTCGCGTTCGCAAAGTCGAAGACTCAGACCCGCCTGTTACCGCGGCGCTCCGCTCGCCATAGGTCCTTTCTACATTACTAGGGTCTTGTAGCTGTACAAACGACGTGCCCCAGCTACCCGCGTTCATCATGATGTCAAGTCCGGCTATGATAGCCAACGAATTCAAGACGAGCTCGCCTCGGCCCAAGCATGAAAGACTATCCCTAGGCTCTTCCTGGAAAGGGAAGGCAAAGGAAGACCGGTCGTGGCAACTGGAGTGGTGGGATCTCTGCAGTCTTGCTGATGGAAAGCCTCCGTACGCGACCAGCATAGTCCATTGTTAGGCGACCCAATTCTCTGACCCTTTCCGGCTCTATAGCCCGGTAGCTTGGTCCCAGTCATCAAGTATATTTACTGCACATTCTTCGGAAGCTAAAGTCATTGGCCATCTGTTTCCCTCCTCCAAACCATACGTCCTACCCTCGCCCCAGCAAATACTGGCTGCACCTCTATCCTATCAACCTCCTACTGTCATATCCGTGGATGCCAGCGGTCAATGGCTTTTTGCATACTTCCCAGGGAAGGACGGCGAGGGCATAGCATGTCTCTGGAAGAAAGGCGCTCAGGTCGACGACTGGCGAGTCAAGGAATCGTGGACCTACCCTCGGGGAGCTGGCATAATTGCTGCATGTTGGATCAATCAAGGAAGACAGGTACGATGAACTATCTTCTCTTCCGTACCTGATACTCACAGCCTCAGTGTATCGTGCAAGAATCAGGGTCGTTGGCGAGACTCTCTCCCCTTGGTCCCCCTACGCCTCACCCTACTCCGACGTTAATACTTGTATCGGAAGCGTACCAAGTTCACGTGTGTTTCTTGCGACACGAGTCATCTAAGTTGAAGGTCCTAACCTGTTCATTGGCATCTCCAAGTTCCATGTCCGAAGGCGAGCCCTTGCCCCCTCTGGCGAATGAGCATAATCTTGGTGGTGCGAGAATATGCGACTATGCCGCTATAGGACTTGCATACGAAGGTCAGCTGTTTATGCATATGCATGTGCTTTCGCTAACGTCGTGGTATGTCTAGAGTCATCCATCGTTGTAGCGCTGCGATCTCACGTACTCCCCTTACAACCAGGCGGCGCCTCGTACCACGAAATGGATCTGAATATGTTGAACGTGACGCAGCCTATATCCGCTATTGCTGATGCCGGCCTTGCACTGGAATGGGAGATTTTCGGGCAAGCCCCGACTATCGATCTGTGCGAGGTACAGTTTGAGTATGATGGGGTCGAGATACGTATGTATCTCCGCATCTCGCGCGCTATCTTCAAAATTGATGATCCTGCCAGGATTGTCCACTACACCACTACCTTCAATCTCCCACTCATATCGAACCATAAGTAGTATGACGTTTATCCCGGCGTCCCCTTCGCATACTACCCCAGATCCGACTGTGTCTCCTGCTCTGTCAGTCAGATCGACTGGGTCCATGAAGAAGGAGTCCGATAGTGGAAGTGTACATGGTGAGAATCGCAGCAAGTTGACGCCTTTGTATCTGGTGGTCAGTGCCCTCGACTTCGGTGACTGTAGGTTTCTTTGATTCTTATTCATGAACTGTGAATGAATACATCCACTGCAGATACCTCTACTCCCAAATCTGAATTGGCCGTCTACACTTTGCAACGTGGTACAACGATTAGCTCAGGGTCGCCGTCCTGGGTCAGTCTTGAACGCTCAATCCCTTCTGCCTAGTGTCTGACAAGTGGCATGCGCGTTACTACAGTCATCGCACTTGCAGGCTTCTCGATCATTCACATCTGGCGTTGTGGCTTTCGCTACACCCCCACCTTTAGGCATGTTTAACGCCGGTGTGCTCCTCGGTATACTTGATACTTCTGGCATTGTGCCAAAGAATAAAGCGCAAATTAAGCATGCACCGATAGGCAATCTTGAGTTTCTCAGATTGTCCGTGTACATCATCTCTCCATTTATTGAAAGTTCTAATGATTAATGTCCTTAGGTCTGACTTGAGCAATAATGACAAGTGGGAACGTTGCCATATCCTCGGTGATGTGACTCGACTGGGGCAAACCTGTGAGAGGTCTGATGGTGCACTCACGTTTTACGCTGACACTTCCTTGAAGTCCCACAGTCAGCGGTTATATCGCCAAATTATGCATTATTATGCACCATATCAGGCTCCACGAGAACGGATGCACATCCCGCTGTTTATCCCCTGCCTGTCCCTCTCACGACCGAGGGAAACATGCCAGGTACTTAACACCTTACCTCTTCCCTGTGGCTACCGCTCACCGGTTCGGCTCACGCTTTACGCATACAAGCCCTCCGATTATCAACGCATATATCAAGGCTCCTCCTGGCATCTGTGTATTCTCAAGGAACTCCGTCGGATATTACTTATCTTCTGTCCTTGCCATCGACGCCGCTGCCCGAATTAGAAGAGTCGAACTACGCCACTTTGTCTGCATTCAATGGTATGGACGACGGGCTATGGGATATGTGGCTGGAGGAAATACTCGGCGTGGCCATGGAAAGCTACAGGTAGTTATTCTCGCTGCTGCGCCTGGTGTGCCACGGATATATGATGGACCATCCTGACAGGGCTCGAGTGCAAATTACGGATGGCGAGTCTGCAAAACAGGACTTGTCTCTACGCTGGCAGGCGGCACATGATGCACTGTCGTTGGCTGCTTGCTCTGCTGCGTTTGAAGATTGTCGCGATGGCGATGGCTACGATCTGAGTGAGTTATTCCAACCTGTCATTGCAAGCGACGGACTTTGATTGAATACTTGCATCAGACGCCGTTTGGGGGTTGGTCGGCATATGCGACTGGTCCATCCGATTCGTGGAAAAGCTGATGAGGGAATGCATCCTCTCTAATCCTTCATCCTCAGTGCAGCTAAAGGAAGAAGAGCGTGACGACTTGTTTGGATCAAATCCACGTAAGTTTGTTCTTGTAGAAAACGTTTGGCTCGGGAGTGATAGCATCCCTCAAAGCCTCCCCAGCAACAGAACGTGACCAGTTCTTCTCACTGTCGATTTCGCCCACGCTCTTACATCTGGTACACCCATACATGCTCGGGAAGCTCGTCGACGTACTTGGTCATATCAAGGCACTCAGAACCCACCTCATATCCTTGCCAGCTGGAGGTGAGCATGCGCATCTGGCAAAATCTGTATTTTTGGATATATTCGACTCCTCCGCTGTGAATATTCCCGGACTGCATGGAGTGCTAGAGTCTCTTAGCAAGGCACCGCAGAGCGTATCCGGTAAGCCACAAAATCTTGATGGTAAGTCCACTGATCTGACATCGCTTTTCTGTGAACCTCACACAGGAGACGTTCTTTTGCGGAGCCTGGCTTGCTGCAAGCCTACTATCTCCTCTCACACTTCAGTACGTCAGGCCGTGCTGAAAGTGCTAGACGCCCAAGTGGTCGACAAGCCTCAGCTGTTCATCAAGCCCACAAGTCTGCTGCACGGCTTGAGCAAACTGTCTATTAGTGACGAAGATCCGAAAGAAAAGGAACGCGATGTCCTAACAAAGGGGGTGTTGTCAAATAATGACAGAAGGGCGAGGTGCGTTCGATGTGGTGGACTGTCAGAGGCAGCGAAATCGCTGCATAGCGTCGGACAGCCGCCAGACCGATGGCGTGCATGGGAGGGTACTTGGACTCTTCACTGTATCTGCGGAGGATTGTGGTCGAACATATGATTTGTCCATCCTGGCTCAACTTGCCAATGTATGGGGTGAGAAAGAGATCTCATGTTTTTCCAAACACAGACGGTGCGGGTTTGGTATAAATATTGCCTTGCATATCCAAGCAGTAGACTTGATAGATCCTTCAACACGGAGTTCATTTTAGGCAGCCGGAGTTGGCACCACAGGCTGCTAGAGCTTCGCCATCTCCTCTACAAGCTGCGCGTCACCCAAATACCACACGGCAGCATTTTTGACCTCGTCCAGCCATTCCTTTACAAGGTCGGAATCGTATACATTGCCGTCCCAGAAAACATTCATATAGAGCTTGTCGCGTGAGGTCGAGGCGCCCAGGTACAATTCGGCCGGACGGCAGTGCAGCAGCGTACAGGTGTCAATGATCGTCAACACCGTCGGGGGAGCCGCAATGGCGACTGGCTTTGATTGGATACGAGGAGCTCGCTGCCGGGAGGAGAGGGGATGAGTACGTGGAAGGGGGTAACTCAGCGGAACAAGCGCGTCCATCTGGCGAGCAGGCCCTTCAGTGACCGAGCATGCAGAAGGATTAGACAAGACTCACGTTTCCCATGGACGAACCTCCATGTGTGATTACAAGCCCGTCCCATAAGGTAGTTTTGGGACGGGTATGACCATCACTCTGCATCGAAGGGCTATTCCGGAAGACATCTTCCAGCTCCTTAGTCAATGTCCCATTCGTCTTCATCCAATTGAGAGTAGAGGATCTAGTCCGTTCGATACGGCCTGGCAGCCTAGCATTGGCAATTTCGAGGAACAAAGGGTGCTTTAAGAATCCGTCCGCTTGCTTCTTGATCAATCTGCACCGGTAGAAGAACCTTTCGCGGCTCATCACTTGGGAGAAGAATTGTGCACCGTCAGCATCACGGTCTGGCTCGGGCAAGGAGGGCATGAAGGGCAAGGTATGCCAAAAGAAACTGATTGCAAGCATGGCTTCGGCTTCGCCACCTTTTGCCAGCCATTCTCTGTCCAGGAAGGGGCGCAGGTTCAAGGGCCCGCCGTTGTGCATAGGTTGACGCCTTCTCCATTGCCATTCTTCTTCTGATAGTACACCTCGACGACGATGCAATACCCGGGCAAGGGCGACTTGGCCGAGAACAGGGTGAGCATGACCAAACGTAAATTTGTTCTTGCGGCATGTGGACATGATTCTAGCGGATACGGATGGCTGTAGGGTAATGCGAGTCTCGCAGGACTTCGCAGGGGTGGCTGGGGTGGCTGCGTCTGTATGACGAAGAAGAGTATGCCCGCCCTGTGATGGGAAACAAAATCAGCTCCCAGAACAGTGGAAATACTGGGGTACAAGATATATGAACTTGAGAATGACTATATGCGTACCATCAACGCATTTGCCCTCCTCTCCGCCATGACTCCCCCGATGGCTCGCTTCCATCTCCTGCGAGGTGCACTGAGCTGCCAATCAGGATCCAACGCGTCAATAGGCCTAACCATATGCAGCCTGTCTTCTATATCGTACTGCATGGACGGCGATCCCGATGCAATCAGGTCTATGAAGATCCTCCGCAGAGCTGCATTCGCCATCCCATCCGTGATGACATGAACGATGTGGAAAGTCACATAATATATGCGGGGATCTGTTCTCTGACGAAGGACATACAATCGTGCGAGGAGGTCCTGAGAGAGCTGGCGAGGACCATTGCTGAGGTCATTGCCAAAGTCGTAGACCTCTGCGGCGGATCCGACGTCGAGGAACGTCAAGTCGCGGTCGGTGCCACTAAAACCATTCTTCTTCTCCCCAGTCCAGTACTTGTCAGACACCTCGAACTGCACGGTCTCATGCCTCTCGTCCGCAACGATACGCGCCCCAAGGAGGGGGTACCGCCGCTTCAGTTCTGTCCAAGCCCGCGAGACATTTTCCTTGGAGAAGACTTGCTCGGGATCGCGGTTCGGATCGACGACCTTGATGGTGTCCGTGTTGACTACGTCTGCAGTCCCGTTGAAGAGAGCATCCCAGTAGAAGCCCAGCTCTGTCAATCCTAGAGGTCGGGCGTAGATGGTATCCCCATCCGCAGAAGACCTGCGACGCCATGATGAGTGCGAGCCTGCGTCCATGACAGCTGCGTGCTTCCGCTATACGTAGGGAGGCCTGAAGCTTTGAAGCCTGAGCACTGAGGCCTAAGTGAGGACGGGCTGATGCCAGGGAAGTATCGCGGAATTATTCCCATCTTTATGGTTTTAGAGGCGGCAGTCTTGGCGGATGATCTAACCGACGGCATCTAAGAGTTGGATTCCGCAGTAGCTTCCCACCCAGGACATAACGGACATACATCTGCTATACGTCCAAGCGAAGGTAGGTGCATCCCAAGATACAAATATTCAAGCGTGATTAACTACCGAGTCCGTTCTGGAATGGCTGACATCTGTTCGAACTTGAAGAGAAAGCAAATTGCGGATAATACATTGCGGTGCACATGTGTAATATGAAATAATAACATCCAATAAGCAGTTCATCTTCTTCTACCCTCAGCCAAGGATTATGTGCCCGATAGATAGTAGTATATCTATACTGCAGTCCTTGCGACCACCAGCATCCCCAACCGCATGGCGATCCGGACAAATCATGCCGACTTGCCTGCGCACTCCCTCTCCAGCTTGACGAGGTCCTGGGTATGCGGGTGCGCCCAAATTTCCTCCTTCTTCTCCTCGAGCATACCCAGCAGGGGCTTCCTGGGTACACCGCCATAGCCATAAAGCTTCTCCAACAGATACTTCGTGCCAGCGATGCTGTACTTGGCGATGGTGTAGTCCGCGCGGGCGATAATGCCCTGTAGGCGCTGTGCTTCTGGGAGCACTGACGAATCCGATTTCGACTTCTCCGCCAACTGGAAAAGCCGGGTGCAGGCATAAGGAGCGACGTTGGCGAGGCCGGTGATGGCGCCGTGGCCGTTGGCATACGCGGCCGGGATGAGGAAGTCAATGAAACCCCCCAAGACCAGGAAAGGTGCTGCGGCGTTCTTCCGGGGGTGAAGGGAGGAGAAGGATGGGTCGGACACTGTGGCGCAAATCCGAGTGAGTTTGCCAACATTACCGCATCTGCGATATCAGACTCAGTATTATAGCTCGTGCTGTAAAGGCATTCATAGATACGCACGTTAGCTTTACACCGCAGAGATTTGGGCACTCGGCCGCGAGCTCAGTGAGAAGGTCCGAGTCGAGGTCGATACCTCCGCTTGCACCCGGGTCTGGCGCCAAGTCAGTATCCACAACCTCATGGACGGACATGGCATCGCTCACAGTTGTAAACAATTATAGGGATGGGGCTCTTGGCCGCAATTTCTGTGTAAAAGGCCTTTAATGCCCTCTTATCCAAGGCACCGGCGAAGTATCCGCTGGTGATAGCGATCCCATAGTCTGCCCCCGCGTCTGCGGCTTCGTTGCAGAGCTCTAGAGATTCCCTCGTACTGCCTGCGCCAGTTCCCACAATGATTGGCACCTCGGTAAGACCGGAATTATCGAGTGCGCGACGGACGGCTTTGATCATGGCGACACGCTCGGAATGTGAGAGATGGTGCGCCTCGCCCATAGAGCCAGCTAGCAGGGGTCCGACGCCTGCCTGTGCCGCACGGATGACATGCTTCTCTAATGTCTGCAGGTCTATACATTCTGTTCAGCCAGACTTATCTCTGTAGTTGGAAGCGACTCGCACTAACCAAGGTCCTCCGTCTCAGGCAGGAAGAAGGTAGGGATAGGCGCATAGATGCCAGGCTTGAGGGGGCGGACGACAGGTTGGTGGGCGCCGTTGGTACCGTTGGTGGCCATCGTGGAAGGGGAGGAGGAAGAGGAGGGCGAAGGATAGGGTCATGGTACGGTATATAAGCTATCCCTCGGGCACTTGCAGAAGCAAGCGGGGGCGGCCGGGCCGGATGTCCGTCCCGGGTTCAGGATCGGCCCGTTCCCCAGCATCTACGATTGGCATGAGTGCGGGGTCGGCTCTGCGCCTTCTGCTACTTCTCCAGTTCAATTGCTTCATAACTCATGCGCGAACAGAACTTCATTCCGTGTCGGTTACTTTTCTATCTGAATAATCTCCAGCTGCGGCATACATCTGGCATTGTGTATCCATCTCCCGCGAGCGCTTTGGTTCTCACCGGATGCAAGTTGAAGGACTATTCCTGTCAGCATCGAAGAGTCAGGCACCACTATCTGTAATATGCCCTCGGCTCCTGTAATTCAAGCTCTCGAAGTCTCCGACAGACAACTTCAATCATGTGAGCATCTCAGATGTCTGCCCGGAGGCCACTTCTGCCTTACATCTAACTTGCCTGGGTTCCGTACTCTCCGAAATACACATCCTCATCTGTAACTACTTCTCATTGCTGACTGAAAGTTCCTCTACTGATATACATGGTTAGATTGAGGACTTGGCGGTCCGTGGAACGTCTGTTTTTAAACCGAAGAACATGATGGATTCCTTCAGTCCTGTAGGTTCGTCTCTCAGTACGGTTCCATGTTCACCATTGTGCGAACTCCGGAAAACTATCTTGGGATACGATAACTTCCCGAAACAGGGACGTAAAGGCTATATTCGTTCCACCTAAGACGTCTATGTGCAGAGCACTGTCTCCTGGACCTTGGGTGGCCTAATCTCGCGGTACGCCAGGTCAGATGAATTCCAATCTCGCATTTTAGCCGAAGGATGAATTCGGGTGGAGGAGCTCCGAAGTCCATTGGCCATCTCAACCGGCTTGCGCCGTCATAACTAGGAGGACAGCGGCGAGATTCACGTGAAATATTGAGTCGAAGACGACGCACATTCACTGTCAGTTTCCGACCGAACATCCCATCGCTTAAGAGTTAGAAATTCGCAAGAAACCAAATGCCTCTTCCGTCGTTGGAGGTCAGCACAAGTGCTGACGCGGCTCTCTTCGTCATACGTAGCAGCGAAGATATCATGGGTGCAGCTCGTGGTGCAGCTGCCGTAAGTCGTAGAACAGATGCGCAAGGGGTTTCCTTGTCATTTCCGCTCCATCGAAAGAACAGCGCTCCCGACTCATTCAAATTAGTTTTTCTGGCTGTGAGTCTTCCTACATCATCGATGCACAGATATCATTCAACCACATCCAACCTCTCCATAACCTCCCGCTCCCACTCAGTCCAGCCATCCGCGTCCTTCTCGCCAGTGTCCGCGACGGCTTTTTTAAAGACTTCCCATGGGATGCACCCGAAGTCCCCCGGTTCCTTCGGGTCCAACGCAAACCGCCCTTGTCTCGTCCTCGTCAAGGTGACGACATGGCCTGCGGAGCCCACAGCATGCGCCAGGTCGTGCACGAGCGACCGGACATATGTACCACCAGAGACCTTCATCCGAAGCACGAACGCCGTAGGTGTCTGTGGATTTGCTTTCGCATCAATCTCGACTTCGTCCTGGACTGGGACGTCTCCTTCCACTCCTTGAAGAGACTTTGCTAGCGCCTCTTTCTCTTCGTCCGAGAATTTCTTCTCGGGATATTTGAATTCGTGCTCGCTTCCCAGCCATTCCACGATCTCGAGCTCAAGTACAGTCACCGGGCGCTTTTCGATCGGCCGGGGCAGAGGGATGCCCTTCCTTGCATACTCGTATAAGGGTTTACCGTCCATCTTTAGGGCAGAGAACCTATGGATACATTAAGAATGCTGTGCGTGCCAAGCAACAGCATAATAACGTACACTGGTGGTTTCTGCTCGATATCGCCCCGGAATTGAGAGAGCGCATTCTCGACGCTCTCTCTTGTTACATGCTTCCACGGCGCTAGGCGCACTTGCGCGCCCTCACTATCATACGAATCGGTTTCGCATCCCAGTAAACACGTTGTCCGATATTCCTAATAATGATTCACCAACGTAATTTCATCTCTAGGGCACTCAGAGCCATTACGGCGGTGCATACCTTGGTGCAATCTAAAAATTCGCTCAAGCTTTTCGTGCCTTTGCCGACACCCAACACTACCGAAAGCAAGGATACACCCTTGCGATTAAGATAAATTTCATATAACATAAAAATCGTAGACATGCACCAAGAACTCCGTCAGCGAGTGGATCGAGCGTTCCGCCCTGGCCAATCTTCACAGCTTCCCTACTCCGCTTGCCCTTCCTCTTGCCCTTGCCTCCTTTCCCTTCCGAGTTGAGCTTCGAAGCCTCAACAAACAGGCGAGAATTCCCAATCAGAGGCTTGATGTCATTGATTATTGACATGGATGTCGGACCTGAGGGCTTTGCCAAGGCGAATAGGCCAGAGGCCGGGAGGGAAGATGAGGGGATTTTTGGCATGGCTGTGAAGCAGCGACGAGAAGCTTTAGCAAGATAGTGTAGTCGGTGCTGTCGTGCGACAAAGGATATGAGTACACTCTGACTGTGTCCGTACATGCAAGTGTCGCACGAGGTCGCGATCAGAGTGAAATCAAGAGCGCGGTGTGGCAGTGCAAACTATCATTTCGGCGCTTAGGGCCTGTTCGGCACGTTGGTTAAGCTTCGGCTTGGCTCGCGTTGGCTTCGGGAAGGCGGAGCCAAAGCAAGTGGCGACGGAATGTCACAACCCAATCACACTTCCCACAGACTCTGCGGGTTAGAAGCGTGACAGGGAGACCTGACGTTACCAGCACGTTCCCGAACAATCCATTAGGTCCGCTTTGTAATCCGAAGCCAATGGCTATGGGTTGGCTTCAAATTTGGCGGGCAAGCCGAAGCTTAACCAACGTGCCGAACAGGGCCTTAACGTTTAACCGCTCAACGAGCGCTCGCGGGTTACTGTACATGGTACACAGTGGTTATCCCTGCTGATTTGAACTGAGGACACGCATCCTAGGAAGGTTAGAATATAGGTACAATCCAATACCCAACAGGTTCAATGACTCAATAAATTGCTGCGCCACTGCAAATATCCGTTATACTCGAAGGAAATCCAAGATGAGCGTGAACGCTAGGATGACTGAGAGCATGGCCGTCGTGAGTATTTGCTGTCCACGCATCCTCCTCACGCTGCTCAAAGCAGTGGATACTGCAGTCATGCCAAGAACGACTAAGTGGGATACTCTGAATGTCAACAGCACCGCTGGTTTTCGTGCTGGTCCAGGACGGCGCCGAGGTGCAGCTGTTAGAAGCGGAGGCCTTGGAGGTGCCTTTGACATGCGCAGTCAGAGTCTGGAAGGCGGCGAACTTATTGGCTCCATCCTGGACCGCATTGATGGAGACGTCATTCCTAGAACATAGTTAGATCATGATGACAGTTAGGTGGTGGGATACCAACTCTTGCCGCAGCGTCCTGTCTGCTGTTTAGAATCATCAATTATGAGCGGTCTACGGATCATGGCGAAGGGCGGATGTCGTTGAGAAAGGTCCGCACTTACATCATTGATCTTGATGGTAAAGTTGGCAGGGACGATGATTCAGAAGCGATCTGGTTGCTGAGAGACGAGAAACAGCGGTCAGATTCATGCTCGGACCGTGAGAGAATATGGGAGACCGCAATCCCAGTCAAAGCCAATCTGGCTGGTTGAGGACGTATCAGCAAGCGGTTGGCAAGGTGCAAGGGAGCTGGACCGCGTCTATGCGTGGTCCTTAAAATGGATGTCAGTTGAAAGGTTGCTTTGCTCCTGGGAGACACTACTCACACGTCGAATGTCGCTGTCTCGTCAATAGCTCCACTGATATCGGAGGGCTCAATGCCAGTTGCCTATTTGCACTGACAGTGGCTTTATGGTCAATAGGCTGATAAGCCGGAGTAGGAGCTGTGTACGGAGTTAGACAGACAGTTCAAAAGCCTTAACCAGATGCAGAAGGAGCTACTTACGGGGTGTGCCCCCGTAACTGCTGTATGTGGCAGTCCATGTCGAGAATGCCGCTGCCACCATAGCAATCACAGTGACGACATAAAGAAGAGGAGAACCAAAGCCGCCGTCGACCGTTATGCAGGGCTCGCTGAAGGAAAACTAGATACAACCGTGTGATTCTTCCTGTGGATGAGGGTATGGATTCATTACATCAATAAAGTCGCAGGGCTGATAAACTTACAAAAAGGAAGTTGACGACGTCCCCACGCCAGCTCGACTGTCTCCAGGTGGAAGCGAGGCTGTCCGCTAGCACCCACGGGCGCGGCGGATGCGAGTACAATCATAGTTCGATAATTAGGTGCTGTGACGTCCCCCGTCTATCAGGACTTAGGCCTCAGGGGCGTCCATCCCAGCTCGGAAGTATTGAGACATCGTTGAGTCGGAACCGCCCCTCGAACTAAGATCTGTAGATGTGATGGCGTTCTGGATTGCCAATTGAGCAAGCACGATGCTGATTGGCTGGCTCGTAAGCTATTCGAGACGAGTACTCCGACTTAAAATCCTAGTCTAGCCCGCGTCAGCGACATCCACCTGATTCAAAGAGACTACGACCTTCATGACATCCGAGGTCAGGTCCTTGCTTCCTACCCAGGGTTCCGTTCGTTGGCGGCCTGTGCATGCGACGAGCCTGAGGGGGATATCTTGGTCCTGCCCGACCGGATCCACCGTTATCCATCGTGAAGTACGCAGAAGATGCTGGGAAACCAAGGGCAGTGTTGCTCCTCCTGAGATATGCTCAAGCAGCCACGCTCTCCCGATCCAGGAATGCGGACTAATCCTCTCGAATGATCCGCATTTTTTCCGTGCAGAATAGACAGTCCGGAGATTTCACGAGTGATACCTTTAAATACAGTCTCATAGAGCACCAATACTTTGAACGATGAGATTCAGCTGACTGAATGCTTGTACTTGTCCGGATACGGGCGCTTGCGAGGCTCTTCCGCGATGTGCTTCCTGACTTATGAAAAGAAGAACCCTACACCGCGTCAATCACGGAGAGACCAGGAGAGTGATGATGCGACACATACCTTCTTGGAGGAACTGAACGTCTCCGCAGTTCCGTAGGGGAAGATCTATTGGCGGCCATTTGATAGATCGCAGTGAGGAGCCTCACGACAAAGTCTCTGGCTAAATTGCATCAGCGTGGCTCGGTACCGCCGTGATGCGCATCACAGTGCGCATCATCAAGATAGCCATCAACACGCTGCGGAGATTGTGTCTGGCTGAGCATGCGCACCAAGATCGCCCGGTAGACCCTTATGAAAGTACAGCAAACGTCATCGGGATTCGCCACGAAACCGCGCCATTGTTCAGTATCATCCCGGGATGAAGCAGGATTCTCGTACACATTAGAATGAAGGCCTACAGATCACGCCTTCACAGCCTCACAGCGCTCCCGGTCATTTTGAGCCCTGATGGCATGCAGCAGCTGTACAAACTCCTATTGCTGTTCGGATGACCTCGTCGATAATTTTGGCTTCGCATGCTAAGACTTGATGAATCAATCCTCTGAAATTTCCCTTTACCTTGCCTGACAAGCACTGCTCTGCGACTGCGAGTTGCGAGCTTATAAAAGCGACTGATGAGGGAGCCAACCGCGCTAAAACTTCACCACTACTCACATGCTATCCTCAAAAATCTTGTATCTCTTCCTGAGTGCTGTCTCAGTAGTCATGGCTATCCCTGCTCGAGGTGCGTAAGAGCGATGGATGCTTGACGCACCTCATACTCAGACGGTCCTCAGACGAGCCTTATCGGCGTGACCTTATCGATACAGATGCTGCCTCGCCGTATCGGCGCAATCCTAGCGAGAAACCTGCCGATCCCTACCGTCGTGACCTGGTCGACCCCGAAGGGGGCGCGCCATATGGACGGGATCTGGCCCCAGAGAGAGGACGCCGTTCCGTACGATCCATATTGGCGTGACATACCGCTGGTTAACCCGTACCGGCGAGCTTAATGGACTTACTCAATTCTGGCTCGACTTCTTAATCCCAATATGACCCATGGTGTGTCTTCACGGAATTCACAGGGATTAGTTTCCTAACATTACTTGGTAGGGTCGCATCCCCACATTCTTTTTGGCTCTTATTCTGGTGCCTTGACGGTTCCCGACATTATTTAATCAATGATTTGACTGGTGTAGAAGAAAGGAGAATGATATGATAGATTCAAAGTCAAGCAGTACATACTGGGGTCTTTAGGAACGTCCAAGCCGGAACAGCTCCTTTCAGGAAACAATCATGGGGAAGACCGTCGCATGAGGTGCATATACCGCCCTGTCTAAGCGATCGTGTATTTCCCGTAAGTCTTCTCTGGATCATAGACCTAACCGGGCTCGAAAGTCAGACTGCCACAAGTCGATGAGGTGAATTGCACGTACCTCCCATCTGGAAGCTGGGAATATATGCTTGTTTTTGTTGTACCAGCTGCGTTCCACTACTTTACCCGCATGCGATTCGTCCTTCTCCTTGGTCGCGTCCGCGAGCAAGCGAACATCGTCATGCACATCGAAGTTGAACAAGGGCCCTGACTTCCCTCGAGCTTTGTTGATGATGAAGTCGTAGAAGGTGTAATGCTACCGGATCTATCGAGTCAGACAGTCACTCCGCTCGGCTATTGGCATACGCACGTGCGGTACAATGAGATCCTCCTGCAAGAAAAACATCAGTATATACGCAGCTGTCATGTAAACAGTTACTTGCCTTGATGTACATCAAGTTATCCACGCTAACCCCACGCAACTCCGGAAACTGCTGCCTACACTTGCCCAAGAAGCTAGCAATATCATCCCCTTTCTTGCACTACAGATATAGATCGTCCAATGCGCCGTATGAACGTCATGTTCCCACCCAGTAGGAACGTCAGCTACTTCACCTGGCCACAGAACCGGTAAAACTTACGACTACGCTCTTTCTATGGCCGGTACCATCCCAGTATGAATAGGTGATCTCGATTTCCTCTTGCTTCATCTCTTCCTGCCGCTTCAGCCACTCCTGCCGGAGTCGTTCTCTTTCCCGCCGCTCAGCTTCCTCCCGGTCTCGGTCAGGTAAGAAAGAAGTATCGACGTCTGGATTCTTCCGGAACTTGGAACGTTTACCAGATGGCTGTTCACTACCCGAGTCTTCAGCTGGCGTGGGCGTGCCGTCTTCTGTCCCATCGTCATCCATAGCGAACGACAATGTCGATTTCGCAGTCTTCTTCCGCTTCTTCACTTTCTTCTGCTCATCCCTAAACAAATACTCCACGTCCTGTAAGAAATCTTCCTACGACACAGCAACAGAGCCATATGCAAAAGGCGGTATATGCATAGATAGCAGAAACATACTTGAGCTCATTCGTCCTAGCCGCCTCACGAGCCTTGGCTTCTTCCAACTCCTTCCGCCTTTGCTGGAAGTCCTCCAGCCGGACCAAGCCCACCGTACTCTTCTTCAAAGAGTCTTCCATTGAGTCATTCTGACCAACGAATTTGTTGTTTGAAGGACGAGCTTTCTCAGTTTCGTTGATCAATGTTTGCTTCTGTCGTTCATACTCTTGCCGCATACGGTCCCGTTCTTTCGCGAGGACATCAGTGCGACGCGCTTCGCCTCTGTTGTCGGCCATGCTTAACTGTGCACGATATCGCAAAGAATGACAGAGCAGCTGGCAGTGGTGATGGTTGTGCAAAGGTTCAAAGAGAGGTGTCCAACATTCAAAGCCGTTGCCGGCGGAGCCTGAAATCACTTGCACTCGAGACTGTTCCTTCGTCTTGCCTCTGGATATGGTGCATGTGCTGGGAGTGAATATCCCGGACAACCAATTAGCGCGGGTAAGTACAGAACCTGTCCTCTCTGGTGCTAACATTCCTAATATTTTTGAATTTCATCAGTTCGCTTTGACGCATATTTATGGCATAGGACCTAAAGTCTCCCAGCGCCTCTGCGCCAGACTCCAAGTACACGACAAATGCAAAATCCGAGATCTGACAGCAAGCCAGGTTACCTCCCTGACCGCTTTCCTCTCCTCACCGACTACAGCCCCTCCTCTAGCGAGGTTCCCACTCGCTTCGCCTGATTACGAACCGCCTCCCGCAGACACACCTTTGGCGCAGCTGCAGCAGCCCGTGCCCCCAAAAAGCACGAGACCTCCTCCTCGGAAGGCTGGGAACAGGTTCCACGCGGACCCACTCATTGGCTTGAAGATCGAAACGGATCTGAGGAGGGAGGTTCGCGAGAACATTGCTCACCAACGTATGATTGGGAGTTATGTCGGTAGACGACATGCTATGGGCTTGCCCGTCCGAGGTCAAAACACGCAGTCCAACGCTAAGACGGCCAAGAAGCTCAACAAATTGGACCGTTGGTAGTGTGGAAGTTAGGCCGCTTGTCCTTCTCTCTTCCCATGTCGGTGCCTTAGTCGTTCATCTCAATGTGCGTGCTAATGTCCATAGCAGTGACCACCGTTTCATGGTAGCTTGTGGGTATTCCCGCTTCTCGCCTGTGGGGGAAACATACGGTCTGGGTCTTGCTGAAGTGAACACCATGCGTCGGTCTAATACACACGTATAAATTATACTGCAGCTAGTCGTCTCCGACAGGAACCTCTTCCTCCAAATACTTAATTAGTTTGACTTGTATCTGGGTGCTCTCGTCGCCTCGTAACACATCGGAAATAAATTCCACCTGGACCTGCATCTGGATCTAGAAGAATGTTCACTACCTCTGCAGGCTGAGGGTCGAGAAAGACTTCGTACCATTTCCAACGCGCCCCTCAGAACGCCACACAGCACATTGCTGAACCACAGGCCACCTTCGAGAGCTTCTTCAGGTAACTCAACGAACTCTGTGAGTGGATTCTCGTCCAATGTCAGAGTGAACGATGCGCCAGCCGTGTTAGTTTGGGTTGTCGGTGAGGTAGGTGGTAGTTGGGAATGGGTGACGGTAGGCGTGATGTTCAGAAAAGACTTAAATCCAACCTGCAGAATATACAGTCAAGTTGGGGTAAGGGTACGCGGAAATATCCTCACCTTTGATACCACCTCTCCGACCTCCTTGAAATCAGAGCAACGTCCTATATTGCTCCTGGCCAAGAAGTCCTCGATTAAGCGCGAGCCGATATTGTACCCCATCTTCTCCAGTTGCTTGTTGACTTCTGAGTAGTCCTCATAATCTTGGATGAGCTGGACGACCAGGGCGCCGTATGTCAGAGCGAAGAGCTCAGCATTCTACCCTAGCTATGTCAGCTTAGGCGTGGACCATGCAGCCAGACGGTCGAATACTCACAATCTTCTCTGTTCTCCCCTTCCATATGTCTTCGCCGATGGCCTTGTACTGTTTACTCATTCTTCGGAGAGGACCGATGTCTTGGACAGCGATGAGGAGCTTTGAAGTTACCTTGCGACTAGCAAGGTCTCTTGTGTGTCAGAAAGAAATTAGCGAATATGCAACTTATTTGTCCTTGTATTTTTGCTTGTCTATATTTAGCAATTTCCGCCACTCCGCCACACCGTTCGTCAAGAGGAAGTATTGTCCCACCATCGCTTCGTTATTTCGTCGAGACGCTCCGATCGCTTGTCCTCTTGTATATCATGGTATTGCTGGAAGATTGCTGGATTGAAGTCTCCAGCAGGCACAGTGTCTGCCGGCCTGAAATGCTAGATAAGTAATGCAACATATAGATTCAAGAGGCTTCTGTCCATGTGCCCGATAGTCCATGAATGCATATGCTGCTGTTATTGGGTACTGATGTCTTTTGATCGTACGTCGCACCTTCTTGCCATCCGTACCATCGACTTGAACTGGGAAGCAATGCTCTGTCAGCTCTATCCGGTACCTCTCTCTCTTCAAGACCTTCCAGCTGTGACATACCAATCCGACCGTATGACTACATACACAAGAGGATCCCCCTTCCTCTGGCAGCAACACTAGTGTTTGTGGGTCCAAAACGATGCAAGTGATGTCGTCTCATGTGCTGTTTCCAATTGTCAAGGTCTGTTGCTATGTTCAATGTACAATAGTACAAATAGAAGTTACCTAGTGGTTTGTGCAGCCCGAGTACCAGTTGACACGTTCCATTCCCAAACAAGGAAGCGAAAGTCGCAAGGTACTTGCCCTGCGCGAACGCGCAGGCGCTTCTCGAGTCTAAACAGCTCGTGGGAAAGACCTCATAGAACGCCTCCTCGATCACTAATTGCAATTCTCGTACACTGCGTTCTCTCCAAGTCACTTACCCCTCCGCAGAGAAAGCGGGACCATGTCAAGACCAGAACTCCAAGCACCCCCAGAGATTGTGAGCTCGATGTGCCTTCCCGGAAGCAGTCGTTGATCTATTGTCGCCAGTATTATGGGGACATCGAGGCGAAAAAGTATACGCAGAAGTGAGTCTGACAACGGGAGAGAAGGTTCCTGTTCTTATCGAGAGTCCTCTCACAGCTCCCGTATCCAGCAAATTCAGGCCGAGATGACCTATCGAGCCCTCGAACTACTCAACCTTCCTCCGGACCAACCTGCACTCCTGCTCGACATAGGATGTGGGTCCGGGCTATCTGGAGAGATACTGGAAGAGGAGGGGCATACGTGGGTAGGCGTCGATATTTCACCCAGCATGCTAGGTGAGCACAGAACATGTCATCCGACCCAACGTCTCTAAGTTTGCTGTTTTTGTGCGGAGAGGTGGCTCTGGAAAGGGAGGTTGAGGGCGACCTCTTCCTGCAAGACATTGGACAGGGTTTTGGTTTCCGACCAGGTAGTTTTGACGGCGCAATAAGGTGTGCTAGAGCTTGTCACGTTCCGACTCCCCCACTCACAGACACGTCTATGTAGCATATCCGTCATCCAGTGGCTGCTCAATGCCGAAACAAGTCATCCTTCATCCTCCCCACCGCACCGCCTGACACGCTTCTTCACGACACTCCACTCCGCTCTACGCAATCCTTCGCGAGCCATTCTGCAATTTTACCCTACCTCTGACGACCAAATTCAGCTCATAACATCAATTGCTCAAAGGGCAGGCTTCGGAGGGGGTGTGGTTGTCGACTACCCAAATTCAAATAAGGCCAGGAAAGTCTTCCTGAGTTTATTCGTGGGCAGTGGCGGTGGCCAACAAGTTCCTAAGGGTCTGGAAGGCGAAGGGGAAGAAGAAGCCGAGGAAAAGGCGAAGTTTGAGAGACGGAGAGAAAGAGAGAAGAGGCGGAAGAATACTAAGAAGAAGGGTATCAAGGATAAGGATTGGATTCTGCGGAAGAAAGATGTGAGCCTCTCCCTCTTGCATCATCGATATTATGTTAATTGCTTTCCTCCGCCAGTTGTATCGCCGTCGCGGCAAGGAGGATGTACCAAAAGACAGTCAGTATACAGGTCGGAAGCGGCGGCCTGTTTTCTAGTATCTCTTACTGTACCCCGTCTTGACTCATGCCATCTGTCGTCATCTGCGTATGCATTGAGGGTTGGCAAGCGAGGTTCCTTGGGATCCCTTCCCTCATGACTATGGGGATCCTAATATTGCGCGACTACTTAGACAGCAAAGCCGTCTAAGACTTCCTGGTCTGAAGCTGACGGTGTGCGTCTGGTGACGAACAATTCCGTGCACCGCTCTGAGGCCTCCTTGGGTCCGGCTCGTATGAACAAGCCCTGCAGCGCAGCCATGCTCACTCTCCTCCCTGCTTTTGCTTCAGCCGTCACTAGATGCCCGAGCATGTCGGCGAGATTTTCCATCTCGTCCTTCGCGACCTCGGCAACATGCTGAGGGTCGTCTCCTCCATAGAATTGTCTGAAGAGAGTCTTCGCCTGTACGGGGCTGGCGTCGTCCACGAGCAAAGCTAAGTCCACGCGCCCGGGACGGATGAGCGCTGGGTCGAGTTTTTCGATATGATTGGTCGTCATAAATATGATGCGCTCTTCGCCCGATGCGACTCCGTCCAGGACATTGAGAAAGCCGGAAAACGTCACGGCTGACTGGTATCTGCGCGGCGGACAAGTATGTTAAACCCAATGCCATCGAATACAACGACTCTGATACTTACCCGTCCTCGCTTGTTTTCACGCGCTTGTTGAAGGCCGCATCGACGTCCTCGATGAGGATGAAACTTCGTTCAGGGACATTGGACAGAAGATGATTTAGCTTATCATCTGTCAAACCACGCTCTGATAGATTGAGCACGCAGATGTCGTACGATAGCGAACCTGCGAGAGCTTGAATAAACGACGTCTTGCCTGACCCTGGCGGGCCATATAGCAGGTATCCTCGACGATAGGGTATGCCTAGTAGTGTCATCCAGATCGTTAGTCAGGCATTGATAGATACCAGGCTCAATATATCACCTCGATCGGCGTACCACTGTCGTCTCTCCAAGAACGACTTTAGGTCCTGGTCAATCGTTTCTGCGACCCCTTCTTCTAGGACTACGCTGCGAAGTGGCCGTTTGCGTCTAGGCTGCCCAAAGGGTCTCCACTCAATACCCCATGCTGTGTGGATGACGAGCTTTCCTTCCTGGCCTTTCATCGCCAGATCTCTGGCTTCCGAAAGTAATCGAGGGAAGAGAACGCGGTCGCGTGAGAGAGTTGTGAGGGTGAGTGTCTCCCATGGAACGCCTGACATTAATTGCATAGAGCGTGTTTCACGCTCCCTTTTGACCTGCAGTACAGACGTAAGAGAAACGGGCATATGCGTGATGGACTGAATTATGACGGACCTGCATCCAAGCACCGTGGTACCTGAACCAATGAGTACCAGGGCCGGCAACCAGTTTGAAGAGGACAGAAGAGCTGCCATTCTTCCTTTGCTCGTACATTGTTTCGACGCTCAACTGATGGCTTGCCATCCACCGCCTGGAACTCATTATACTTCTACCTGGACATGACGCCGAGGCCAATTGGGTCTGGTGTGCCATCCAGGCAAGAAACCATTCGTACGCCCTGTCTTTGTTATTTATTTCCAGCTCTACCAGCATGCGACGCCGGAGCGCCGTAGATGCGAGCATAGCTCCTTGTCGCAGGACTGTCAAGCCTACGCCTACGCCCTAAGGATGCATGGTAACCCCAACGAAAACTGAAGACCTACTTGGTCAGCAATAGTTATGTACTCACCATCAAGCCAAATCCGGCTTGAAAGTAGGGACTGTCCTTGCATGATCCGTATGAATAAATGATGAACGGAACGCTTCGCAAAAACGCACTTGTCGCCAATAATGCTCGTTAAGAACGACCCATCTTGCGGCGAAACTGAGGACGGGCCTGTTGATATGCCTGAGACATTCACTGAGATAGGTTGCTCCGATGTCGACATTCTTTGAAGAGGCCACGACGTGCCGGCAGGGCAGAAGCAGCCAGGGCTGCTGTTGCGGGAGCTGTCTTCTGTCTTCGGAAATGGTTTGAATTTCACGGATCAAACCACGCGAGGCGGATCAGCAGGTGGCAGTACACAGCGATCGTAGCAACTTCATAACTCTGTTCAAGCTGTTCTACTAATACCGTGCTCTCGCTATTGGCAGTGGGGAATATCAGTAATAGTGCTAGAAGACGTCTTCAGATCACGGAAGAAAGTATCTCGACCTGTGCCACGAATTCATACAAAGACAAGTGCTCCATATCCGGTCCCCGCTCAGTCCCGATAAACGTCGGCCTGTACCTCTCCGATACAGGTTGCGACGTTGGGTTGAGCATCATCCACAACGAAGGGACGTCTATTGGATTCAATAACGTTAATGCTCAGCTACACTAGTGTAATGTACTCAAACGTATACAAAGTAAAAGGGATATTTGATTCGCGATCGCGAGGTCCTTAAGCATCGCCCTTCGCCCCTGACTCTGCCATTACCTTTCGCTTCCGGTGATCTCTGCCGCCCGTGAATACATCACGAATAAGACCTCCTCCAACTTCGAAGATAGCAGCCCGAGACTCGATAAGAGGAAGGAAAATACAGACGAATGCCGAGCAGAAGGCCCAGATGATGCCGATGACCACCCATGCGGTGAAGAACTTGATGGAAAATGTGTACTGCGAGAAGAACATGGGAAGAGGGACGATGATATCCATTATGGCGACCAAGGAAAAACTTCCTATTACGGCGAACTTCAAAGCGCCCCTCAGCTTGTCCGGATGCTCGTCTTCAGCAAACTTGAGCCCAGGTAAAGGCGCGTCATCCGCGCCCTGCGTCCGAGCTTCTCGAACCTCGACGTTTGCTGGGTCCTTTTCTTTCTCCCGCAACTGACTTGCCCTCGCGGTCTCCTCGCTTGTGGAAGATGAGGAGCTAGAGCTCTCGTCAAGAACCCTGTTGATAGCCCGCGTTATCTCCCAATCGAAGTCATCTGGGTTCCAGAGGGAGATGCCAACAGTGCATATGCCCCCGGTACAAATTGACGCAAGACATCCTGCAACTGATGCATACTCCTGTCCAGTAGTCGCCACGGAGAGGACCCCGTCATTGGTCATCGCGGCTGTCAGAAGCCAAGCGAAGAGCCCGGCAGCGCATCCGACGATTGCACCCGTAATGGCCGCCGCCTTCGTCTGCTTCTTCCAACATATTGTCAAGGCCACAGGAACGACCGCACCGCCAATCACTACACCCATGAACAAGAAAAGCCAACCTAAATCAATCCCAATTGCTTGCCAGATAGATGCCACTATCGCCATTACAAAGGCAAACACGACGATCATGATGTGTGAAACTGTAATCATGGTGGAGGGTGGTGCGTCCGGTCGGATGTGTAGCTTGTACACGTCGAATGTAAGGATAGAGCTGGTGGCGATCATTTCCGAGCTTGCCGCGGAGGTGACAGCCATGAAGAGGATGATCAGAAGAGCTGCAGCTCCGCGTTTTCCGAGCAATGCGACGGCTGCCGTCGGTGCTGCCAAGCCTGCGCTGACTTGGCTAGGGCTCAAAGGGTTCGGATATGTAGGGAAGCTCGAATGGCCTGTCAGCGCCACTGCAGACAGGCCCAAGGTCGTCGCGAAAGCGAACGGAATCGCATACCATGCAAGTCCTCCCAGCAGATATGCTCGGACTGCAGTAGAAGGACGGGATGCGATAGCCCGCTGCCAGTAACCCTGGTCTAGGAACACGGTTCCGGATCCGGAGCAGAGCTGGATGACGCCAAATATTAACGCGAAGTTCGACTTCAACGTCATGTAAGAGCCATCAGTGTTACCCGAGACTGGTCTCTGTGCAGCAGCAATCTTGAGGAGGTTATACATTTCTCGGGGTGACCCGATGAGAGGGGAAGACGCATAAACTTCGAATATGAAGTAGAGCATAACTAGGGAAACAGGTCAGCAATCACCAAGCTGGACCCATGCGACGTCCACTCAACTGATCATCAGGATGAATGTGTGCGTGTAATCGCATAAAAAGGTCGCTCTCAGACCGCCGAGGACGACATACACCGTGACTCCGACAGGTATGAGCCACACTGCAGCGTACACGTTCATGCCCGTCAAGGCCGTCACGACTGCACTACCACCTAGGAGCAATTGCGACCCGACAAGGATATTCGTGATGAATGCGAAGACCATGAATACCCAGTGAGCCGTGGATCCATAACGGGTGTAGATGATTTCGAGGTACGTGTGACATCGGGGCGCATTTTGCTTCACCTTGACACCAAGTATTGCGAATAGGAGGATTTGCACGGTTGCCCCACTGGCGTACCAGAAGGGACCCGATACTCCATATTCGTACGCAACAGTACAGGATTGGAGTAATGTCGCAGCCCATGTCCATGCAGATACGATACCGCTTGCAATGAGACCGGGCTTGACGCTACGAGAAGCCGTGTTGAATTCTTCCGATGTTTTGGTCGAATACTGGGTGTATCGATTTTGGATTTGGGCGAGGATCGCCATAAAGGCTGCGAAGAAGAAGCCGACACCCAGGACGACACCATATCCTACCCCTTGGGGCAAAATTGCGGTGACCTCAGCCATAGCTTTTGTATGAGCCTGAGACAGCGGTTCCGCTGAAGATTGTCTGAGGAGGACCTTCGTGTGCAAGACACTGGCGTGGATGGAGATATATACATGTATGCCGTGACAACATTAGCGCAGGGTCTTCCTTATCTCGTACGCGCGCGTTATCACCCAGCCTGGAGTCTGGGATCAATACTTCTCGGACGGCACTCCTGTTGACCCGTCATCAGGAATGAAGTTCTTCTTAAGGCCTACTATGTAGCCATAACATCCGCAAGTCAGGGATACAATGTCGACTTGTATCAAGACATCAGGTATTATTGACATACCTTGCTTCGAAGCGACCTACTAGCAACTTGCTTTACAAAGTCAGATGTCTATCAAACGAAAATAGCGTGAACATTTCCCGTAGGAGCGCAGCAGGATAGAGCCGTCATTGGGTTAGGAATACTCACGGACGCGTCGAGAATATCCCGGCCTAGAGGACCTGACGGAAGCCCAGATAACGCTGAATAATCTGGAGCCCTCGTCGGACATGTCAAGTCGGCAGCAATCCGAAGCTACGATGCCAAGGCATTGTAGGTCTTCCGTGTGTTGCCAACTTCCGGGCAAGGGCATCCGCTAGGTTCGCGCTCACTCGAGTCTGGGCCATCTGAAGGTTATACAGATCAGACCAGAGCGCGCTGAGCGTATACACACTTGACAAGTATGAGGCGAGGTCCTTAAGACCGCTGTCAGGTTGCATTCGCAACCTGAGGATAACTGCAGGGCCACGTGATACCGGCTATATGAGCGCGCACGTGTCGAGACGCGTCAAGTTGACCAGCTCTTGACTGAATATCGACCACTTCGTTGAATAATAGTTATGTAAAGTTCAATTGCCGCTATATATTAGAGAAGTGTGCGCCCCTCTTTGCGACTGGTATCCCTTCTCTCCTTCAAGTTCGCTATGGCTTCACAATTCCCCTCTCAGGAAGCTTCCCTTATACCGAAGCCCAAAGGAAATGCTCAGAATCTGAGGGAGATCCTTCATTTCACCCAGGAGCCTAGAGATATGGAACTATTCAGGGAGCTCCTAGTGAGTATCGCCGAGCGCTCTCTCTGCGTTGTTATTGACTTTAAACCCGTTCAGGTTGATCTCAAGTCTCTCGCATCTTGTCATCTCGACTTGACTGTCGGCATCAGCGAGCAAGAGACAGTGAGATGGAGGAAGTTCGTCAAAAAGGTTAGCTTCTCTGGGTCTGCGTGCTAGCCCATGTGGACCAAGCTTCTGTCAGGCATGTTCAAGATTTCCCATGTTCAATAAATACGAGAGTGCATGGCCTATCCGTACATGGGCCTGCATCCATCTAGAGCACAGGCAGAAGCGTCTCTTGAATAGCTCCCAGCAGACATTACCTTCGCAAACTGACGAAAATATGCACTTGGGGCAGGTGCGTAGTGGATTTCACTATGTGTGTGCTTTTGCTAATGGACAACTTGAAGGAGGACTTGTCCCAGACAGAAGAAAAAGCTACTGACAAGTCAGATACTACCCTTGTCGAGCCATACAGCGATAGCGGAGGACCTGAAGCTCCTTTCATATGCCTCAGAGCGCTCAGTCAATCGAAAGCGAGAAACGCTGACCCTGGTCCAGGTCCAGTGCGCACGCCTAAGACTCGACTGAGCTCTATTGCGCGGTCCCGTGCTGTAAGCAAGAGTGCAGGGCGGACCATGTCTCCCCCGGTCATATTCAGTCCGCCGTCCTTTTCGACGCCGCGATCGGATTCTACTCTTCATATCCGGAAGCCTACGTTCAGACCTGGACCCGTCCGCGTGAAGGCTGCGAATCCCATACCCGACCGGGATCTAACTCCAGTTGAGGACTTTTCTCACTCGCAGGCGCAACCTGTGCAGAAGTTCCTCGGCTCGCTCATACCTCGTCTCGATGACAAGGTCTCAGTCTTCGAGGAATATGGGATCAGAACTCAAGATCACCTCCAGGGTCTAGCGACTTGGCCCGCGGATAGACGGAAGGAGGTCCTCGGTGCCTTCTTGGAAGAGAAGAAAATCACTAAGTTTGAATATGATACATTGAGATTCGCATTCGAGGACAAGGTATTTGTTTGAATGTCGCTTTCGTTGTGCGCCTGCTCGCTATTTCGCCTTGTCTTCTTAGGAAGTTCTAGGAATATCACCCGCCATCTTGGTTATGTCGTCGTTCTGTACGTGTACAAGTAGCTGTGTTGTTCTGGCTTGACACTATGCATAAATCTTGATTAACTCAGATGCGCGAGCTGGACTGCTTTCCACCATATGAACGAGCTTGCATAAGTTCATGAAAACATACATTGAGACATTTCGATGCAGAGTACTGATATAAACGGAACAGTAGAAGTGGAAAGGATGACGATATCATGGGGCGCGGCTGCGCCTTTATATTCGAACAACGGTTGCAGTGTCACAAGGAGCAGATAGCGAGACGAGAACGAGAAGGATAGAGCGCAGAAATCAATGATTACAAATCCTCGTCCTCCTCGGGCAGTGGCACTGCCTCGGCCTAGGAAATTGTATGTGAGACGACTATCCATGAACAAGTGGGAAATTTTGACTTACCTGCGCCAACTCCTTGTTGTATTGCTCCATAAGGGCCGCGTCGACCTCCACCTCAGCGGGCTTGAGTGCGGGTGCAGCCACGAACTCAAGAGAAGGGTTGCTAGTGTTGTCGCATTAGAGCAGCCTAATATGCATCGAAGGAGACGCTACTCACCCGACCAGCTTCCTGGCAAGCCAGAGGAAGGGCTTTTCAAAGTTGTAGTTGGACTTCGCCGAAATCTCGAAGTACTGCAGGTTCTTCTTCCGGTGGAAGGTGACGTGGGCAGTCTTGACCTTCCGCTCCTACAAGGATTTTTAGGCGACATCGTTACTCAACGGTGGCACTGTCACGTACCTTCACATCAACCTTGTTACCGCACAGCACAATGGGGATGTTTTCGCAAACCCGCTCCAAATCACGATGCCAGTTCGGCACGCTCTTGTAGGTGATACGGGAGGTGACGTCGAACATGATAATACCGCACTGGCCCTGGATGTAGTATCCGTCACGGAGACCACCGAACTTCTCCTGCCCAGCAGTGTCCCACACATTGAAGCAGATGGTGCCGAAGTTTGTTGAGAAGGTCAACGGGTGAACCTCGACACCCAGAGTGGCTTTATAAGGCAAAGCATGAATAAAACCACCTTCCTCTGGCTGCAGCAGAATACGTCTAATGAATTTACACATACCAATGTACTTCTTCTCGAACTCGCCAGTCAAGTGACGCTGCACAGCAGTTCAGATCGGTACTCGATCGCGTCCCAAGTCGCGCGAGCGACTCACCTTCACGAAGGTCGTCTTTCCAGTACCACCATCACCAACTACATGTTATCATCGGATACAACCAACACGAGGAAAACGCGAGTCCGAAAGGCGAAACGCGTGAATAGGACCGGAGAAGGCGGATATCGATCGGAGACGAACACGAACTTCAGTCAGTGCCAGCTTCTCGCGACGACGCGTCGGGTGTTGAGCTTACCGAGGACGAGTTTGAAAGTCGGGACGGTTTGTTCAGACATGATAGAGAGTCTAAGAGGAGGAAGAGAAAATCGAGGAAAGAGAGATGAACGTGACTGGAGACTGAGCTGAAAGAGCCGATGAGATAAAGTTTTCGTGCGCGCTTACATCCGGTGGCCACGCGCCGGCTGCCCATCTCTTTCCATCGCCGAGCTGACTGCATCTGACTGTTGCTAACGCTGTGCAACATATCGCACCTTCTGGAACTAATCGGTATATATATCTGGCCTGCAATATTGTCGTCTGTCCGTAGTTAGTCCGGAATTCGTCTGCAATCGACACGACTTCTGGCTTCGGGACGATTAGCTGAGTCTTCAATCATTTACTCTGAACTGCAGGGAGCGTGCTTGGTTGAAACTACTACTTATATCATAACACGGATTTACATTCTCCCAACCCATTGACAACCATGTCCTCGACCGGTCTAGTCAGGAACTTGCACCAGACGTCAGGATCTCGGGGTTTATTTTGCGGTACATTTCGGGAGACTAAAAAGACTCGGTCAGTAGACATATTCCCTACTCATGAGCTACCAAAAATGCACATTTTCGTGGCCGGGCGTCGTCTCCGCCTTTGACTGTCTTGTGTCAAGCTGCATACAGCGCTGAGTAATGGCATATGGAATTGCAAATAGATTCAGACACTCACTCTCATGGTTGCAAAATGCGGAAGCCCTCTCGAGGACGGAGCTGGATTGTCTGCAGACAAGTAGGTGGATTGATGTCGATCGCGCATGATTTTGCGAGCATTCAGGCTAGTGGAGGGAACGTTTCCAATATACTCCTCGAGACCGAGTATCGAACTCACCTCCCAAGGAACGCATTGGCATACACTAGAATATCGATTAATCAGTTTAGAAGTTCAGATCCAACCACAGAAACACCGCTCTGCGTACGCTTGCTTTGGATTTCGACAAGTCCAAGCCACACCAATGTCGTCTGGAACGAGAAGAACTTGAATAAAGTGTAAGCAACTTTCCACATCAAGCTCTACAGGTCAGCTTACGCTTATCAAAGCCATGACGGAGACGATGCTGGGAAGACCCATTCCAGATGTTAGAAAACCAAGACCGACATGGGGAGTCCTTGCGATCGCACCCAGTCAGAGCACCAGTGTTGATGATGTATGCCATGATGGTTCTAATTCGATTGTCCGTGCTGGAGCATAGCAGTTGCAGTCAAGATTGTCGAACGTACGCCCGGGTATCCAACAATAGACTTACGAGCTAAAGCCTGTACGTCGGGTTCGAAGGAAATATATCAAAGACGCGGCGACCGTCAAGTCGACCAGGATCGCGCTTGAAAGGGCTACAGACAGGGTGGCCAGTGTCAGCCTGCGGTGGGCGAACGTGCTCCATTCTGCGACCAGATAGCTGTTCGAAGGTCATCATCAATACGACAGCCGTGAGCCCAGAACTTGGTGCGTACCTCAGGGTAGCTGTGGCTTGGGTAGAGGTCAGTCCCCACTCTGCATGAGAAGACACTACATGAACTGACTTAAACCAAACACTGGTTGGTTGAATATTAGCTATGCGTTGCGATGCTTTTGCCGCCACATACCTATCCGGAGCAGAGCGAGGAATGACTGTAATAGGTTTCGGCGGTTTCTGTTTACCAGACCGTACTACTATTAACTGCGTGGCGACTCACAATGGAGCTGGTCAAGACGATGTTCCCGTTGCTCACTGTAAATCGGCGTCACATCTTCGTCACTCCGGTTCGCTTCTCGACTTACTAATATATACTCGTCTGATGTAGTACCTGAAGAACAGTTGATGTTCAATGCCATCCCGCAGAACATGATGAATGCAAGCTTACGCATATACAATACCTGCGATTAGGATCTACGCTGCAAGGTGAGCATGACCGGTGGAGCTCTGGAGGCCCACTGCGCAGCCGCGACTTACGGATATTGTGGCAGTCGCCTATAGGGAAGTCAGGCGCAAGCACGTGGAACGACTGCAAGAACTCACTCCTGCACTCCTATGGGGCATTGCATGAGGTCATTGTAACACCAAAAAACCCTCGCCGATGGGCCTTGCAGGACGCACCAGTGGATCCTCTCAAGGTAATCTCCACTGCTGAAATTCGTGATCACGTAGAAGTAGATATAATAAATGCAGAACGCGATATGAATCGTTTCCATAAGACTGTGGGAGAGGTATGATTCAGAACGCCTGAAAAGTATTTATACTTAGTGCTCACTCACGAGATAGCAGCGACCTTCGAAACCATGACACTATCCCGTCAACTTTATTCCACCGGGCGTGGATGGGGGACTTACTGTGTATTTGAGCAGACGACTGTCATTGGGATAGTTCTGATAATAGTATAACGTTTGGGACATGGTCATGCCATATACTCTGTGTGGCACGTGAGCGACGATTCACGGGTATCGCGGAGACTCTACACACATGGCAGCCACAAGCATGCATACCAGCATGCTACCAGCCAAGTTATCAGTTGTAGTCATGATGGCGCCCAAACGTCGACGCAACTCGAGCCTTGAGATAGTTATACGCTCGAGACAACAGCCTCAAAGCGCCCGGATCACCCGGCGGCTGTTGACTAGTCGTATTTTCGTCCAGAATCGCCGGTCACCTGTGCATGCATCGGATCATATAAAAAAATCCAGGTATTGAAGGCGGCGCTGGAGTAGAGGAGGTTTGATAACTTCTCACAAACCCGACACGGATTCTTGCGGTGACGTCTCCATGCTGCGCGTATGGCCCAACACGTGCATGCTGTAGTATACTCGACGTCGACATTGCCATGATGAAGTCCGCAAGCTCTCATACGTATTACCAGTAGACTGAAGACATGTAGCTGTTGCAGAATGCGACAGCATAGTGGTGAGCACGATGCATGCCATATCCGTCCTGCCACATATTGGCTGTGCAGCTTTAGACTGGAGAGTCAAGCGCTGGCATGCCTGGCACTAGTTCTGCCCCGCTGATCCCATATACAGACATAGAATTGCTGGCGGACGTCTCCTCAGTGAATCCGAGCAGGCGGGCAACGGGATTACACAGGGAGCATCAGGATTCACTCCACTCTGACGGGGTAAGTGAGATCCCGAGGACATCAGGACGGAGAGTTCCAGATCAGAAGTCAGAGCCGCTGGATTGGGACTTCGGTTCAGTTATATCTTCCATACATTTGCCGACCAGACCGCTGGGCGTCAGGTTGTGCGATAATGATGTCGGTCTGATATGACCTACATAGTACGCAAACGACTCGAGTTCGGATGACTGAGCAGGGACAATATAAGCTTGGGGAGATATTTGACAAGGTTTAGTAGCCAACCAGCACCAAAGCCTGGACAGAAGTTCTCGCAGAAGGCGTTCTCGTCAGGGCGACAAAGCGATAGTCCATATCTCGTATAACTGTTCGAGCCGTCGCTCAGTCCAGAGTCCATATGCTAGCTCGTCGAGAAGCAACAACCACTCCGCCTTTGATGGTCGTCCTTTCCCAGCCAGGATTCATAGCCGCCGACCGCGCCGAATGGTTGCCGTGCAGAAGCACAAAATCAGCGGGATCGCCTATAGCCAACGCCAGACTCTGGGGCTCATTCATCCGCCCAATAGCACGCTTCGATCCACAAGTCACAGCCTCCTAGACGTAGTCTCAATGGCACGCGCAGGAGGCAGCAAAAAGTCGCGGGACTTGCCAGTAAGGAGATGCAGTCGGCTGTAGTCCCGGCCTGGTAAGCAGCAATCCCTAGAGGGCACAAGGAGAGAGGGTCGACGGATCCTTGAGGCATGAAGGCATTGTCAACATTATTGACGCTCATAGCGATATGTAACCCAAATCTGCGCTTGAGCTGCGGGACATGCAGGGTGTACCTGCCAGGTCCCTGTCCGGGCGGTACATTGCCAGACCCTCTCATCATATAAAGATCACTTTGGGGAAGGGCCACCAGCGAAATGGGAAGATCGCCTATGAGGCTCACCAGCTGCTCCCATTCCGTGGAACTGAAAAACGACAGACGAGTGGCGTGGCCGATAGTGACGTGCGCCCGCAAGCCTTTCCTGACACGGTCAGCCCATGAGCGAGCATGCAGCTCGTTGACGAGGAAGTAGATGAGCGGCTCTGAGGATGGGTCCGCGTTGTAGTCGAGGTGAAAGTCGACATGGAGATTGTGCACCTCGGCGAGATCAAGTATGTGTAGAATGTTCTTCCGTGCCTGTTCTGACGAAGGCTCGACATACGGCGCCGAGCCGATCGCGGAGACACCGTCCATTGCGGCTGCCTTCTCGAGGAGAGCATAATTATCCGATGGCTCATCCTCTTCAGGCAGGTATAGAGCATCTTGCGCGAAGACTAGAAGAGTGTCAAGCATGAAAAGACCTAGCGGCCACAGCCTTACCGGCAATCTCCACGTCGCAGATATCTTTGAATTTATTCTTCAACTGTAGTCCCACGTCCAGACAGCACATCTGTACTGTTCGGTCCACTTCAACATGAGCCCTCATGGCTGTAACACCAGCTTGCACGCTCTCTAGAATCAGTCGACTACCGCGAGCATGCAAATCATCTGTTTCCGAGACAAAACGTGATTTTGCGATGGCGGTAACCCGAAGGGCTTCCGCAAAGTCACTATCGAGCTTCCTTCGGTGATCCACTCGGCATGGGAGCATAAATTTGAGCAAGACGCACCCTGAGACGAGTTCTTCGCATTTGTCCAAGAGAAAACACTTGTCCAGGTGGATATGCGAATGGCATAGTCTGTTACGACGTTGTGAAAGATAGCTTAGCTTGTTGCGTCGGAGACGTACGACGGTAGCAGAATGCCTCTGCCTTCGGCATCCAGTTCGCGAGCGCCACTGATATGCTCCTGAGGCTGGCCATTGTTTCGTATGCTTATGACTTTGCCATCGGCACAGAGCACGTCGTATAGCTGTGTCGGGTGCTGCGATGCTAGGTACACGTTACGAACCACGACGGCTCTGCTGGACATCTTTCGGTTCGCTCGGCCGCGGAGAGGAACTAACGTTGGCGGGAAGCCCGGGCCGACGGCGTTTTGAGTTCTACGTTCTGCAGCGAAGAGCGGAATGAACGTCAGGTTTGAGGGATTCCAGCTTGAAGTATCTGGCTATTGCGGTACCTAATATGGACATTCAAAGTGCCACTGGCCAACCTTCTGCAGCGCCCAGCTTTCCAGAGCAAAGTTGATATATAATAGAGAAGGTTATGAATATTAATATCGCTGTGCGTGAAAACCAAACAAGCGAAAGCACCCGCTGCCGCCGGCTCGCTGACGCATTTCGATCTCGAGAGCTGCCTCCAGTTTGGCAATGTCCAGTATATACCCGAGCCCCGCTATAATAACCAACAAGAACGCTTAGGCCCCACTCTGCCAGTGTTCACGACTGACCGCGTACTGTTTACGACCCAACGTCCATTCATCACGACCGTCATGTCAGGGGAGCCGTCGACTAGCCCTACAGAGGCAGGAGACTCTCACCAGGTGAAAGCAAAACCGGGCGAAACCTGGAAAGCGCAGGAGCAGCATGTTCTGCCTAAGAATCGGTTGGGAATTGTATTTATTGGACTAATGTCATGTACTTTTCTGGCTGCCTTGGATCAGGTATGGCGATTCACTCTACTACCCGTGCAAGGATCTCAGACCGTTCCCCAGACAATTGTGGCCACGGCGTTGCCCACAATCGTGCAGGACCTGGGGGGAGGGTCGGAATACAGTTGGGTCGGAACGTATGCATTGCAACCCGTTTCCTACTGCGAGTTGCTAACATCAGTTATTAGCGCATACCTCCTTGCGTCTGCTTGCCTTGGCCCTCTCTACGGGAAAATGTCTGACCTCTTCGGTGCGTGCTGTGTCTTTCATCACTGTATCAGGCTATCATAGCTGATCCAACATCCCTCAGGTCGGAAGCCTATCTTGTACAGCTCTATCGTAATATTCTTAGTGAGTTTCCGGTGGCCTGTCGTATTCTGGAATTACTAATGTCATCTACGTTAGGTCATGTCTGCTTTGTGCGGAGCCGCGCAAAACATGACCTGGCTAGTCATCTGCCGCGCCTTCCAGGGCGTAGGCGGCGGTGGAATAATCCAAATGGTTCAGATCACTATCTCTGACATAGTGTCACTACAAGAGTAGGTTCGAGCTATCGCTGTTCTATCGTTCCCTAGAACTAACCTACTTGCAGCCGGGGTAAATACGGAGGCTTCATCGGAGCAACATGGGGTATTGCTAGTGTGATCGGACCCCTTTTGGGAGGTGTAAGTGCCGTTCATCCGATCGTCTTGCGATCACCTGATCATCCTATCCTGCGCTATAGGTATTCGCGGATCATGTTTCATGGAGATGGTATTTTTATCCCAAATATTAGGGCCCCAATTTCACTATATTGACATGGCCATGATATAGGTGTTTCTTCATTAACTTGTGCGGTCACTCATCTTCTTCATCGATGATTGGCTGCTGAACGCAATCCGAATATCTAGGCCCACCGGCGGTGTTGCAGGAGGGATATTATTCTTTTTCCTGCACTTAAATCCCCACCACGGCAAAACTTTCAGACAGCACGTTCGAGAGTTTGATTTTGTCGGCTTGATCCTGATTGTTGCTGGGGTCATATGTCTGCTTATCGGGTTCAATAACAGCGAGACGAGCTGTAAGTCGGAAGTTCCGCTAACTAGCTATGTACTCACTCATGATGTCCGCTAGGGCAAGCACCGCAAACCATAGCCTTGCTTGTGGTTGGCGGAGTTTTACTCATCGGCGCCGCAGTCAATGAGGGCTTAACGACGCGGTCACCTATTATCCCGCCGCGTCTCTTCAAGGTAAGCGATTCGTTTCGGACGAATGTCTCGTCATCTGACACCATGTACAGACACGGACGACTGCTGTCATCCTCGTGAGCGTTTTCATACATGCCTTGGCTTTCTTTGCCGGTAGGAGACTTTCTTTAGTAGTCATAGCGTTGTATTAACCGTAGGTCGTAGGTGCCTACTATCTTCCGCTTTTCTACCAAGTGCTCGGGTCGTCCGCCACGATGGCTGGCGTGAGGTACGCGGAAGTTATTTACTGGTCGTCGGGATACTAGAGTCACATATTTCTCCCCACTTAGGATGTTGCCATACTCCCTCGTTAGCTCCTTGATATCTGCTGTCGGTGGTATTGTCATCACACGTTGGGGCAGGTATCGGCCAATCATTTGGCTCTCGTGGGTCATGATGGTCGTTGGGTTTGGTCTCATGATCATGCTTGACGATACATCCTCCACGTACGTCGCAAGCTAATCTCATCGATGTTTTGTCCTGATGGAAGTCGTGTTCTGTAGGGCAGAGCAGGAAGTATATCCGCTAATTGCTGCCATTGGTATTGGATGCCTGTTCCAGGGTCCTCTTATTGCCCTGCAAGCAGCGATGCCACTCAAAGACATGGCTACCAGTACTTCAACGTTCATGTTTATCCGGTCCGTGTCTTCCATCGGTTGGTGACTTACCTTGCTGATACTGTCTTCGTAGGACGCTGGGCGGGACCATCGGTATCTCTGTCGGTGAAGCTATCGTCACGAGTGTGAGTTTGCCACTCCCGGTGTCACGAGTCATTTTGCATGACCGCGGGGATAGGTTTTGAGAAAACGCATCAGTGCAATCCCTGGGGTTAGCATCGACACGTCGCCTTCGGCACTCAACCAGGAAGTGCGTCGCTTAGGGAGCATAGCAGTGAGTTCTTCAGGTCGATCGTGGGATTGCAGCATTCTTAACCAAGGATTCTAGGATCCGACTCAGCGCCAAGCAGTCATTCACGCTTACACGCGTGCCATTAGTACCATATGGCTTGTGAACACGCCTATTTTGGGTGCCGGCCTCATCATGGGTATAGTCTCTCCGACATGCTCTGTTACTGTCTTGCTAATCGTTGGGAACTTAGTCTTGTTCATGAGACATTATACCCTGAAACGAGCGACGGTCAAGGGCGGCCCGCCGAAGACGGACCTTGAGGCGGGTCAGGAAAAAACGCTGGAGGAAGGCCAAACGCAGGTGCCTGTAGGCCCGACCGGGGTTGAGACGGAGGATGAGAAACGGGATCCGAGCAGCGCCCCCGTCGACAATACTGACGCGGCGACGGAGCGGACGCGGACGAGTACGGTGCAAGAGCGGGACGCTGAAAAGCAGTGAAATGGGCGCTTCGGTGTGCGATGAATCTGCGCCGGATCAGGATCAGGATCGGGATCGGGAATGCTTGGGATGTGTAGATAGTATGATTGTTACGAATATAATGGAAACGATTACGCCTATTGCGTGGTTAGTGTGCTTCTCGTAGAGACGCATCAGTTCTGAGATGTGCGGCTAGGATGGTATGGGCTGCCTATTG
Organism: Heliocybe sulcata; assembly: GCA_004369045.1. Lineage (NCBI taxonomy): Eukaryota > Fungi > Basidiomycota > Agaricomycetes > Gloeophyllales > Gloeophyllaceae > Heliocybe > Heliocybe sulcata. Next base: position 1,216,358 of record ML213505.1, on the reverse strand, counting down.
TCCGATGCTGTACCTTTCGGACAGTTCGAACGGATGTTCTCAATCGAGGAGTTGACTGAAGAATGCCACGACTGATGCGTCGATGAGCGCTAAAAGTACAAGAATGCGCAGGTCCGAGTCAGCGCGTTCCCTGAGCTCGTCGAGATAGGCGATGAATGCAAGTTGGCTGACTCGCAAGTGTCAAGTAGCTCGCATCATAAGTATGAACAACAATGAACCTTTAGGATGACGGCCGTTGCTCAGCGCTCAGCGCTCATGAATCATTAACCAATGGATAAGCGCTAGTTCGGTCGGTTAGGCGCCCCAGCCAAAGCACTTTCGTCTGGATACAGCGCTATGAGTGGTCAATCTATTATTTCGGCGAGATAGATCGACAGAGCAGCATCAACCCAACCGACCAGATGAACAGATTTCGAATACTCCTTCCCTTGTCTTGATTATCCCCGCGGCTCGGGCGCCTACTGAATTCCGTTCTCTGAGCCCGAAGTACTTGCATTCTTGGACTTCAGATGTCAGAGACCGGAATTCAGTCTAGTCCGGCGGTGACCCTCGCAGTAGCGCGGAGGCGGGGAACGTGCCAACCGCGGGTGATGGAACGTATCAATTCGGTCGGCTACAGCGGCGCTTGAGTATTAAGAGAACAAGACGGCCAGGACTGTTCTGGAGACAAGGAGGCCTCGCTCGGCAACGCTGGAACAAACTTTTGAATCTGGAACGCTGACAGACATAAAGGACGCGAATAAGGTCAAGCGACCGTTTGTGGCACGTGTCCGCTGCAGGTCCTCCCACACGGCTCCAGCGCATCTTCGTCTACTTACTCGACCTCTCACTCATACTACCGGCGATGCCTACTGCCCCACCACTGGACAGAGTCCTTGTTGCCCCAGAGCAGTCTGTCTCGGATCATATACAGCTACAGGTCAAGACTTGTTCAAGATGCCGCTCTCCCATACCGCTGGATGGCACCGCCAACCCCATTTCTGTCCTCTTCGACAATGCGAGCTTCTGTGACGCGACCAGCGTTTGTAGATTCTGTCAGGGGGAGCACACGGACGGTCATGCCGTTCCAGACATCCAAGAGGGCTGTATAGTCAGCAACGAGGGTTTTGAAGGCCTTGGCCATAGGGTTCAAGAAGAGGACGTCCGTGTTGATAGGGATCCCCGCCGTCTGTCAAGGACGTCGACTGATGACAGCGTACTCGAATCGGACACTGACATGAATGAGGTGCTCTCAGACTCTAGAGGCGCCCCGAATGACGATCCTGAACCATCGCAGCGCAAGCTGTTGGACTTCCTTGCTTCCCCGGCAAGCAAACGCGCACGCACGGAACTGGAACTCACCACGAGTCCGCCTTCTCGTCCCCCACTTACCATACAGACGTCTTCTAGTCGGATACCTGCTGGTACTGTCCGTATCGCGTCCACCTCCACTCTTTCTCCGGACCCTCTCATTGATGTTACTCGCCTCCGTGTTCGATCCCGAGGATGCCACAGTCTCTACCCCGGCGCCCTGTTCCAGGGAACGCAGAAGAGTGGTCGGAATAGCTATGATGTCACAGTGAACATAGTCGTGAGTACTCGCGCGGGGACTTCTGATTTCGGGCCGCTAACATACTTTTGAAGGATGTTGATTTCGAATCATCGACGCTTTGTGGATACCTTTGTATCAAGGGTTTAACAGATGACTGGCCGGAGCTCACCACATACTTTGACGCCGAGATCATTGGAAGTCGCTACGGCTTCCGCACACGAGACTGGGGTGCTACAGAGCAAGACGATCTTAGCCATTGGTCATGCTTCCCGGCATTCCGCCATGTCAAGCAGGACATGCAAAAACCTGGCTGGACCATCGATGGGAGAGACCGAGGCGCGGTATTCATGCGTTGGAAGGAACGTTTTTTGGTGCCTGACCACCGGGTTCAAGATATCACGGGCGCCAGTTTCGCAGGTCACCAATGCTTCCTCCTGCGTGGGATGTCGCTTGCTGATGTACGATCTCTTGCCCATAGGTTTCTACTATGTTTGCGTGGACTTCAATCCGCAGGCACATCACCAGACGTCCCGTCCCGTTCCCCAACAAATGCCTCTAACTCCCGAGTCGGAAGTGGACGTACTTCACACAAAACCCGAGAGCCCAACACGAATAATGCGCCGAGAGAGCAAAGATGGCAGCGGCAGAAGACGGTCGAGCCGCCGTTCCATGTCTCGTGGCGTGAAGGCTGGTCCTAGACCAGCGGCAACTATGAGTGGATACTACTTCCACCAGAACTCTGAGCCGTGAGTACCATTCCACCATGACTTCGCTGTCAAATCTCCTTACGGACCGTCCTATACAGTTACCAACAACTTTCCCTGGTTCACGTGCCCGAGACAAGCGAAACCAGCTTCGAGTTCCGCTAAGAGCGCCTCTGCTGCACGGAGGCCGGAAGGAATGGTTGTGCGCTGAAAACCGCCCTCACTATGACTCGACTTACACCCTCTCGACGGTCCTGTTCTCCGGATCTTAACCCATGACTCCCTGCACAGCGATACTTCACTGCCTGCGTACTGCGATGCCTCTGTCACCCCATCTCCGTTGTATATTGCATCTCATCAGGACATGGTACGAATCTTCGTCTAATTACATGTAAATGATACCAGCTCTTTCTTGCGTCGTGTGTAGCTTCCCGGTCTTCCGTTGTCTCTGCTTTCGTTGTCGAAGTCGTTTTACGTGTTCCACTACCACTGTACATCCATAGCTTGAGACTAACCCTTGAAGAGGCAACCTCGCTGTGAGCTGTCGGTTACTCGATTTCACTCGTGTGTTAGCGAATGAAACAGAGCGGCAGCTGCGATCTTTGTACGAGCGTATGCACCGGCTACGCTGCGCTTGCTTTGTGCGACCACAACCTGATTGGCGCTGGTCATCTCAACTACTGTCTGTGCAGGGACGTGGCGTCGAGGGAAGAGGGCGTCTTGGGACCTCCCATGATCACAGGACATGCTATATTCTGAGTATCATCTTCGCATGTCGGCAAAATTAGAATGGGCCCATCGTCAGGCTGCATGTGAAAATGCTCAGCGCAGCTAGCAGTCAACCCTCCATTGTTGCAGTGCGTAGCACTAGGCATCATCTCCTGGGCAGAAAGTAGAAGAATGGCGGAACGCCATGTAGCTATCGTGGGCGCGGGGTAAGACCTCTTCGGCACGTTTGCAGAGATGGGCATATATTCATGTTGACTTGCACTCCAGGATAGCGGGTATATCTACTGCTATCGCCTTGAAGACTCAGCTGAAATACACGAATTTTACTGTAAGCTCTTCCAACACACGTAAAGGAAGTACTGATTGGATACAGACCTCTTAGATCTACGAGAGAGCCGCCAGTGTAGGCGGGACTTGGCGGGTGAGTCGCGAATTATTCAGACATGATTAAGTGCAAATTCTGACCACAAGAACAGGACAATACCTACCCTGTATGCTCTACAGTTGATAAGATTCGACTTCAACTAATACCCCTGACCGCAGGGTTGCGGCTCTGATGTCCCCGGCCATGCCTACTCGCTATCAAGCGAGCTGAACCCGGAGTGGTCCAGCTATCTCGTTTCGCAACCGGAAATCCGAGCTTACTGGGAGAAGCTCTTTTGCAAGCACGAGCTGGACAACTATACCCTCTTCAATCATGAGATCCGGTCACTCGACTGGGACGCAGACGCGCAGCTTTGGAGATTGACGGTCGTCGATCGCGAAGCAGGCGCGGAGAAGCGGGTAGAGGCGCACTTGGTTGTGTCGGCCATAGGCGGGTTTATGTACCCGTTGTACCCTGATATCCAAGGACGGGAGTCCTTCAAGGGCCTCACTTGGCACTCTGCACGGTGGAGGCATGATGTGGACCTGACGGGAAAACGGGTTGGTGTCGTAGGGAATGGCTGTTCAGCGTATGCCAAATATCAGAAAACTATACTCTGGTCTGACAGTACTCTATCTTCAGGGCGCAGCTTATACCAAGGATATCAGCTAATCCCGATGTCAATGTTGTCAATTTCTGCAGAACAAGGCAGTGGTACAGTCCAAGGGTAAGGTAACCTCCGCTCCTCCAGCGAACCTTGAATTAATTTCTCTGGACAGGTCCAGTACACGTATCCTGCTTGGTCGAAATTGCTATTCCGTAATGTGCCGTTGTTGCTATGGCTTTATAGGAACTATCTTATGGTCAAGGTAAGAAAGGGCTTGTAATGTGACGTCGCTGCTCTGCAACTACGTGACAGGCGGAATTCGGCTATATCATCTTCAACAAGAGACACAGGCTGCCTATCAAGGTCGTTACGAAGGTAAGAGTCGCTTGCATTTGGATCCTCCAGCTTAACTCGATGGATGTCTTCAGGTCTTTTCCAATTACATTAAACGAACGGCACCTGCGAAGTATCATGACATTCTAATCCCTCCCTTCCGTAAGAAAACCTCCTGCCACGCGTTAATTGTCTCCTAACTAGCCTGCAGCGCCCGGCTGCAAGCGCATAATTATCGATCCCGGCTTCCTGGAGAGTCTGCATAGACCCAATGTCTCAATGGTTTGGGATCCTATCGAGAAAATTGAGGAAACAGGTATCACGTTAGGGACAGGAGACTTCATTCCCTTAGACGTCATTGTGTACGCGACGGGCTACGGCCTGGTAAGTTACAAGTCTGGCCTCAAACTGAAAGGCGATACCGACTTAATAACCTAATTTAGAATCCCGAAGCTCCGATGCGTGGAAGTATGAAGCTAGGTATTCAGGAGTACTTCGCATCTCAAGGCGGGCCGACTGCGTATATGGGCACTTGCGTACCCGGCTTGCCCAACTTGTTCACCCTGCTTGGTCCAAACGTGGCCACTGGCCATTCCTCTGTCATTTTCAGCGAGGAGGTTCAGGTTGGTTTCCTTGACGCCGTATCCATTCCTGGCGTTCTGATTGCAGTTTTTAGATCCAATACGTGCTGCAATTAATGAAACCAGTCATTGATGGTGAAGTCAAGTCCTTTGAAGTCCAATCAGCAGCATCCGATGCGTACAATGCGTGGCTTCAGAAGCGGATGGAAGACTCAGTATGGACGGAATGCAATTCGTATTATAGGTCAGACCGGAAGCATGGCAAGGTTGTGGCAAACTTTCCGGGAACCATGTCATTGTTTTGGTGGACGCTCCGGAAGCCGAGATGGGAGGACTTCAAAGTCGTCGGCGGGAAAGCTTGGACAGAGCGGCGAAGGCGCTCGGACCGGTTGCGACTACTTGGCATAGTGACAAGCTTGGTTGCTCTTATCTGGTTTGGGTCCGTCAACCACAAGGGTATCCGTAAAGGTTTACAGTTCTGGATTCAGAAGGTGAGTTCATTCAGCAGCATGGCCTGCACGTGTGTTGAGACTTTGAATCGAGGTCGTGGAGGCATGGAGATGAAGGACCGCGAATATATGCTCTGCAGCCTTACTATTTAGTCTAGTGTACGTCTACGGACTTGTATGATCAAGAGGTGCTCCGGCGTAATATGCATAATTTGCCTGCCGATATGTTTTGGGCCGCAGCAACGGGATCCAGACAAATCCCCACGAGGCAGTGGCAGTGACACTCAGGGACAGCGCTTTCGTGTGTAGTGAGAACTATCGGCGCAGTCCGAACCTTACCATCTCCTCTCAGACCCCTGGGCTGGGCTAATTGGCGTTGCTGCAGGCTGTAATCCCTTCCTTTCTTTACTCTTTCCGACGATTCCCAGAGCATCCCAATGTCCAGCCACGCCCACAACTCCTCGTCTACCGCCAACGTCGTCGGTGTTCACTACCGCGTCGGTAGGAAGATCGGTGAAGGCTCCTTCGGCGTCATCTTCGAAGGTACGACGACCAATCCCTAGGAACCATCCAAGTCGTCTTAACTCTCGGTAGGAACCAATCTGCTAAACTCTCAGACCGTTGCTATCAAGTTTGTGCGCCCATAACAGTTCCCTTGCGATCGTCATTAAGCGGTCGACTTACTGCGACATCTACAGGAACCACGGAAGGCCGAGGCACCCCAACTACGGGACGAATGCCGCTCATATCGTATCTTGGCTGGATGTCGTCAGTATTCTCATGAAATGTCACTAGCATCCGCAGATATCTCCTGACGCTCCTTGCACAGCTGGTATACCACAAATCTACCACTTTGGCCAAGAGGGGCTTCACAACATTCTGGTTATTGATTTATTGGGTCCCAGCTTAGAAGATCTCTTCGATATGTGTGGAAGGAAGTTCTCGGTCAAGACAGTCTGCATGGCTGCCCGACAGATGGTAAGCATTTCTGTTCTCTTCATGCCGATACATCGTCTCAGTGTGGCGCAGATCACCCGTGTCCAAACCATACACGAGAAGAATCTCATTTACCGAGACATCAAGCCTGATAACTTCCTCATCGGCCGGCCCGGGACCAAGAACGCTAACGGTCAGTGAGTTCACGCATGTTATGCGATAGTTTGCTCATATTCCACAAGTCGTCCACGTTGTTGATTTTGGTATGGCCAAGCAATATCGGGACCCGAAGACCAAGCAGCATATCCCATACCGGGAGCGCAAGAGTCTGAGTGGTACCGCTCGATACATGAGCATCAATACTCATCTGGGCCGAGGTCTGTCATACTTCCATCCGGAGCGTCTCTTATAGGGACTTAAGCGGAGCGTACAGAACAATCACGTCGGGACGATTTGGAAGCTCTTGGTCATGTTTTCATGTACTTCCTCCGGGGTAGTCTGCCTTGGCAAGGCCTGAAGGCTGCGACAAACAAGCAGAAGTATGAGAAGATTGGGGAGAAGAAGCAGACTACTCCTATCAAAGAGTTATGCGAAGGCTTCCCTGGTGCGTATCCATCAGAAGTATCATCGTGTGTCTTCCTAACTTTCCACATCTACAGAGGAGTTTGCTATCTATTTGAACTACGTGCGGAAGCTGGGCTTCGAGGAAACGCCGGACTACGAATTCCTGCGCGAGCTCTTTCTCAAAGTGCTGAAGAACAATGGAGATGTCGAGGATAGCGTCTATGACTGGAATCTCCTCAATGGTCAGATACACTCTTTTGAAAGTTTAGAACGGCTGTCTGATCAATCCATCTACAGGTGGTAAAGGCTGGGAAACCTCGACGGTTCGTCTGTTTCCTCCTCAGCGTGATCTTTACCAACTGTCGTGATTAATCCAGGGCCAGAGTCAAATGCTCCAACAAGTTCAAGGGAGTGCAAACGCCCATCAAGATCGTCGCCGGGATACGGACCGACATCGCGACTCGCAGCGGCGAGCATCGCAAGTAGGCAATATTGTCCCTCCTTCTCCGGCTCTCGTTCGTAACGGGTCCAAGCAGCGCAAAATACCAGCTGCACTTACGCCCGGAGGCGGCAACACTCCAGGGCAGGGAACACCCCTCTCTGCGGCGGCGCAAATCGGGGTCCCCGTTGGCTCACAGAACAGGACAAGCCAGGCTCAGCACCCATACGCAACAGCGCCTGGATATGACTTCGCACGACCTGAGACTGCGGACGAATCGTACGGCGGCCAACAGCAGCCTTACGGCCGTGCCTCCCCGATGGTGTCAAGTGTTGGTGCTGCTCCCCCGGCTGTCAGCAATGTGCGGGCAAGAGCGGGAGACGTCGGAGTCTCCAGGGACCTTGGATACAACCAAGATGGAGAGGCAGCGCAACCGAAGTCGTCACTATGGAGAGTGCTGACATGTCGATGCTGTTGATGTTGCTCTGTTTCTTGTTCTCTTGACTTTCTCCTTGGGACTCCGCACTTATACGTTTATATACCCTGCTTCTAATTGAGCGCCCTGCGCCCTATCTCACTAGGTTACGGAAATACCACTAGTATCGTCGCCTGACGAGTCGAAAGTAACCTGGACATGAATTACTTATACAAAGGAACGAAGGATGAAGGAGCAGAAAGAAAGAAAGAGTCTCGTCATAGACTACCTTGCCATGGGTTATGGTCTGGATCATTGATATAATAATCAGGCCGGTGGTCGTCACCTTCCTGTGCGATGCGCGGGCTGTCCTTGCTTGCTTGTTTATCTAGTATGGCCACGTCCCGCGGGAAATCGAGCGCATCTCCAATTGGATAGCCATCCGGCTGTTCGTACTGGTCTTCCCAATGCTCGGTCTCTGATGCGCTGGGATCTACTCCGTGGAACGCGTCCCTCAGTTGATGAACGACAGATATGAGGATACGCCATACCTTGCTCATGCCTCCGCTCCTCGATTGGCCCCTCCATTTGTTTGTTCGTTTCCTCTTCCCTTTCCTCCCTCTGCTCCTGCGTCTTCTCCATGCTGCGCTCATCCGGCTCTTTATTGCTGCGTTCATCTGTCTGCAAGCCCGAAGGTATGCCGCTCTCAAGCTCCGATACCGTAGGATGTTCCTTACGGGTCTGCAGGCGATCAGCTTGCCTGGGCGACTTACGTTGCTCCCTGTCACATGTACTCGTTTCGTCACGTCTGGGTATTGGAGGAGTGCCAACGTCTCTTCCATGATCGTAGTGGTGGCTACCATGATGTTGAGGCCAGTGCTCTCCTGTATGGTTGTGGCGGTGATTACGAGGCTGTTGAGGCCTATGCCCTCGAGCACGATGATGTCGTGGTTCCCTGGGGGGCCAGCCGTTATCCTGAGGGTAAGGGCGGGATTGACCTGTCTCGGCCATCGTTCTCAGAGCAAGAACCTTGAATGCTGCACAAACGACCCACTGTTGTAGTTGTAATAAGATCCTCCTGCATCTGGCTGTCTCGGTGGGTGCCGACCACGACCGCTCCCTGACAGCCAGTCAAGCAGGGCACTGGACATCTCAAAGAGGGACTTACTGTCATCGCTCCGCGGGAAATATGGGGCGCCTCCGTCGTGGAACCCGTATGCATTCGCAGGTATGAGCGCTTCGTGAACTGCCGGGTGTGCCTGTGATCATCTGTGAGTGCGTTCTTGGTGCTGGTTGAAGAAGACTTTGACTTCACCTGAGACAATTGAAGTGTATGAATTACGTGGGAGACCGGTCCAGGGTGATGGCTGGACGATTCCGTTGCGAGTGTTCTCAAATGCTCTCGTCCTGCTTCGGTTTTTTTGGAAGACTCTACGCGCTCTGTGAGCTCATCCAGCTTCGAGGAAAAGGTTCTTTTCCACATCTCCATCTCAGCTTGCGCCTGGGAAAGGCGGTTATTGCAATCCTGTTCCACGTAGGATACGTATCCTTGCAGACCTCTGATTGCAACCGACTGGCCGTTAAGTAAGCCCCTCAACCTGAATAGCTCCTCCTCGCAACGACGTGATATCTCCTTGGCCTGACGGGCTTCTTGTTTAGAAGAGGCATTTTCCCTTCGGCATTCCCGCACTTCATCCTCCAACCTGCATATCCGGGCATCGGTGTCGGTTCCATTCACTGTCACCGACGTTGAAGACTCTTCCGAAGGCCTCATGTAGATAGTCTGGATTGCTCTTGAGGTGCGCCGGAGCATGGCACTATCCGCCTGAGGAAGAGTCTGCTGCGATGTCGGTCTTCCCGATATCGAATTATTGGTTGGGACAGCGTCTGTCGCGCTGTCCGAGCGTCTATCCCCTGGATCAACGTCCAGCGAAGCAGGGTTTAATTCTGTGTTGGATGTCCTCGGTAATGAGTGCATACTGGGCATCTCCCGCACCGTGACGGTCGCGGTCTGCGCACGACTTTCTGCCATTAGTTGCCGGGCTTCTGTCTGATAGGGTGAGCCGCGCCGCGAAGATCCAAGAGTCAAAACACTGCCGGGAGGCAACGCCGCCACATCTTTTTCCTTGACACCAGGAGGGCCTTTTCTTCCTCTACTGCTGCGTATAGTTTGTCTAACGAGACCGGACGACGACAGATTTGGCGAGACAGATGATTGTTTACCGGAGAGCATGAGTCGAGCTTCCGGTCCTAGCCGGCTCTTACTCGGCTGAAGGTATAAAGATGCCAGAGTTTGGGTAGATACGGGCGCCGGCTCTGACGAGGAGGACGACCTTTGCCGTGCATTACTCGTGGAAGGCAGTGGTTCTGGCTTCAACATAAGTCAGTCGTATTCGTAACGAGCCTACGGCCTTCGCACATACCGAAGGGCTCTGTGTCGCCCCCGCATTTAGTACTTTGACCTTCTTCGACGGTCTAGGTTCAGCGAGAGGCACCGTTGATTTCCTCTTGAGTGGCGGTATCTCGACGCAGTCGAGTAAAGATCTTGATCGCGGCGTCCGTTGCCGCGTTGCATGGGAGTCGTTCTCTGGGGAGGCTGAGGTACCGGCGACAGGCGAAGCTGAAACATTTCCTGAATCGCTGCTGGCGCATATGAGCATATTCTTCACCAGATGTGTCGGAGCGGATATGTCTTCAGGCTCCGGAGTTACTGCGAGCTCTGTGAGCGGCGAGCCTGATGTGGAGGGCCCTGATAATGGATTGTTCGGTCTGCGGACGGGTACCTTTTTGAATTTGTGCGAGACCTGTCCGGAGGTTAAGATGCTGTTGTATAATGTGTTTGAATGACATACGTTCAATACTTGGACATGGGAATCGTAAAATCCAAGCTTTACCCAGCGTTCTTTGACGGGTCTGCAGACCTTGAACTCTGCGGCAGCTATCAAGAGACGATCTTCGAGGGCTAAGGGGCTGCCTGTTGCTACTGCATTGTTGGCCCGATTTTCTCGAATTAAATCAGTCTTCTTTCTGCGGTGGAAATCGTGCCATCGATCGTGCAAAGGGTCGTCTTTGCTGCGTTCCAAGAAAACCGACGCCGCATGAATGCCGAGAACCAACAGGTGTTCAAGACATAGCGACCCGTGACATCTCTTGCAGGGTACAACAGAGAGAGCAGGTGCGTGATGCGAGGAACGCTCTCTGCGATCGGTACACACCCTTGCGTCCTACAAAGGACGGTAAGAACAAGCAAGGTAGGGATAATGCTGATCTAAATACACACCCTGCTGTTCGCCTGCTTTTTGCGGATTTTCTGAAGGGCCATGGCTGCTCGTAATACCGAGAGACTATTCGCATCTTTGTTAAACGGTGACTTCCTGCTAAAATTGCATAGTAAATATAGTAGCACAATAAGTCAAAGACCAGGCATACCTGCTGATATCCAGGGATAACTGGGCCGGGCCCTCTCCAGGAGCGAGCTCTTCCAATACCCTAGAGGCTCGATTGCGCTGTTCGACCAGAGCATCAAAACTGAAGCGTTGAGCAGGGTCCATGCGAGTGCATTTGCATGTTCGACCTTCCACGTAGCAGGATGTGCACAATATGATACCATCACCCGTCCCTTTTTCTTGTTGACTGTCCGTGATTCCGCAATGCTTGCATTCAAAGAAACTCTGGAAGATGTCACAACCACAGAAGTCACAGGTATAGTGCCAGCTGTGCTGATAGTCAGGGTCGGGAGGCGAGACACGGGACAGCGCGGCATGTTGGGGATGGTATTCTTCACCTAGGATGTCGTCGAAAAGCTTGAGTAGCTCCTGGAGAGTCTGGATTGATTTCTGCTTGTCGGCCGTTGCGGGACCGTCAAGGATGGTACCTGATTTCCGAGATCCAGACATAGTATCTCGGGAAGGAGATGAGGGGGAACGCGACTTTGAACCAGCATCAAGCGGCGAAGAGAAGTTCCGCTCCTGAACGGCAGACCAGTTTGCCTGCAATATTTGGGTGTAGTACTGCAAAGACTGATAGATTATTGATTTTACTCGATATGTTTCCGATCGACAGACCCTATGCGCGTACAAAAGAGCTTTTGTAAATCGCTGATGATATTAAGAGGATCACTGAATAATATACCTGCGGTAAATTGGTAGTTCGTGGTATAGTGCGGTCTTCAGACCGCCGAGTGTCATCCTTGACCAGCTTGCCTTGATAGTAAGACCTCCATTATTCACCACCTGATGGCAGCTACGCGGGGGTACCAGCACAAGATCGCCCAGTTTCTGCTCGGCGATGTAAACAGTGAATGGTGCTCTTGCGAATTCATCGAGTGACATCGCATGTGTTTCGAGATCCAATTCTTGACCTACAGATTGAAAATACTTCATGACATTGGGGGCTGCCGAGCTCTCTGTCATGAACCAGAACGAGGAGCCAGAGTTCTCAGTGTAGCACATCAGGTTGTGGCCTGTGGAGGCGCACAGATCCTTATGTGCAGGGGTAAAGGTGTCGCCGATGCCTAAGTAGCACATCAACGTTTCCACTCGATCCTGTATGTGGTATGAGCGAGCATGCGGACTGGAACATGGTTCACTCACACTGGTAGGCAGGCGATTCATGAAATTCTCCGCGTCTTCCTCGAGTAGCATAGGCGGTAAGATACCCGAATGATTGAGCCAGTCCCGCCATTCGGTTGGACAATCAACGTCTTTCCCATATAGTCTGGAGGATTCTATAGGGATGTTCCGGATTAGCCCATGGAAGAGACATCATTTACACGATCCCTGACTCACCAGCAACTGTGCCATGCGGAGACGTCTTCCGGCAATATTCAATGAACTCGTTCATCTTCATAGTCCCGTCTGTCCAATCTCGGACATTCCGCGTCCTTACATCTGAGGTCATTCAGATAAATATCGTCAGGAGCCTGACAAGGCTGAGGGGTTGGAAGATTATACCTTCAGGTCCATGGCGACACAGCCAGTCGACCCCAAACCTCTCTGTAGGCCACTCTTCTTTTCGATGGTACCCTTCGATAATTAGAGGTCTGCCCTCCTTCTCGAAACGTGCAATCTCATCTTCGAGCTCCTTCTGCGACAACGTCAAAGCTGAGACTCGTCGCACGGAACGGAAGCGCTCGGAGTAGCGGTCTAACAACTTGTCCACAGACCAGTCCCTGGTAGTTATGCCGCCCTCAGGCGGAGGCTCCGGCTGCGAGTTAGCACTCATGCTTTGCGCGACGAGCTCCGCCACAGTCGCGTCGGGCCCGTCGGCGATTTGGATCGTGGCCTCTCCCAGTTCCACATTTGGCCAATGTGGCTGCGACCCACTGCACTCGGTACATACGCCCACCCCTTCTGAGCTCGTATCAGCTCTGAGCATCGGCCTCGCCCTTGACATTGCAGAGTAGGAGCACTCGACTGATCGGGTGATCCGGTAATTGACAGGATGGTCTTGAACTTGTGCTGCGATTCAGCTATCTTCGAGCAGCTATCTTCGAGAGTGACCTCGAGCGTATAATATGAAGGGAAAGCGGAGGGAGGAGAACAGCGGTGAATAAGAAGTGCAGAGAGCGATGTAAATGAAAAGTGCCGCATCTCTATAGACGCTGAGAACTAGCGAGAAGCTTGGCCATGATGCATTGGTGCTGGCATAGCATATCTTCCGATCAGACGGTGCATCACAACTATTTGTTGTAGTGACATGAGAGACTACTCGTTTGGGGACATAGCCAGGGGCATCTCAATAGCAGTTCAGTAGTACTCAGTGCTGAGTACTGCGCATCGAAGCTAGATTATCCAAAGCACGCGCTGATACACGGACCCATAATGCACTGCCCCTCTTCCCGCGAGACGGCGACTTTCTATTCTTATTCTGATCAATGTCCATGGACCGTGAATCCGCGATATAGAGTGACGCGAGTGACGCGGAAGTTAAGGATTTCCGTAGAGATTCCGCTGTAGTGCAGTGAAGGGCTCGTCCAAGTCTGTAGAGGACTAAACCACATTGCATGCGTCGCCTTGAGGGAGGTCATAAAGAAGCCTCTGCTCAAGACCCCTATACACGTTCACATTGAATCTGAAAGAGGTGTCATGGCGGTGCCAACTGGGATATAACAAAAACGCAGACCTCGAAGCTGGTAAGATCCATGACACATTCCATATAATTGGCCAGACTTGCACGAGATGAGATCCCTACAGCTACTACTATCATTGCAGGGGAGTTGCAAAATTTGCAACTCCCCTTCACCCCCGTAAATCTCCTCCTAGACGTACTCAAAAAAATTCGGGTAAGCTCAGACACTTAGATATACATCAGATAATATAATTCATAAAGTTAGATTGAGAATGGGCAGGACGCTCGTGAACAAGGAGACGAAACATGGGGCGCGCATTATGAGAAGTTGTCAGTGATCGAAAGATCCATGTTCTTGTAGGATATGCTACGCTCTGGAATGGCTAGTAATAGTATCTAAACATCTTTTGCAGTCCTTTAACCAATCCCGATTGAGAAGACGTAGTGTATGTCGACATACAGATGCTGCTTTGCAGCTTCGCGAGAGCCAATGCCGTGACGAAACGTGACGTATTTGGCAGCGTGTCACTGCGTGACCCACTTTTTGCAACTCCCATACACTCTCCGGCATCTCTCCTACACTCTTCAGACTCACAAATAAAATACCAAAAAATTGTACTTCTGCTCTTCATAATGTCGTACACAATGCCTACAAAAATTTCGGTTGAAAATATGAACATGGAGGGCAAGGCAGGGTGGTTTCGCAGATTTTTTGCAACTCCCCTGCAATGATAGTACGGGAGCTGTGCTGAGCACAAGATCGTTTCTCTGGAATGAAACACAGTGGATCCAACACAAGCGGTCAAACTTGAGTCGTCGAGCGCTTGTCCATGCCACAGCCAAATGTTTTGATGAAGGGCACGTTACAGGCACATGCGCATTTTCAGAGACAGGATAACACCAGAAGGAATATTTGGCCTGCATAGAGAGCCGCAGCGCGCTCCGCTTCGTCAAGGGCTCCAAGCTGCTCGTGTCAACCAGTCCCCGTGACGTCTAAGTCCTTGGAAAGCCGAGCACGGAGTCCAATGGAATACAGACGGACATGGTCGCATTCAGAATCAGAGCGGGAGATGTGGCTGCAAGAAGGTGAGCACGAAGCCAAACCAGCACAAATAAAGACTAAGGTGTTGGGCGCTTATCGAATCTGCCACTGACCTGTTACTTCCTGTTACTATGTCGCATATCTCGGCAGCACAACCTCCATTCAACTTCTGGGAATTCGTCCACTGCGCACGCTGCTATCTGCCGTTCTCCGTTGACCCTGGCGGCCAGCCTCAAGTACCTTTCTGGCTAACTGAATGCGGCCATGTCATTTGCAACAATCACCTGAGTCAGTTCCTCCGTGCTGGACAGACACTTCCCGCTGCTTTTATTTGGGAGTACTGAAGGAGACGCGAGTAGACGCTGACCAGAGCTGCGCAAAATGCGGGGAGGCTGGAATACAGGTTGTGCCGTTACAGCGCGATGTACGTATTCCTGATACCCTGCTGAACTGCGTTAGTGTATTGAATCACGTATGTAGATGGATCCGCCTATGTCTGATTGGTTTCGACCCGTGTCTGATGTACTGGACAGCGTCGCACATGCAGCAAAGGTTTGCTCCAGCCGATGGTCAACTGCGTCTGTCTACTGTACATTCTCTTCTGCAGTTTCAACAAGAAACAATGGCGTCGTTGGCTCAATACTACAGGACCAAATGCCACCAACAGAGAGGTCTTATTGATCGCATGAAGAACGAAATTATCGAGATCAAGGCCCTCAGAAAGTAATTCCGTTTACGATTGGTCTCCTCCTTTGTGTCTCGATGAGTGATGGGTCCCACCTCGATCAGGGCGGTAGAAGAACTTAAGACTGAGAATGAGCAACTGCGGAAGTACGCTCAATACAGCAAGGAGCCGTCTCAAGAGCAGAATGTGAATGGCAAACGACGGATGCTGGATCCCTATCGGTAAGTTGAGAGATTTTTGCGTACTTTGGATTTCTCCTGATGCCGGTTGACTCTTTTCCTAGATATGAGGATGACCCCAGGACAACTTCTAGTCCACGCTCGATCGTCACACCTCTGGGACCCGACCGGCTCACGCTTCCCCCGAGTCAAGTTCAACCCAAATTCTCCGGTGGTCGACAGCCTGAACAGAGAGCGAATGCCATGATGTCTCATGGCGCGTCTAACAGCCACACACAGCTTTCTCATCCAGGCAACAGACCAGGCTCGAGTAGATTCATGCAGTACGTTATCGTCCTTTCTTTTCTGGTGTCCCGATACTTCTGTCGTAGCAGGCAATATGCCTACACTACGAATGATACCGCGGTACTACCTCCTGTTCTCAGCCATTCTCAAGCTGCTCCCATTAGACAGGCTCAGAACAGAGCCTCGCAATCCCGCCCGGACCAACTGCAGCCACAGGAAGGGACCTGGAGATCTATGCTTCCACCACCGCCCTCGGGGCAGCCCAAAAGATTCAAGTCCAGTCTCGGAGGTCCTCCGCGTGATCATCTGGACATGCCGCCGCCACCTACTCCTCAAGGGCAAGCAACTTATGATCGGCCTCATAACCCTGCAGCTCTGCATCAGTCGTCCTCTTCGGCAAGCCGCCGTTTCGTGCCTCCCGCGCCTAATCAATCTGTTTCTATGACCCCAAGAACAAACCGACGATTCATACCTTCAGCTCCTTCTGGTGGACCTACTCTTTCCAGTAACCTAGGCTACTCTGGTGCTCCTCACGGAATATCTCGTACGCCATCTCGTGCTATGGGTTCGCTACAGCTGCAAGAAAGTAACCAGCGGATGCCCTTTATACCCGGACCTGAAAGCCGTCAAGGTGCAGGTTAAGCTCGCGACGGACTGCGTCTCCTATGTATACCACATAATATCCCTGTGCTCTCTTGTTATTGCTGGATATATGCGCCTCGGAATTTGATGATTTTCGTTATTACATCCCGGAATCGATAGCTGTCGATGCAACCGATGATCTTGATTGATAACGACCTCAGCAGCTTCACGTTCAACGCCTGTGTTGAAGTTGCAGACAACAGTCACGACGATTGTGGCCATTTTGTGGCTTGCAGGTTGCCACGTGGGATGACGGGTTACTGCTGTGGCAATGCACGCCACCGCCGAGGCTGAGGACTGCGGCGCTGTGCGAGTCTCATTGTTTCCCTCTTTTCCCCTGCTCCCATTTTCAATCTCTCTTCGACGTTTTTCTGCGATGGCAACGTACAGAGATCCGTATTCTCGACCATACAGTGGGCAGGCCCAAGCGTATCCCAGTGGCGACAATGCCGCGTACAATCCATACGACAACCGAGCGCCTCACGAGACCTATGATCAGGGAGGGTACGGAGCGTATGCAGGAAACTACAGAGACGAGCCATTCCAACCTCCAGACCAATATCCGGGCAATACGAAAGAGGAGAGCCGGTTTGACGACGATACGCCTGGAACCGAGCCCAAGAGAAGACTCACAAAGTGAGTATCCACAGTGCTGGTGGATCGGGGCTCTGGTTGACGTGTATGGTTTCAGGACGTCGAGAACACTGCGAACGCTCAAATATGATAATGATAACTTGTGGACGAGGGTGAGCGTGATATGTATTCTCGTCTCAGTCGGAGAATGACTATCTAGAGTAGGGCGGGCGAGGACGATGCATTGGCAGGTTCTGCTGCTGCTCTATATTCACAGCGCTCTTCCTCGTCATTAGCATCATTCTGTCACTTCTGCTTGTGAGTAATTGTCCTTATATCACACCGACGAGCTTCGTTGATGTTGGGACCAGTGGATTCGGCCACCTAGCATTGAAGTGTTTGGCGTCGGCGCACCGAGCACCGGGAGCGAGGTACGTCTTTGTCTTGACTCATATGTCAACGCTCACCGGTCCAAACAGATCCAATTCACGAATGACGGTACCTTGAACATCAATCTGGGCGTCAACATCAGGCAAGTCGTCTCGTGTTCGAATGGTATAGGCGTACTCACATGTCTACAGTGTGAACAATCCCAACTACTTCTCAGTAGCATTCAAAGAGATCAAGGCTCAGGTACGCCATTCCTAACCTCATATCATTATTGAGTTGAGCATTTTGCAGATCTTCTACCCTATCAACAATACTCCAATTGGGACGGGGCAAGAGAACAATATCGTCTTCCCCGGAGGATCGTCAAGGAACATCACGTTCCCTTTCACAATCTCCTACAAATCCAGCAGCGACCCGAACCAGGCAGTGATAAGCGACATCGCATCCAAATGCGGATTTGGGGGCGGGAGCAAGTCAAACCTGGTCGTAAACGCGAAGCTCACGGTATATCGCTGTCGTGCAGGATGAGACCCTGTCTAACGATCGTCATTACAGCTTGGCCTGAAAGTTCTTGCTGTTACGATTTCTCCGACAATCAGTCAGGACTTCAGCTTTGCATGCCCTCTTTCCGAATCAGATATAGAGGTGCGCTCATTCATAAAAAGGCTTTGATATATGCATGAGACTCACCTTTACGTAGCAAATCCTCAAGAACGGAGGTCTCTCGGGCTTGTCTGGCCTATTATCTGGCTCTTCTTGAATACGTTGTCTCATTTCCGGACACCCTTGGACATTCTACTAGCGGACTACATCCATCGGATGTTGTACATTACGCATACTGACTACGTGATTACCACGATGGTGGATGGGTGCATTACGGACACCTGGACTATGTTATGGATCTGCTATATACTCCTGCCACTGCGGCCGTGCGGCTTGACATGAGACGTTCGTTGATGAGACGAGCGTACCTCACTCATCCCCTCCGGGACCCCTCTCTATAGCTTTCTCGGCTTCGGCTTCATTCATACTCGTCTCTCCTTGTATCTGGCTGCCCACATTCTGCACTTGCGCCTCTACCTCCTTCTTTATTATCCCTTCCGCGCCGCACTCGCCACAGCACCTGCCGATCATACCTCTCCACTGCAAATGGCCCTGGACTTCGCATTTCACGTTTTTAACTCCTTTTACAGCGACCGGCTCCAGCCCTGACACGCTCCAGCTAACATCGCTAGCACGGCTGAGCACTGCGAGGATATAGTCGTCTTCAGCATAGCCGTTGACGAGCTGCCCGGCCACGACACGGCGGACAGCGGACCACGTCTCAGGGTCGCTGGGAGCAGGCAGGCCGAAGAGGAAGACGTCCTGCACTAGGTGGGCAGTCTCGGATGGTGGGAGGGTGCCTAAGTGCTTCAGTGCCTCGAAGATGACCAGAGAGCCTAGCGAATACCCAACGAGAGTTACTGGCCGCGCGCCGAATGCGCGCTGAGCGAGGAGGGTACCGAGGACGGTCCCAGTCTTGACTGCGAGAGCTTTGGCGTTCATCCATGGGTTATCTGTGTTTTGCATAGTAATTGGACCGTCATAACTGAGGGAAGGCGGTTTACCATACCTATTATACGGCCGATCTTCAGCCAGGCAATAGGAGCGAGTGAGCTCGTCAGGCTGGCTAGGACAGTGCGTTTGATAATCTCCCCTTTGACGTATTGCATTGCTTGCGCCTTTATCAAGGCATATAGCGCATCTGATAATGTTCTCAATGCCTCGACTTCCTGCATACATTTCGGTGTTAATCAAGATTATTATGGACCGTCAGGAAGAAGGAGACTTACCCATTGGAGAGCATAGGTATCATTACCGCCGAATACTGTCCATGGCTCTACTACGTCTTCTTTGCAAGTTAGCCACCCACTAATGCATATTCTGACTGCCAATGTCTCCTTCGGTGGCCGTACTGGCAGGATAGCCAAGTCCTGTACGTCTCTCGTATGACGCTCAACCATACTTGCTGTGGATCTCGCCCCATATGTGCCGAACAGCGCACCACACACCACAGATGAGCTAGCTAGCCCGGTCGCCAGCATTCCCGCCGCAGTCCCTCCCACTCCCAGAAAACTGAGAACTGTGCCGACGCCGGCTCCGACTAGAGGAGCTGCCAGGCCACCAGTGACACCTATTAGCACGCCCCCCGCGACAGCGCCCAAGCCCATCCCAACTTGACGCAGTGTCCGCCCTTTCTCTGCTTGCTCGTCCTTCGCTCGCTGAGCGTGCTTTTCCGCTTCGTTGACTGCGCGGTCAGGGTCCTTTAGGGTGGCTGCTATGGATATTTCGTCAAGCGGAGCGAAGGTCGACAGGAAGTGGCGGGTATGCGCCGAGTATTGTTTATGAGATGTTACATGAAGAAACAGGATGGCGTTGAAGACTTTCTCGCATAGATCCTGTCTAGGGAGTCTCGGGAGGTCTCCGACTGATGTGTCAGTCATAGGACTCAACTGCGGGCAACTACCTTCCAGTACAAAGATTAAATGAAGCTTGTCACGAGTGGAGGCCGTAGGTTAATCGCTCACCACCGCCGGGCTCCTGACATGCGGTCCATGTATGCTGAGCTAGCTGCTGAGCCCAAGTGTTGACTTCGTGAACGTATGCATCCCTCGTCTTCTCCCTATATTCGTCAGGTTCTGACGACAAACCGTATTCTGCGATTGCATAAAGCTTCAGGGTGTTTCGATGGTCGGCCAACCGACGGAAAACATGTCGGAATATGACGGCGCGGTCTTCTTCGCTCAGTTCCTTGGGCGGGGTGACCTTCGTGAGATCACTCATGATTTACACCGTTTTGTGCACGAGTAGAGATGTTGAGAGTTGAAAAGACAGGAATGGGATGGAGGACCCATGGGTGCAGCTATAATTGTGCTTAACTGGGAGTTCATCGGTATCGGCGTCATAGATGCGGAGAGGTAGTGCCTTATATGCACGCCACACTTGAGTTAACCAGACCGGACTCTTCACTAAAGGGCTTATGCATATGTATTCCAATTACTACTGCCTATACGTACAAATTAAAATATGCAACACCACTATGAGGCCTGCACGAGAAGATTCTGGCGAATTCGAGCGATGTCCTGGTCTGTGAGGCTGGTATGCGTCTTCAAGTAATTCTCAGCTCCGCCGTATTTATCTTTGAGTACGCGATCCAGAACAGCGCGGATAGTCTCGGGTCTGGCAAACTAAGTCTAAGAAGCAATCCATGAGTGATCAACTGGAAAGCGTACCTCGCCGAAGCCATCTTCAACATAGCATCCATGTTGTCCCGGAACATCTCTTCCTTCTGGAATCTTGCTATGAGCATAGGCAACGCCGGGTAAAGTCCAATTGTCGTCAGGGCGTAGTCGTTAACTATGGTCTCATCATCCACGCCCAGTAACTTCCAGCAAAAGTCATACTGAATGAGACACGGCAGTATCAATGGCATCATGATATTCACCTTGAGAAGTATCGCGGCAAAGACGCCAGTCCGGTCCTTTCCAGCTTGTGCGACAAGTGTCAGGACACGTCCCTAACGATCCAAGGAAGGACATAACCTGTGCAATGAACCAAACATGGCTCCTCCGGGTGATCTCTTAGGTGCAATAGCACTTTCTCGTACGCAGGGCCACCGCTTTCAAATATGCCAGTGTACAAAGCAGCGAAGGCCTATAGGCAGATCTGAGCGCCGGCATGATCTCTCTCTCCAAAGCAGCATTACGCACCGTTAAATCGTCCGCCTGGAAGCGTTTCACTCTACCCACGGATTTCAGACCACCACTAGGAGAGCATAGAGCATTCATCCCGCACCTAGCTGCTAGTCCCACGGGATCATATGCGTCGTCGTCGGATACGGGGGCCCTGACGAACTCCACGCCATCGACCGCTGGTGTGGCTGCCTTATATTTGGCGATCTCCAGCTCCGAGCGGAAGTCAAAGACCTTTCGGACACCCAGGCTCTTCAACTTGTCCTTGCCGGATTCAGTGATCTTTGTAGGTTCCCCAGAGCGAAACAGGTAACAAGACCGGACTCGGGCACTTCGATCTGAAGTTGGATGTCCTCCGAAGTCGCGGATGTTCACTATGCCATCGACCTCAACAAACGGAGGAGAGGAAAGAGTCTTCTGCAATATCTCCGGGTCGATCGTTGGGATGGACATGGGTGCGTTGAATGTAGTATCTGATGAATGCAGGGCGGCGCTGAGTACTTATCTACAAGCCATACCCGTTAGCAAATCACGGCAACTTAGCAGTCATCATCATCTTTGCGCACGCAGATTCGTTCGCAGGAACATCGTCTAAGGTGCACGTGCAGGCCACCTACATAGCCATGCACTCTGCTGATTCTGCACAGCGGCAAAATCGGGCTCGAAAACATCTTCCAGCCGGCAAATCATTTCCGTGCTTCCTGAGGGAGTTCTTGGTGTCTGGAAGGCTCAGAACTGTTGAAGAAATTGTGAGAAACGCGTGTGCTGAGCAGTGACAAGATAACAGTAATTGTGTGAGAAACTCATACTCTACAAGGCAATATAGTAAAATTCGACTTGGGACCGGAAAATGTGCTCAACTCGTTCAGTATTGGGTATTCGACGGCCGCTACTGTAGAAATGATCCTCTTGTCAAATGGAGCACCTTTCACAAGAGGAACAAAGAAATCTGGTAAAATTTGCAAGCCTCAGAATACGTTGTGCAATAGTAGCGGTACCAGTGACTGGGTGGCCCGCATCATACGAGCTTCCGTCTCCGGGAGATACCGAGCTTCTGTATCCCATTGTCCGTATGGATACGCTGATGGTCTTTTCCGACCATGATCAGAACAGCAAGAGCTTCGTGGATTTTTGCCTGCGTATCATCCGTGATATCGATGGTCTCTAATACTACCGACTGTGCATCAAGAGCATCATGATCATGGAGTTCAAGTGCTAGCTTCGGTTTGGAGATAGCACACAGCCTGCAGATTCCTCCACGGGGATCAGCGAATCCCTCCGTTCCATTTACACTCAGGCAAGTTCCGTAATATTCCTCCGCGTTGAGTTCGTGCACCTGACTATAGCGAACAAATAGTATAGTAAGTATAACTTCGGAGTATGTTGCTGAACGGCGGGACCGATTACTCGGATGCCTCGTGCTGATTCTCGACCTTCAAGCGCTCACTGATGGCCAAGCTTTCCGGCGCGGGATATCAGAATTTCGTCCCCGGTGGCCGTACAGCCATCTCCTCATACGGAGTGAGAATACGCTCAGTTGTATCACCTTACCCCATGCGCTCATAAGGTTTATCTCGTTCTACCACTGTATATACCGCAGAACGGTGGTCAGCAGTGATTATCTTCAGCGTGTCTCCCAGCGCAGCGCACTGCAATGACTGGCCAGCTCAACGTCGCGCAGGGCCACCTATTTGGCACGGTCTTCGAGGCCGGACTCTATGGTGAGTTTGGACACACCTTCATTGGTAGCCTGGAAAATTGATCTGTGGTAGGCATCTACCTCGTCCTCTTCATTGCATGTCTGTACATATTCCGGACCAGCAGCCGGAGGTACACTCGAAGCAACAAGATTATCATGGGCACTATATGGCTTATGTTCTGCATCTCCACAGCACATCTCGTGAGTTGCCTGACCATAGACTGCAGGCTACATTGCTGACCGTCGGACCTGCGGATCTCAAGGGAGGCACGATCCAGTCTTTAGAAGCAGGCTTCTTCGATGTACGACCTGCTACCCCAGAAAGCTACTTCAATGATAAATCGGCGTGGTTGAACTTGATGAATAAAAGTTTATATGGTGTCAACATTATTGTGGGCGACAGCTTACTGGTGGGTAATATCATCAATATTTTGTTAGGGCTCTTGCTCATGCCGCTGCCTCCACAAGATATATCGCTTGCACGTCATGTATCATTCCAACCATTGGATTATCATCCCGCCCATTATGACAGTCTTGGCCACTATCGGTATGTAGGCACCGCCGTAGTTGGAAATGTTACTGCTCACCGCTATTAGTAACATGGGGCCTGTTGGTCTGGGAATTTTCTCGGCTTGCCCCTGGTGAAACCGCATTCGCGGAATCGGTCAAAAAGCTGGCGCCTGCGGCATTTTCCCTGTCCCTGGCCACGAACCTGATCATCACAGCCCTCATAGTGCATCGGATATGGCAGGCCGAGCGCCGTCTCCGGAAAGCCATACAAGAAGCAGACGTTTCGTTCTATCGTGCACTGCTTGCGAATACGATCGAATCGTGCATTCTGTACCCGATCGCACTCGTCATCACGCTAGGCCTGTATGGCACGGGTAACAATGCGCAAGATGTGGTTACCGGACCCATGACTCAGAGTAAGCAACTTGCCGACTTCAGCTCGCCATGCGACTTAACGCCTCCATGCATAGTCATCAGCATTACCCCGACGTTATTATGGATGCAAGTCCGGCTAGGTTTCAGCCGCTATGACGCTGCAATTTCAGCGGAAGCGAATACTCTCATTCGGCCGCCAGGGAACAATGCTGCGATCGTCTTAGTAACTAGAGAAACAAGGACGGACACTTGTAGTGCTCGTAGCAAGCCAAAGGATCCGGAGGAGATTTGATGTTGTACGGTCTCTAGGTTCCCTGGACGTCAATGCTGTTTGTATGTTGTATGACTAATGAATCAGATTAAGTCAATCTTTTAGGACTGCAACAAGACGCCCCCAGTTCTACATCTTATCCTCAGAAGATACTCTCTTCCGGTGGCTCCATTACTGTGGCCGTGCATGCTGGGCTGGACGTCTGCGTCGTACTTTGGAAGTCCTCGGTCCCGTCGTATGTGACGTTGCTTTTTCCATGTTTCCATGAACCATGTCTGCACCGTACGAGACGGTTGCAGTTGTTGCCGTCCGGAGAGTATATCTCCCGGGTGGCTCGTCCATATAACTCGATTTGCGGTCCGACTCCCACACAGTACCTTCTACTGCCGACATAAACCGTAAGGTAAGTGATTGAGCCATTCTACCACATTCCTGGTCCTTGTCACGATATCTCAGCTGTCAGTATCAAAGCACGCCTCGCATCACACAGCCGCAGTAAAAGGTTAGTCCCCGACATTCCGAATGATGACTGAGCGCAACTTGGCAGTGACTGGCTTCCGAACCAGACTGCATAGCATGGACGGCAGGTGCTGGTGAAGAGTTACGATCCATATATATCTGTATAATGGACTATGGAGGGCTGCAAACGCTATCTGTGGGATGTGACAAAGGCCTGAAATCCTTCCTGTCTCATTTACTGGTCCGACTATCCGATCCTAGCGCCCGAAACGTGATAGCGCCGCAAGGCACGTGACCGCGTCGAGATTCATAAACTCCCATCGCTAGACGGAATGTCCGAATTCTCTGATATATAACACCATGGCTTTCGAAGGTCCGCCCTCAATTCCTGCTTATTTCTTGGACATATGAGTCAAGGCCACAGCACCCCGTTACAGTCTTTACTGGGCGGACTCGGACTTGTCCCTCCTGTGCATGGCCTTCTCGTATTGAATGGCGATGTTTTCGGCATATCTGGCTTTCTGCACCGTGCTGCTAGAGGTGCCTTTGAGCCCGCGTTAGGCGTGCTGGGTCTCGTACTTGGGGGCGTGGTCGTAGGTGCACTGGATGGCACGGGACCCACGGCTCTCCGCGATACCAGCCTGACCCGAATTGTCATATCTGGCTTACTGGTAGGGGTGGGCACAAAGGTAGGCTTTCCTATGCGCCGTTATCGTCTTAGCATATCTGATGAAGATACAGTTTGCCAATGGGTGCACCTCCGGGTATTATTGTCGGCCGTCCTAGCAGTCTCCCGGAGTTAATATTCGTTCGTTACAGACACATGATCTGTGGCATCTCGCGCTTTTCCTCTCGGTTAGCTCTTCGTAAACGTTTGCTCGCTATATGTTATCTGCTTAGCTTACGAAATATCGACCTAGGTCTTTGGCTGCTACGGCGACCTTTTGCACCACAGGAATATTGACCGCCCGCTTCGCGCACGTGAAATCATTACTACCCCAGGGGTCTATGGATTGGAATCTAAGCCCTTCAGCGACGCCACTAATCGCTTTACAAGCAGTACCGCTCGCCATTGAGAGCGCTTTGTATTATCACGTGCGTCATGTTGTGGCTGAGACCCAGTAATCTCTTGATCGTCCTCCAGACACACCACGCTACAGAAAATAAGGAGACACCTCCTTCTCGTTCTTTACTCCGCTCATTAGCGCTCATTTCTAGCGCTTTCGACTTCGCCTTAGCGCTCCGGGTTTCAAATCTCACCGATCCTGTGAAAGTGGTCTCATTCCTAGTCCTCCCCTTCCACGGAAGCTTCGACCCTTCCATGGCTTTCTTAGCTCTCGGAGCGTTACCCCTCATGACCATCCTCTATCACCACACCCGGCACGATGAGCGGCCACGGTTAGGTGGCGCATGGTCGATACCCAAGGGTGGCAGCGTCGACCTGCGTCTTCTATTCGGAGCGGCTGTCTTCGGCGTAGGCTGGGGTATGGAGGGCATCTGCCGTACGTAGATCTACTCGGTTCGCGACGTCGCCTGACCTGCGTCTTTCACAAGCTGGTCCCGGCTTGGTAAATTTAGGCAGGGCTATAGCTACCGGTCGTAACCTAGAGCTCACGGCCGCCTGGCTTGGATCCGTCATTGTCGGAGGTCTTATATGCTGAACAGCAGTCTATTCTTATTACTACGAGATACTGGAAGATAGTGATACACCAATACGACATATGGCGCTATTATACTACAATAGCACACCTAAGAAACAAGATTACGAGTCCACCTCAATGGGACTCGCTACAGCGGCTGGTGAGGCTTTTGAACCTCTCGCTCCGCCGGTTTTACTCCTGCCCCACCGTACACTGACCCGTTCTCCTTCAATGTCCAGCCCATGCGCCCAAGCTTGGGCAGCTAATTCAGCTGACGGCCGGTCTTTAAAGTTAACAAAAGCACATCTAAGAAATATTCAGTGAGTTTTGCACTCGCGCAAGTTGCACCCGTACGCACCGCGACTTGGCCACATGCACGACAGACTTGATTTGCGATGGCTGTATCGCAGGGAGAGAGTGCGCGACACGTGTGCGGATGCTTTGTTCCGTCGCTGCTGAAGGGAGCGATGAGAGGAAAAGCGATGTCTGGATAGATCACGATCAGAGACAGGAACGTATTAAAGCGGGGGGAGGGGGGGGGGCGTACCACAGACTGGTCCTCTGGAGGCTGCAGGCCCATCGTAGCCGCATGGCCAGCCATGATTTTCTTCGCGACAGGGTCACTTCGCCCATGGTACCGATCTTGGATGTTCTGCTTCGACAGCTCATTGTCCACTGGCATTTCATGCCTGACGCGCAAAGTGTTCAGTCGAGGTACACGGACTACAGACACCCGCAGCGCTCACCTGTAAGGGCACTCGGCGCCGCGCTTGCAGTCACCTTTGACGTAGAAGGAGCAGACATGCGGCCGGTTGCGCTTGTAGTACGGATCCGTCCGCGCGAGCTGCTTCAGCATCTCCTTCCCCGCGGCCTGCGCCCTGCCCGAGTCCAGCAGGCTCTTATTCCCCTCCAACTAACCACACCACACTCAGCCCTCATCCCTCAGCTCAGCCCAGACGCAAGCATAGCACGCACCTTGCCCTCCATATTCTGTGCATAGTACTCCCTATTAATATCGCTTGTCGGCGCCTCGTTCTGCAATGCGAGCGCAGTGTCGCGGACCTGTGTCGGCAGGCCGTACTCGAGGTCGAGCAGACACGTCTGGCAGACGTTCTTGATCTTCGCGCAGGTCTGGCAGATCACGGTCGTCTTGAAGCGCATGCCCGTGCCCGGGTTCCAGCGGAAGACGGTGAACGGGCGCGCGCATGTCCCGCAGGACCGGCCGAATTCTTGCTTCGACTAGGGGAAGGAGATGTGCACGGCGTGAGCGGAGGAGAGGGAGCAAGACGGAAGGCGGGCGCACCATTCGGACGAAGGCATTGTCGCCCAGGCCTGCGTGTCGTCGATTATCATGATTCCATTTACACACGAGCTAGAAGAAGTCTTACATGTCTCGCAAAGGATTGGGAACTCGCTCTGTTCCCAACCAGCCTTATTGATGTCAAGTTTGGGTGGCATACCGAATGAAAGTGATACTGTGCACAGCCACACTGGCAGTTCTCTATAATACCTCCATGACCGAGGCGGACATCCACTGCTTACTCATCCACACAATAATTCAGCACAATGAATCATAGTCCAAGGTTATTGCGACATGGTACTCTATAAGACAAGCTCCCACTATGTATACTTTACACGAATGGACAAACTGAACGGCAGCGAAGTCGCCGTGACCGTCATCTCCCCTCCGTCGTCCACAAGCTCCGACAGCTTCTTCTCCAAATTCGGCCGCGTCGCCTCCTCCAGTTGCGGCGGCGCCTGGAAGTAGATCTGCTTTGTCGGCGTGGACAACGACGGCTTCTTGATCTGACTGTACAGTTAAATTGTTAGCACCTCGCTACGTGGAAGATATGACAAGACGTACATATCCTGCCGCTCGACGAGCATCTCGATAAGCCTGTCGACGGTCCAGTCGCGACTGATCGTGATGTCCATGGTCTGCCCGCCGCACACGGGGCAGTCGTCGCGCTTCTCGTGCTCGAAGGTGTACGAATACACGCCTTCGGTGCCGATCAACATGAAGTAGTTGTTCAGGTAGGCCGCGGAGCTCGTGGCGATCTTGAACGCCTCGTTGCAACAGGACGCTATACAAATCATCGGGTTAGCGGAACGGAGAGAGGGAGGGAGAGGACGAACCGGCGATGATGGCGTTGGTGGATGCGATGGCGGGGATGATGTTCTTGACCACGCCTTGTGTTAGAGACCATGTAACGCCTTCGATGTTGAATTCCTTGGCGCGTTTGGAGGCGGTGTTGTAAAGCCAGTTGATGTGTTCTGGGTCGTCCGTGTCCATCTTCTTGTCTAGAAATGTTGCGGGTAATCTACCATGTCAAGTTGAAAGATATACGAAGCCGCGTACCTTTGAATACTCGCGGCCATTCCAGTACGGATGCCCATTCTATGCAGTGCTCCGGGAGACGAGGGGTGTTGGCGATGGTGCAGATGGGGAATGCTGTTTGCTTGTTGAGCATGTCTAGCGAACATTCATAACAGGAGGTGATGGTCGGCAGGATCACACGAGCTTGGCCCTTGAATCCTACATTAGTCTGCTTCAGCCTCTGCAGTTTCACCTTGCAAATGTGATCACCTACCCTCCGTACCGCCGTCTATGAGGGGCTTCAGGCTTTCAGGATTCTCCGGATCAACCATGTTGACTAACGTTGCATTAATCCACCGGCGAGCCTCTACAGAGTCCAGGCCGCAGATAACGAGGTTGAACTGCATGTAGTAATCTTCATCTTTGTCCTGGATCTTGCCATAGTACCTATACGAGTCGTAAATTCCGGTTAGAATGACCATGTTCGCTATGACTCACGGAGTGACTTTCACACCTGGGACCCTGTTCATCACAAACTCTGCTGCGACGGTGGCTTTGGGGTTGCCGACGTCCTTTGGTCTGAATCAAGTCCATCAGACCATGCACTGTCTTTCCGATGAGAGTACACACCTGAAGAGAAACTGCCGGTTGAGATTACTGATATCGATAGTGTCCATGTCTATAACGTGGATGTCCTTGAATCCAGATAATGCGAGATTCGCAAGGATCTCGCAGCCCAAGCCTCCAGCACCAATAACAAGAATCTTGCATTGGTTCCGTAGAAAGTCCTTGACCTATGAAATCATAAGCACGGTCGTCAGAAGACACTGCGAACAACATACGCCATCGCCGGCGAGGAACGAAGGGTCCGTGCGGGGACCTGGCCTATCGAGAACCTGGTCTATATGATAGTACTGGCCTTGCCACCCGCTCGAGGACGCGTTGCCGTTGACAGCGACGGACATGGTGTCGGTTATAAAGCAGAACGTGCAGTACACCGCGTATTAAGGCCTATTAAGGCGCGTACGAATTAGCGCCCGTCGTGATCGAGACCGCACGTGACGTCGTACATTTCTCGCTTTTGGCTTGCACTTAAGCTTCATTAGTGTTATACAGTTCAGCACTTCAGCGATCAGCTATGGCTCTGTCTGGTACTGCTCTGCACTTCTCCGGTCACCAGTATCTGCGCCATAGACTTGTGCTCTCTATTCTCAGCGGAAAGCCAGTCAAGGTCGACAAAATCCGGCCTGAAGACAAGAACCCTGGTCTTCGTGGTAGGTACGGACACGTCTGTCATTGCAGGAGTAAATTCTAACGCAAGGCCATAGACTTTGAAATTAGCCTGCTGCGACTCCTTGAGAAAGTCACGAATGGGACGGTCATAGAAATATCTTACACAGGTGCGACGTTTCCGACCACGCCCCCCGTATTGCATGTCTGAAGCACTCGCAGGCACTGCCGTGCTCCTCAAGCCGGGGGTCATATCTGGTGGCCCCGTTACGCACGAATGCCCTCTTTCACGGTCGATCGGGTACTTCCTGGAGCCCATCATTATGCTCGCGCCCTTTGCCAAGAGCCCATTCCAGTTGACTCTCCGCGGTATCACGACCGACGACCGCGACCTCTCGGTAGGGTCCTAACGGAAGACGGAGACGTGTTCTCATTTGTACCCTATCCAGGCTGACCTCATCCGAACCGTGACGCTACCGCATCTGCAGCTGTTTGGCGTTGCGGACGGGCTTGAACTGCGGGTATGTCGTAGAGCAGAGATGGACTTGCGACCTTTGTCTGATAATGCATTACAGATTAAGAAACGCGGTTCGTCACCAGGCGGAGGCGGCGAAATTCAGTTCTTATGCCCGGTAGTGAAGCAAGTCAAGACCCTCAACTTTGTAGACCCTGGAAAAATCAAGCGCATCCGAGGCATCGCGTATGTCCACTTGTCCATCCAAGCTCTACCATTCTCTCCGGCATACTGACCTTAACATCCAGACATGCTGTGCGCGTAAGCCCCCAATTCTCCAACCGCATGATCGACGCCTCCCGCTCAATCCTCAACCGCTACATCCCAGACATCTACCTCTACTCCGACGTGTACAAAGGCGCCGATTCCGGCCACTCCCCCGGCTATGCCCTCTCCCTCCTAGCCGAATCCACCACCGGCGCGCTCCATTGCGCAGAGGCCGTCTCGCAGCCCGGCGTGGCACCGGAGGACATCGCGCTGGCTGCCACACGAGCGCTGTTGGAGGAAATACGGAGGGGCGGGTGTGTGGATAGGAAGCATCAGAGTCTGGTGCTGCTTATGATGGTGCTGGGGAGTGAGGATGTGGGGAGGTGTAGGATGGGAGAGCCGACGCCGAGGACGTGCGTAACTCACTTAAGATTTCATTTTGCTGAGGACACGGAAATTAACGGACGATTGTGGTATCAGGATACAATTTCTGAGGGACGTAAGAGAGTTCTTTGGTACCTCTTTCAAGATCGTCCCCGCGAACCCCTCAGAGCCGACTTCCGGAGAGCTGCTGTTCTCTTGTTATGGGTCTGGCTACACGAATATCAATCGGTCTGCCGCTTAGATTTTAGGCAGCTGGAGCTCAAAAGTATCCTACTATTCAGTTAATGTTTTGGATATTCGATAACAAGGAGCGATGTACATTGATTTGAGTCCGCCACCGCAAGCTCTAAAACATGCACCGAAACGGATCCGCCTGCCTTCGTACTATACTCTGATTACATGTGTCGTTGCAATCGTCAATCACAGTCAGGATAATCTGTATATCTCTGCAGTCCATCACGGCTCCGCCTTCACCTCCACGACCTTCTCCGCAATTGCCCCCACCTTGTCCTGCGACACCGGCGTCAGCATCGACTCGCTATGGCCGTCGCTGTACGTGTCCTTGAAGTGGACGATCAGGTCCGGGCGGGAGACGTGGCTGAGCTCCGTGCTGTAGTTGGACTGGTGGGCCCGTGTGCTTCTGGTGCGGTCGGAGGGGCGAGTGGGGTTCGTGGCGAAGCTGAGGTTCGCGCCCGTGCTCAGAGCGGTGGACGTGATGCCGTGCCCGGAGGCGACGCGGAAGATGACGAGGAGGGGCGCGATGATCTAGGTGATGTTGCGTTGCTATTAGAGCACACTGAAAGCGAAGGTAGGGATGTAGCACGTACCTGTACTTGACTGAGCACCTGCATGAAGATATTCTGCAACGGATGGTTCAAAACATAGGGGACCAAGAACAACAACGAGCATGCCGCATAGAGCGACGCAGACTCGACGAGCATTGCCGCCACGGAGGTGTAGTACGTCCCGTACGCATGCCCGAGGCTGCGCGTCACCTCGAGCCGGTGGTACATGAGCCGCGCCAGGATGAGGACCGTGGTGAGGATATTGAGCGTCAGGGAGATAGAGAAATAGGCTAGAGCGAAGTTGACGCTGCTGTCGGACCAGATGCTAAGGCCTGGTTGCGAGACCTGGGTGAGGAGGAGGGTGCCCATGGCTGAGTGTGGCGTTAGCATGAGAGGAGGCTAAGATAGTTCAGTGCTCACCGAACGATGCCAGCCACAGCAGACATGGTATGGCCAGGATTAACCAGACGTATCGGCCTGTTCGCGCGGTCCAGATGATATAGCACCGCCATATCTATTTATCCTCCGTCAGGATCCAGCAGTGCCATCGAGATCAAACAAGCTTAACAAAACCCAACTTACCATCAGTGCATCGGCTAACCAGTTAGCGAGCGTAAAGGTGATGTTGCCAAGGAGGTTGGCTGGGATGGAGAAGGCGGCCTCCTGCCAGGCCTCTGGCCCTCCTGGGTAGTTGCGGTCGTCGACGAACGTCATTTGCGCTACCCGAGAACTGCTCGAGACGAAGAGAGTTCCCAAGATGAACATCACGATGATGTAAGCCAGGAAAAACTGGCTGGAGCTCTTTCTATGCAGGTCTTTCATGAGAAGGTATGCAGTCTGCACGAAGATCGTGAAGTGGATGCCTGCAATCACAGGTATGTTGATATCAGTCAGAAGGTGCTGTGGATAGCCCTGCGCACCATAGACTACTCCCGTCATGATAGCTCCATCGAGAAGCGTCCGCTCGTTGTATATGTCAAGAGCGGTCTCGTTGGCAGGCAGCCACGCTGGAGAAATGACTGGCAAAGGCGAACTCATGCTGGCCGGAAGTGTGTACTGGGTGAGTGAGGGGCGTCCAGGATGAAGAAGGCGGCAGGCACGGGGACGTCGTCCAGAGGAAGCATCGGTCATACAAAATGGAGACCGTTCATAGTAATACACACGCGTGACCTCCTGCCTTCGCAGCCTGGTGTTGTGCCTGTAAAAGGCATGGAATGTGAAGCGCCGGTGATGAAAGAGGATCAGCGGGGCCTTTACTCGTAATACGCCGAAAGTAGGTCCCCTGGGTGCCCATAGAAGGACATGCTATTGTGAGATGGCCTTGCCTTTCGGATCAATACCCGTGTACGCTCCCATGCCAGGGTTCCAGACGCGGTCAAATCACCAATGGGCCGGAGCAACCAGCGGACAGATATTTTCAGCTGTGCAAAGCCTATTTGAAGCGGTCTGGAAAGGCGGCCATAGACGCGGGTAGATTATAGCTTGAGCCGATATGAAAGCCTCGTGTGCTGACACCTGGCGCACACCTGGCCGCATTCTCCGGTCTATAAAGTGCAGCTAACTTGGACTCACGGGAGGAGAACAGTACCGAGCACCGAGGTAGAGAGAGCAAGCCAAGGACTGATATAGACCCGTCATCTGATGCGACAGGTCGCGAGTATGGCTGATGAACATGTCAAATCTCGGAATAACAGTTGGGATATGTCGAGTATATGGGCCCCTGTAGGCGCGATTTGATGCACATTGCTATCCACTGCCGTTATTCTGCTCGCGGCTGTGGGACCCATCGGAATCGGAGCGCCGTTCCAGCGGTAGAGATCGTAGACGCTACCGACAAGCCAGCGCGCAAAGTGATTAAGAGTCGGACGCCGTGCTCGATGGTGAGTAGGACAGAGATGTCGACCCGACCATAGCCTCAAGATTCAAGCCAACTTCAAAATGAGAGAATGCACGGCCAATGAATTGCCAGCCGGCGGCAGGAGTGACCGGCGGCAGGAGCGATGGCACGTGACTGTCATTCTTGAACGTTTCAACGGGTTTCAACCTCCGCGACGCTCTCTACTCAGCTGTTGTTTCCGATCGTCTGCACTTGGTCGTAATACGCCATAGGAATCTTCGAACTTGGAAGCACATTGAATGCAGGCAGCACGGCGCGGGAGCCAGGATATACCTGAAGCAGTAAGACATGGTACAAAGGCCGATGCTAACCTTATTATTCTTGGCAATCATCGTCGTCATATGTTACCAGCACGAATCAGAACACTTCCGAAATGCCAATCCGGAACAACATGCATTTCTACCGTCACCAAGTATCCACTTGCCGTGAATATTGCCCTCGGAACGCTTATCATAGCAGCCAACAGCATAAGGGCTATGGGCAGGTCTTGTATGCCCACCACGCTTTCCTAGTTATATGTTCCCCGTCTTCCTCCGCGTACAACATAATCTTCTCATTTAGTTAGACATCACTATCGCTACCTTTCTGCTACATCAGTTCTCCAGCGCTCAATCTCTGCAGCTTTCATCCGCACAAGCAATCGCATGAGCACCAGTGTAGTGGATGCACTGCGGAAGCTGAAGCTAGCTCTAACAAATTGGTTCTCGCAAGCCTGGAGATCTTTCCAGAAACGCATGACAGGCCCTATGCCCGTTGTCCTCCAGCCTATCCGCGATCTTTCAGGTACGTCCATATTGTCGGGCGCTGCAGCGGATGCTTACGTTCTCTTAACTACAGATCCCAGATTGGACGAAGCCGTCCAAGTCCTTGTTGCTGCGTTCAAAGAGAGTAAGATGTTCACGCATTAATATTGTCCAGACTGCATAGCCAACTCCCATCATGTTTGTGTAGATGAAGTCGCGCGCGCGATGATTGGCGGCCGGGAAAGGCTACGAACCATGATGCACACTGCAGTCGTGCGAGCTACCGTCGTCGGAGGGCAGCTTTGGATTGCCCTCGACGAGTCGGACAGGGTCGTGGGTACCGCATCCTGGTATCCCCCAGGCTCGGATTTTCTTGACGAGTACGTGCGAGAACCTCTCACAGACAATCAAAGACATTCAACTTTTTATCACGGCGCAGTGATGCGCAATTCAACGAAGGCTTCGCTCAATTCTTCGCAGAGCTGCAGAAAGTCGATCCTGCCGTCTATGATTGGTGGTTCACAGGGGTTCGTAGTCGTATCTTCTGGCCGTCCGTCGCTCTCTGCGAATAACTCATATCTGATTGTTATATAGCTCCTCCCAAAATACCGGGAAAGCTCGAAAAAATACTTCAGCACGCCAGAAGACCCCGAGGGCGGGAAGTTCAGAAAGGATAATTGGAATCTAGTTTCCTTCTCCGTCATACCCGATTTACAACGGCGCGGGATCGGCAGACAATTACTCAAGGTCGGGGAAGACAAGGTAGGGACCCGTAATCCTACTCACATTACTTTTGGCCGCTGGACGCAACCTTTCCACTGTCTAGGCCAAGGAGCAGCATAAATCATGCTGCCTCGAAACTTCGACCGACGAAAATGTTAGTCCTCTTATGAGTTCTTTACCGAGTATACGCTCACGGTTGAATGCAGCTCAAAATGTATGAACGACTGGGCTACCGTCTCCTGGGTATGGAACATGTGGACGGACCCCCCGGTCATCCCGGCTATGACCAGCGCATTCTTATCAAGGACCCATAGCACCTGATTTATCACCATCTAGATACCCTCTTCTTCCGCCGTTGTCGTTCCTCCATGCGCCCTATGCCGCAGCACCTATCAACGCCCGCAGGACGGTTTCACGACCATCTGTGAATGCCTGTGTCTGCGCAGGACGATGACCTGGCTGTCCGGCCGATCGATAGATGCCTCAGTGCTTGTGAGGCTCATCAAGTGGTCACTCTAGGCTTTGTTCGTCTACCAGCTATCTCGTATGCAGCCCTTCGCAGAGTCTGCTTGTACATTTTGCTCATCTCAGCCGTGATTGACGCCATCCCAGATGGACATACTATGTACTGTATTGTCATAACCATGCCAAGCAGTGGTGTACATACTTACAACAAACATGATCAATAGAGCCGCCTAGCCGTGGCGGATCAAAGTGTCACCTGTAGATAACTTCCACCCTACCTTCGCTTTCCGGTATCGCGGCGAGCCAGACCTCAAGCATGGGCCACCCTACCTCAAACTTTGTCCCGAGCTCGTCGGAGTGATGCTCTCCGTCTAGCAGTTCCAGGAAGGTTGGAGGGAAGGCTGATTGTGACGTGTGCGAGAGCGGACCCGGGGGGTTCGAGGTGGAGGAGGACATGTTAGCGACGTGGCCGAAGCGCTGTGACGTTGAAGGCAGGCGGGGCCGGGTGCGAGGCTGCGACTGCGAAAGGCCAATGGTCGGAGAAGACAAGGAAGAACTTTGGATAGGGATGGGTGCTTGGATCGGTGGCATTGAAGGAGAGCGCTTCAGGCCTGTTGCTCCAGAGATTATTGAGGACGACCTGCGCGGTCTCGTTGCAACCGGCGATTGGAGCACTTCTTTGGGCTCTCCGATATTAGGTAGATTTCCAGTGCCGAACCCGCGCGGTGCAGTAGGACCAGTAGCCAAGGTTGCTGCGCCCGAGAGCGCCAGCGTTGCATTCCAGAAAGCAGACCCTGTTATGCCCCTCCCGAGCTTGCTTCTCGGCAAATCGCCTCGTTCCCCTTGCTGCCGTTCTTTGCTGCGTTCTGCATTACTTCTATTGCGACCCATAATCAGTCCTTGAGTCTGGCTTCGGAGCTTCTCCAAGGACTTCTCGGCTTCGCTCAACTCTTTTTCGTTCTCTGGCTGCCGCAGCAACATCTGTACCGGCGAGCGAACCCGTCGGCGTCCTTGATCTGGGCTGTCTGTAAAGCTCACGACAGATGGAGATGCAGAGTCTGTCAGAGGGCTGATTGGGCTGTTCCTGGCGCTGACTGCGAGCTCAGTATTGACGCTCGCGAGCGTCGGCGGAGCCTTCGGAACTTTGCCCCTGTCAATCTCTGGCTGCGGTCCGGAATTCCATGTCGGCGAGTTGAGTACTGCCTTGCCGCGCTTGCGCCCTAGCGAGGATGACGAGGCGTTGCGGTTATGCCGAACACCATTTGCCTGACCAGGAGGAGTGGTCGATTTGATGAGCATGGGATAACGATGGATACGACGCAAGAAGCCCTACGATAACGTCCGTAGTCATTAGTAAAGCACTCACATAGACCAGCCATCGTGACAACCTTACCTTGATAACTCCGAAACTCACGAACCTTCTCACGTCAACGCCTTGATCGATGACATCGTGCTCTTGAGACCATTCAAACACTGATTTCCCCGGTTTCAGGCGAGAATAAAGGTGAAGGAGTCTGGGAAAGTCTGGTATTCGCTTGCCTGTTCATTTGTCAAGTCAGCATGGTGTGACCTCCGCAAAACCGGCATGAAAGATCCGACCTGGCTTTGTGACATACAGGCCGCATTCTTCCCGGACATGCTGCTCATCCGCGAGCCACTGTATGCTCTTTCGGAGCGTATACATATTAGAGTATTGGAAGATGTCGATTGTCATAACGACTTGGTAGTACCTGTAATGCACGTCCAGTTAACTCACGCGACGCGTTAGATGAGAGTCAACACGTACAGTAGATGCGAGATCGCATCGCGAGTAAGGTCCAAGTCGCAATCTGCGAGGTAAGCAATGCGGGACACATGGTTGACGCCGTCGATGTGCTTGATGACTTTCCCAATTGTCAAATCCCAGTTGGGTTCTATGCGTTTCGCTAGGTTTATTAGAGCCAAAGGCACGTCCCAATCTTTGACAGGAGGCGGGTTGGGATAGAACGGGAATATCTTGAGTTCCATGGAGTTGAAAGCGTCGATGGGTATTGATGTTTCCGAGTAGGAGTTTAGATCTTCATACAGTTGTTCCAGTATGGCGAGCATAGCCATAGGAGAAGGCGGACTTGATAGGAAAGCCGACTCTTCCTGTCGCATTATAAAGTAAGACTCCTTTTGTACGAGTGAAGGGTCCTACCTCGCAAGCCGTGAGGACTCGAGCTATCTTCCGGACGATAGGTTCATAACAGCTCAAATCGGCTTGTCTTTCGAATACGAAGCACAGATTATACCTGAAGTAATTCCGCTCGTACTTTCCCATAAGCTCGACCGGGAATCCGATTATCCTGTGGTCTCTGGTAGCGCATGTTACCAGTCTCCCGCATAGTGGGCTTGGGGGTATAACAAATTTCGAGATGTCATCGAAATGAAATAGGTACTTGGAGTTATCAATGGACAGTGACTGCTTGCTTGGCGAATTCAAGGAGAATGCTCCGCGGGGATTAGAGGATACAGACACAGAGGATGCTCGTGAGGTGGGATTGGATCGAGAGTTCAATTCCAACCCATTCAAGGATGAGAAGGAGACCGTTGAGGAGGACGCAGTGATGGGCCCTTGATTCGATACGGCTATCAGTGCTTCTGGCACTTGGAATACAATCTTGGGCCCTTGGCGGACATCGAAGATGGCGTAGAAAACAGATTGGATCCGAGGTAGGAAGGAGTCACTGTTTGGTGCCATCTCGAGTTCTGAGGAACGTGCAGGGTAAGAGTTTGCGGAAGCCAGCATTCGACTCATATACTCACCTCTGGCAGCCTAGCAAGGACGGAGTCTCACTCGTACTCACACCACCACAGAGTAAGAAACTCATGAATGCATAATATTGCTCCGCATTAGTTGGAATACTGCGATATCCTGGTAGTTGTGGCTTGAGTCGAGAGGAGCCGGCGGCATCGTCGCGGTCATGGACGCATTTTGAACGCGCCAATTTATTGACGCGCATCTTGCTTCAGCCACACCATGTCTTGCCCTATCCCAGCAGGATTCCATGCCTTGCCACTCCCAATTGTGCAGCTGTCACTCGCTGCTGTTCTGAAATGTGGCCAGTCATTCCGATGGTCGATATTCCCATTATCTTCGGGCCCCGTTCCCCCGTCCCACCCGACACATGAATATCGGCTCTGCCTCAGAGATCGCGTTGTTTGTCTTAGACAATCGCCAGACACGCTATACTACAGTACTGTTCTGCCCACTCGGGATCAGCATGCCTCCAGTACAATATTCGAGGAGGAGAAGGTTCGAAAGGAGACATTAGATTGGATACGGGACTACTTCCAGTTGGATGTGGACTTGCTCCACTTGTACAACGACTGGTCTCAGAGGGATCCCGTCTTCAAGAGTTTCCGTGACAGATTTGAAGGCATAAGGATGCTTCGACAAGACCCTTGGGAGAACCTTATATCGTACGTGCTCACCCCTAGGTCAATGAGACAATTGCTCAGCGCCTCCCTCCGTATTCAGGTTCATATGCTCCTCGAACAACAATATTTCACGAATAACTAAGATGGTGACCTCTCTATGTGAGCATTTCTCCCCGCCTCTCTTGAGCCTCCCCCCTCCGGAGCTATATTCCGACTCCTCTGCCTCGAGCCTTCTTTCCCCTCCGGCAACCCCTTTGTCCGAGCGCCCTCTTTCCCAGTCCCAGCAACAAGAAGACATGTCTACAGAGCGTTCGCTACGAACGTATCATCCTTTCCCTTCTCCGGCTGCTCTTGCCTCCTCTTCTGTGGCATCCATTCTGCGTAGTCTTGGATTCGGTTACCGGGCTGAGTATGTCCAGAAAACTGCACAGATGCTGAGTGAAGCGCATCCGCCGAAAAGCGAGGACGACGACAGTGCTGAGAGATACTTGAGGACTCTTCGAGACATGTCCACGGGCGAAGCAAGGGAGGCTCTACTGGGCTTCATGGGTGTCGGAAGGAAAGTCGCCGACTGTGTCCTTCTAATGAGCCTGGATAAGGTATGCCGCTGTCTTACCCTTAATCCATGCACGCTTATGGAGATACCGCTATCTAGAAAGAAGTGGTCCCGGTGGATACCCATGTTCATCAAATCGCAATGAGATACTACGGTGTATCCTCAGGTTCAAAGGCTAGATCGAATGGGAAGATCCCCATGACGCCAAAGATATACGATCAGGTCAACGCAAAGCTTGCTGAGGTTTGGGGTGATTACGCGGGATGGGCCCATTCTGTAGGTTTTGCCCTTAACTTCGCTGGACTCGTTCTGACGGGGCCTATAACTTCCCAGGTCCTGTTCACAGCGGACTTGAAGTCGTTCTCTACGTATGGACTGGACATTCCCACACCGGTTCCCGCAAGCAGTGTCAGCGACTTGTTTACTGGCCTCCCAACGCCTCCTATAACGCCATCTCCCTCGCCTACAAAGAGCAGAGGCAAGCGGAGAAAGGCCGCGGTCCTTGTTCCAGAGACATCCATCTCTGCGAAGGAGGAATCAACAGATGAAATAATACAAGATGACAGCAGCCTAAGTCTCGCCGAAAGGGTCAAGAAGAGACGGAGAGTGACTATTCTTGCGAAGCGCTAGACTGGTTACCTTGTGCTGTCTACGGTCGCAGGCATGCCCCGCCGTTCTCCTTCGAGCTTTGACGTCCAGTTTTCCATGCTGTCTATCATATCTTGTTTATATTACACAGCTGCTATGGACCCTCGACGCGTCAAGGCCACTGTCGTTTGGTCCGTATCCCGCGGCTGTCTCGGTCGAATGCGCGGAGGAATTTATCATTATGGTTGTGCTACACGCCTGGCTTAAACAATCCATTTACAACTTATTGACCATACGAGAGACAAGTACCGTCTTACATGTAGTCTGGAAATCGCACTAGTTGCACACTGGGTACATCTTCACAAGAATTACATCCGAGCACCTAGACGTCCCAGGCCATGAGCCTAAATAGGCTGGGTCACGCAACCGCCGGTTGAGCCTAGCTAGGCTCTGACCTACTCTCTGCTGACACCGGCGGTGGTACCGGCAGCTGGGGG